>JBBBDQ010001373.1:3470000-3772500 GCA_037127315.1 Ascarosepion bandense
GGATACAAAAATTGATAAATCTAATGTTACTTTGCAAGACACACTTTGGGAACAAATACAAGCTGCTTGGCAGGAGATACCATTAGATACACTGAAGAAGCTTGTGATGTCAATGCCTGTCAAAATTAAAACTGTGATCAAAGCAAAAGGCTTTACTAAATATTAAATTTATTAAATTTACATGTCACCTGTTGAATCAAAATGTTATTAAAAAGCATTTATTAAACCATAATTTACAATAACTCCTAAGAAAAATTATAGTTGATCACCTAAAAATCCTTTTTAAATCTTTAAATATTAATTATTTTTCTTGTTAAAGCATTTGTTGAGTAAATCAAATAAAATTACTTTAATTAAATTGTTTATTTTCTGTCAATATGCCTCATAAATGATAAAATAGTTCTTGTCCTAATACTTTTGCACAGTACTGTGTATATATATATATATATATATATATATATATATATATATAATGAAAATGTACTAACAATAGAGTGTTTAGATGTGAACATGGGATAAGATTTCTATCACTTTTGGAGTAACTATCTGTGAAAATAAAAATACTTGTTACAAGTTTAGTCATGGAATCCTCAGCATCCTTCTGTAGAAAAACAGTGTATTCTTCATTTGAGAGAAGATTGCCCAGCATTCACTGCCATATAAGTGGACTGATGTTACAAAACAGTTCAATCCTCTTTTCTGTTCCTGTTTCTTAATATTTTGCTTAGCTTTTGGAAGGCATCTTTCGCTATTCCAATTCTGCCTTCAGATTTATGTGCTTAAAAACTTCCCAGATAACTACATTTTTGTATTTTTCTTTTACATACACACACCTACATATATATTTATTAATGTACATTTAAACATCAACCTTTCTTTTAAGCATCTTTCATTAAATATGGCCGACAAGGATGGATTTATCAATCTTTTATTGAGTTTTCCAGCAGTCTTACACTTTTCCATTTTATTTTAGGAGTTAAAGAATAGAAAAGTTGTCCATAGTTTTTATTGTTCTGGGTCCTTTTGGCCAGTGCTTTAGCTATTTTCAAGGGTGTTGCATTTGGTATTTTATTCTCCATGTGTTGTACTAAATAGTAGTTTTTGTCATGTGAAGATTACCATGGAAGAGTAACTGTCTTCATTAGTCACATGCCATGCATAGCTGGGCTGATGTAATGGTCACCTCTATTTTTAGAAAACTTTAACACACCATCTCTGCAACTGAACATTGATAGCGGGGAAATTTCATTTACGCAGTAGGGCTTCTCTAATGAAAAGCTGTCGATGGTTATGTGATTTAAAAAGGATTTTTAGGTTATCAACTATAATTTTTCTTAGGAGTTATTGTAAATTATGGGTTAATAAATGCTTTTTAATAACATTTTGATTAAACAGGTGACATGTAAAATGTCTACTTCATGATCAGTCAGTCAGTTAAGTGTCATACGTGATACATGCTTGGGTGATCATGTCTCGAAAGAGACATAACTGATTGGGTAAAAGATTTTCCCACAGTAGGTTTCCATTACTTTCTGTGGTAGACTGCTTGCCAACCAAGGCTATAAAACCCAATCTGCCCTGTTAATTAACCCATAGCGAGAGGAAAGAGACCTTTCCTAAGGGCATTTACATGTAAGTGAATGCAATGGATTCATCTGGAATACAAACTTGGCTCTCTGATTTCTCATTCCAGGCTGATACTAACTGCATCACAACATATATCCCTTAATCAATAAGGTTTCTCTAATAATAAAATGTCGATGGTTATGTGATTTTAAAAGGATTTTTGAGTTATAAACTACAATTCTTTTGTCAATTATGGGTTAATTAAAGCTTTTTAATAGCACTTTTATTCAACATGTAAAACATCTACTTTATGGGGGTGGTAGTATGTCTGATATAGGAAGCTTACGGCCTATCACGTTGAATACACCGGTTCTCGCTCGATCACCAAAGTTAAGCAACGTTGAGCCTGGTCAGTACTTAAATGGGTGACCACTTGGGAATACCAGGTGCTGTAAGCTTATAGTGATGGATGTGCATTATGGTGCAGTGGATATCGGCTTGGAAAGAGAAATCAGTGAGCCGAATTTGAATTCCAGTTGAATACCCTGCATTCACTTAAGCACTGGTACCCTTGGGAAAGGTATTAATCCGTCCCTTCACTCCAGTTATGGGTTAAATAACAAGAGTAGGACTTGGGGACCCTGCTCTTAAAAAAAATCCCAATGAATCTTGATACTCGAAAAAGAGAAAAATGTTGTAAAAATAAAATAACTTTACCCAAAAATCATTGGTTATGATCTTAAATGATCCCATAAGGATCGATAGGTCTTAAAAAAAAAAAATGTCTGGTATAGGTAATAGATTTGCGACAAGAAATACAATCGTAGTGAGCATTGAAACTGGTATGCTATACTGGTTATCAATAGCTTTTATTTGGTGGAAAAATTTTGGTTGGTAATAACAAGGTCAACAGTCTTCCATTTTCTGTAATATATTATGAAATTTAAATGTTTTTCGGTGTTTAGAGCAGAGATATGGTCTTTAATAATTTTCTTCGCAGTAAATCCTCCTGATTATAATTATTGAGCATCTGGTTATAATAAAATATGTTTCTTGTGTCATATTTTATTATTGGTGCTGTGTATGTTATGTAAGAATAATTTTATTTTTCTGTCACTGATGAAGTTGGGAAAATTTAATCTGCTCTATTTTAGAAGTTTATTATCACTGCTATTTTACATCTTTCTGGTCATTGGCTATCATAGTTTAAAAAAAAAAGAGTTCATATTGGTGGGTTTTCTATACGGGAAAGTGATAAATATATTGGATTGTAGTTCTACCTCATCATCAAGGAAAGGGATTTTGTTATGAATCTTAAGTTTATACGTAAATTTTAGTTATTTTCAAAAGTTGATTTTAGGTTTGTAATTTCATCCTTATCTTTTATCAAAATAAAAATGTCATCGATGCACCACCATGTGTAGATTTCTGGTTTTAAACACTTTGTTTTCAATATAAAATGTAAAAGTTAGCAAAAGTAGGACTTGAAGGGTTTCTCATGTTAATACCATTAGTTTGGATATATGTGTTGTCATTATGATCATAAAATAGAGCTTTTATGATACAGACAAGGAGTAGTTACTGGAAGCTAGCTGGTCGGATGTTTTGAGACAGTACTGTCGGGTGTTTGTAGACACAGTCATTAATTATGTTGATTTTTTGTTCAACTGGGACACTGGTAAAAAGACTTTCAACGCCCAACAAAGCTATAGAATCAATGATGAATTTGCTGCTTTCAGGATAAGAAGGAAGTCATTTTCTGATGCTATGCTGTAATTATTGGGTAGTATGCATGTATGAAGAAATTATTTGGTTGAGATCTTATATATATATATATATATATATTTAGTATATCGAGGCAGCAAGTAATTTTCTAGACATATGCTATTAAATATAAGAGACAATGAATGTCTATTATGTTTAATCATGAGACGTTCTAAACGTCGTATTTTTGCTTTAATTTCAGTTGAAAATAAAGACAAAAATTCTCCAACATTTGGATAATTATTTATTGGTTTTCTTCTAAGCTTTCGGCTCACATGAGCCATCTTCAGAGAGGTAGTTTAAACTGAAATATTATAAAATCCACCATCACCGACGATTTTATTTTATGTTGACATAAAACTCCGCTTGGCAACGGCAATAGTTATCAAAAATAATAAACGCAGTTCTTAAGTTTGCGATGCGGTTTTATGACATCACACCGCGGGATAGCACGAAATGACAACAAAACCATGTAGTCAAATGCAATGTAATATGTTATTTCCTGCTATAAAGTTGATTTTATTGAGGGTTGGTTGTTTAGATTTGATGTACATGGCCTCCAATATCTGCAGGTTCCTCTTACTGTGTGTATGAGTAAGGATCACTGTATTGTTGACCAAAATCTGTCTGATATTACCTACATGTTTATGTTTTTCAGAGAAATGTTGTTTAATAGTACTCTGATCAGAAAGATGACATGTAAGTCTACGGGAGAGCGTGGTTGTGGTAAAACCAATATATGTACTAGGTTTTTGATTAGTATCAGAGATGCAATCTCTGAATGGGCATGTAAATTGGTACACTACATTGGTTTTTTGTAAAGAATTTAGTTTAGTGCCTGTTGGGTTATTATAGACTATGAGGTCAATTGTTTTAAACTTTTTATAATATATAATGAGTTTAATTTGATTATTACTTTCCACTGGTTTAACATTTCTACGTATTATGTTTTTGAGAGTTTTTTCATCTTGTTTATAATTATTATGTATTTGGTTGCAATAGTATAAGTTAATAGTGTTATGTTTATTTTGATGTAAACCATTATTATTAATATTATCATTATTGTTAGAGCTATTGTTAAGTTTGTTGAGATACATTTTAATTTGTTGATCAATAACGGAGTTAGGAAATCCATTATTGACTAGTGTTTGCTTAATGTTGTGTAATTCTTTATAAAATATAGATTTGGAAGAAGATATCATTTGTGTGCGTTGAAGTAAGTTTTTTATAACAGCTAACTTATCTCGTTGGGGGCATTCACTATTATAATTAAGAAGACACGAATTTATGCTAGTTGGTTTCCTATATAGAGAAGTAGTAAATTTATGTGCGCTAGAATCAATGAATACATCAAGGAATGGGAGTTTGTTATTATTCCTTGATGTATTCACTCTATCAAGTTTCATAAAATAAAATGTCAACTGCCATCTCTGATCCCCTTGACTTTTTTTCTTCTCTTATCCTTTCCCTAAAACCCACTGTATCTTGTTCTCCTTCCCTTTTAACTCTACTCTCATGCAACTCTCTTCACACCAGTATTCCAATCCTTCTCTTACCCATTCTCTGATACCCACTGTAACCAGTTCCAGTTTCTCTTCACTCCCCTCTTATGTAATCCTTCACATTCCTATTACATAGTCTCCTGCACACTAATGGCAGTACTGCCTTGCTTTGAGTGAAACAATTATCAAAAAAAATAATATATATATATATATATGTATGTTAGACAATTTTTGTCTTCATTTTCACCTGAAATTAAAGCCAAAATATGATGTTTAGAACGGCTCATGATTAAACATAATAGACATTCATTGTCTATTATATTTAACAGTATATGTTTAGAAAACATATATATATATATATATATATATATATATATATATATATATAATATTAGAGATAATTATTATATAGTTATTATATATATATATATATATATATAATAACTATATAATAATTAATATATAATAACAATAGATTCTTTAGATGTGTACATGAAATAATATTTGAAGCAAAGGTTTGAAACACTTTGGAGTAAATATCTGTAAAAAAAAAAAGTATTTAATACAGCCCTAATATCTTAAAAATCTCTTCTGTGCCAGAGCAATTTGAAATTAAATTTTGACCCAATGTTATATCGAATAACATTGAATGCATTGGTTCAGAGCAAAATGTCCATATTTCTAGTTTGAATTGATCTTTGCAATATACTGAATATATGGAAATATTCCACATGAAAAAGTAAATAAAAAAGGTATATATGCGGTTTTTCTGAATAAGAAAAAAAATTATAGTTTGATCTGTGCAGGATTAAAAATAATTGGCCTGAGGAATACTATATTTTTCGCTAATTCCAAAAATAATTCCTAAGAAAGGTATGTTCTGAGGTAATGGACAGAAAAGAATGCTGAACTAGTGAAGAAGAGTTATATCTTGAAACAGTTGAAATATTGCTGCCGCATCTGAGATGGTGATTCTGAGATATAACTTGAGATTGTTAATTTAAAACGATATTTAATATAAAGCCATTAATATTTATTATAAATTATATTTTAGAACATGTACAAATATTTTTTTCTTTTTTTTTATAGATATCCATGACAAATTGTACATTTTGTTTCGACATTGAACTTACAATGTCTCATCAGGTGGTGTGGAAAGGAATGGAAGGCCTCTTTTCTTATATTTGGCAAGTTGTATGTGGGATGTTGGTGTGGGTTAGCGATAAGGG
The DNA here is from genome assembly GCA_037127315.1 of Ascarosepion bandense. Classification (NCBI taxonomy): domain Eukaryota; kingdom Metazoa; phylum Mollusca; class Cephalopoda; order Sepiida; family Sepiidae; genus Ascarosepion; species Ascarosepion bandense. The sequence continues at coordinate 3,476,062 of JBBBDQ010001373.1, forward strand.
AATAAGTCTTGTAAATTGTCCTTTAGAATTTTGAAGAAAGTGGGGTGGGTAGGGGATATAGTTGATTAATGAAAGTGTCAGGAATTTTGTAGACAGATTTAACATTAGAAAATGGTGAATAGGTTTTATGGCCACCTGGCTGGCCTTTATTCTTTGGGTTTATTAGAGGGGGAGAGTAAGGAGGTGTAAAGGGTGGGAAGGGATGGGATTGAATCTATCCTTAATGTCTATTTGTACAACTAGAGAATATTTTTGTATTGAAGCACATTTTTTATAATTAATCTTATTTTGTATATTTAACCTTAATTTTGAATTTAGGAAATCACTTTTTTCTATAAAACTTTAAATTGGATTATAGTTTGTAGTGTGTAATAGGTACAATTTGATGTAAGCATGTTGTTAGTACTATAAAGGTTTATCATCTCTAGGGGATACTAATTTTGGCTTTTGCAGTATTTTTTAGCATGATTGTAAGGTTAGTTCTTTAATGTGTTTGCAGCTTACTGTGGTTTCATGCCTCTGGTTTAAAAGTTTGTCGCTTTCATGTATTTAATGATTTCAATTTTTTCTTGAAGACAAAGGAAACATGGTTCCTTTATTGATTTAGCTGTTCTTGCTTGTTTGAGGATTTTCCATTTAACTTTAGGTGTTTTATTTTCGTTTTTTAACTTCCAAAAGTGTTTGGAAAGGGACATTATGTTTTGTTTTTTTTTGTTATTGAAGGATGAGAGGTGATTGTAAAAGCGCCCTTTAAATACGTTCATAGTGTTTCCGATATACATTTTTTCATCTTTGGGTTTCTCTATGGATGAAATCAAACATATATATTAGGGATTTCATTAAACATTTATTAGGAATGGGGCATTGGTTTGGGTTTCTACAGTTACAAAGTTTGTTATTATGGGGCAGACTGGTATTAATGTTGGAGTTATTTTTGTTGTGTGTTTTTAATATTTTACTGTTATGTACTTTAATTATTTTTTCTAGATTGTTGGAGCAGCTATAGCTTAGTTTTATTGAATTTCTATTGAATATTTTGCTTAGGGGGTTATTTTTGGGAAAATGCTTATCTATTAGTTTAAGAAATTTATGTCCCAGTTTAAAGTTAACTAACTGATTAAAAGGAGAGTTATACCATCTGATTTTCCTGTTTCTATTTTTTCTTTTTGTGCTCTTGAATTTTTCCACAAAGTTAATATTGGATGATTGATATCCACTGTCTTTAAGAATTTTATCGTAAATTATTTTGTGTTTATCGAATATTTCTTTATTTGAGAAGTGTGTGTTACTGCGTCATTCCATTGATGAGGGAATATGCTTGATAATGGATAGTGGGTGATTAGAATTGGGGTTTATATAGATTGGGTTAGAATTATTTTTCATGTAAGGTTGGAAAGTGTTCGATGCTAAGTCTAATGTTATGTCTATGAAGTCAACTTGCTTGATATTAGGGTTAATTACTACGTTAAGACCAAAAGATTTATTATCATAAGTTTGTCATCTCTATAGTGTCCTATATTGTTAGTGTCAATTTCTTTATACGCTGTGAGGTTGTACAATAGGAATAGTCTGACTAGATCCAGAGATTCTGCAGAATCCAAGGTTCCCATAGATAAATCAAAATTATCTGTTGAGTTTTTTGTCCACTGTTCATTGTTGTGGATGAGAATTGATTTTCTACAGTTCAAAATTATTTTGATTTCATTCTTTGAGATGTCTGAATAGAATTCCGCGAATTCCAGAGTAAGATTGAAAAGGCCCTCAGATATTGATGGGTAAAAATTCACAATGTCAAATTGTATGAAAGTGGCATTATTTTTTTTCCCAAGGTTCTTGAACCATTTGATTACATCCATTGTACCCCTCCATTGCATGAGTTGGATTTTTTTTATTTGTTGGTTTACTCTTTCTCGTATTAACTTACTAATTCTACCAATTTCTGATTTTGTAGGGTTTATTATTCTAGTGGGTAAAATTCCGGCTTGTGGTCTTTTAAAAAGTGGTCTTTTCCACACCACCTGATGAGACATTGTAAGGTCAATGTCGAAACAAAATGTACAATTTGTAGTAGATATCTATAAACAAAAAAAATTTGTACATGTCCTAAAATATAATATATATAGTATGTAAAAAACTTCCAAAATTTACATTCATTGAATGGACATTTCAGCAAGAAAATTTTTGCTTCTTCAGCAATGATCGAACACAAAAATTGTTGCTGATGAAGTGAGAATTTTCTCACTGAAATGGCCATTAAACGAATGTAAATATCGAAATTTCTTAACACACTATATATATTTGTCTCTGTAAATAGATAATACATAATTTACATCGAGCTCTCTAACTTGATCAATTCTAATATTAATAAAATTAAAAATTTAAGGGGGACTAGTTTTGGGGATTTTACCTATTGGCTTATTCTTTTTGGATTTAAAATATATATATATATATATATATATATATATATATATATTTGTAGGGTCCGACAGACCCTAACAAAAGAATTAAGTTTATTATATATTACACTAAATCCACTACATCCAATTCATTCGTCTGCAACGACTGTTCCCCCACCCCACCGTTAGTGATTTGCAAAAAACCAATGTAGTTTATCAATTCAAATGTCCATTTAGAGAATGTATCTTTAACAACCTAAATAATATCTACATTGGCCATACTACAAATTCACTCTCACGTCATCTGACATTGCACTTAAATGACAATTCAAATATATTCTGACATTTAAAACAACACGGTTATCAACGCACACTTCTGAGAAAAACGCTTGTTGATAACACACACATACGTAGACAAGAAAATAATAAACAGAAACTCAAACTCCTGGAAGCAGTCTACATTAAACAACTTAATCCTGGTTTGAATACGATCAATTTTGATATTTCCAATAATGTACTCAAATGCCTGTAATCGGATCAGGGACCACAACGCCACTATTTTGTCACTGTCTTCGGCCATCCGCCACGGTAGGGATGGACTTGTATCTTCAATTTAATTCTCTTTATTGTTAATAACTTAAATGTTCTATGTTTACTGTGTGTTAATATTTATTCTTTGATAATGGCTTATGTAAGCCGAAAGCTTAGACCCGATAAAAAAATCAACAATTATTGTGATTTTTTGTTGTCTTTCAATGATATCACCATCAAGTATATCAGACGGTATGAATGGATCCTACATAAAATTAATAGACAAAACTTGTCTATATTATTCAATGAAACCTGAATATGTATATATATATATATATATATATATATAAATTATACATATTTTCTTGCGTCTATAGAACAACTCAGTTTCATGCAGTCCAGTTATATAACTACCATGAACAACATGAGAACTAAAAAGTGAAATCCTGGAACAGTCAGTTAATAATAAGCCCCTGATTATTACAGAGTGCATGAAACTCTGATTTATGCTATTGATATAGAATAATATGTTTATTTATTTCTTTTTTTATAATCATATCACCCCAAGCAAGGCATTTTACTGCCACTGTTTTGCAGGGGGTTACATAGGAGGAAAGTTATGAAAAACAGTAACAGGTTATAGGGGGTGTCAGGAAGTGGGTAAGCGAAGGATGAGAATACTGATGAGAGTGGCATGGATGGAGAAAGGAGCATGAGAAAGAGAGAGGATGCAAGTCAGTGAGATAGGAGATGACTATTGACATTACATTTAAATTCTTGGAGATTGTAGCTGTCGGGGAAGCAAGTAAATAGAAGGGAATTCGACAGGTGGGAAGGGCGAGAAAAGAAGCTGCTGGAGTAGAATTTGCATTTACATTTTATTGGTTTCACAGTAAAAGGGTGGGACCTAGTTGCTAATCTTGTGGTTCAAGTAAAGTCATATATAGGGTGCACTAGTGAGCTAGGTTCATCGAAGCAGAAGCCATGAAAGTATTTGTAGAAGAAATATTTATTGATTGATATATCCTTTAAAGCTGTTATATTATATTGAGCACTGCTTTATTAACACCAGAAAAATATTTATATATATGTGTGCACTATATATATATATATATATATATATATATATATATATAAACTTATTTATAAATGAAATTTTGTGTGTGTGTGTGTGTGCGTGTGTGTCCATTACCTATAGATTCTGAAATGGCTGAACCGATTTTCTTGAAAATTTACAGTTGTACTATAAGCATCTGTGAGTGTTCTTAGCTAGTTTTTGTGTGGATAAATATCGAAAATTGATAATCAAAAAAATCGGGTGATAGAAGGAGTGGTCTGATTTTAATCAAATTTGATACACTCATAGACAAAGACATAAGAAACGATATTCAGAAGTTTCAAGGTTGCAGTTCTTACAATAGTGCAGAAAATTGATAATATATATATATAAAAGGCAAGATGTTTGTGTGTGTATCTGTTTATCTACCTGTATGTCTGTCTTTTTTCCAGTCCTTTTATTTTAGTTTTTGCTTCGGGTTTGGCTCTAAGTAGGTATAATTGTAGTTCTTAGTCTCAGCCATGATACCATTTATGTAGAGGACTTATTTAGCCTTCAAAATTCAGTTTACAACGAAAAAACTTATTTGACTTGCATCCATTGATTTTTCTTTCAGTCTATGGTTTCGCTTTAACTGGAAACAAATATTGCTTTTTAGTCTTTTATGCCAAAGTCTGAAGAGTCTGAGCTCCAGGACCATGGATTAGTTTTAAAGCTTTCATTATACTCAAGCAACACCAGGCTATACTGCTAGTATATATATATATATATATATATATATATATGCAGATATGTATTTCATTTGTAAACAAGTTATTATGCAACCTAGGTTTCTACCATAGGGTGTCTTCAGGCAGTTTGCAATAACTTCAATAAAAATTGAACACTTTTTAATACAACTGTGTACTGGTCTAATTTAATTATGACAAAAAACTAAGTAATTGAATCATTATATATATATATATATATATATATATATATATATATATACAGTCACCACATTTACAAGCACAACACATTTAGTAACATACGCTTTATGAAAAGCAAGTTCAATATTAAATAAACAAGTCCCCAAAGCAAAGCCAGACATTGATTAATGATTGTGTTTGATCAAAAGAAAAAAATTCTACTCAAGACCTAATAATTTGATCAAATATGTCCATAAGTCCAAACAATGATTGTTTGTTCTGCAAATGAAACACAAACAAAAGACTCTGGTTTCTTATTCTGCTTGAGACTTTAAATATATATATCATTTCAAATCTTATAAATATATATATATATATTTATGCACACAGGGTGCAATGAGTAAATTGTCTCCATGCTATAGTTTTAAATTTGCACATGCGCATTCTTTGTTTATGATTTTGCTGACAGCACAGTACAGTAGGGTCAGTTGGTCACCGTCTATGAGAAAAAGAGCCCTATGACTTTATTCACCAGAAATTTGGAACAGCATGCAATACTGCTCGGTATTCTCACCAGAAGCTTCAGTTCGAACATTTTGGCGGGTTTTGGTTGTCAATTTAAGGACAGTGCTGAGGATTCAGAAAGAGTTGGATGATATATCGAGCCAATATCATGGTGCCTGAAATGATCACTAGTGACGGCAATATTATGCCGCCATTTATCTACCCACACGGCCTCAGTCTTAACACAGAGACCTATATCAAGTATCTTGAGTAAGCAGTGCTGCACTGGGTCAAGAGGTCGGCTACTGGAAGACTAAATGTCTGGCAACAGGATTCTGCACCATGCCACACAAGCAGGAAGAAACCATTCATAGCTGTCACACAATTTCTGCAACCACATCACCCCCTTACATCTGGTTACCTAACTTCACAGATTGCAACCCCCTTGATTATTATGTGTGTGGTGCAATTGAGTGTGAGACCAAAAAACTCCTTGTAGTACCAAAGATGAACTGAAGGAAAGAATTCTGGCAGCATTCCCCATTTTAAACAAGAAAACTGTCCAGAAAAGATGCAGGAATATCTGAAATCATCTGGAGGCCATAGTGGAAGCTAATGGTTATCTTATTGAATAAATTTACACTTTAGTATTTAAAGATATATTTGTATAATTTTAGTCAAATTGAAATGTCACTGTCACTTTCAGGTTTTGTAATTTGGATGACAATTTATCCATTGCACCCTCTGTGTGTGTGCGTATATATATATATATGTATATATATGTAAGTTTTCAACATATAAATATATGCATTAAAATTTATGTCTTTGAGAAGTAAATTTTCTTTTGGACATGTCAGATTAAATAAATTGCAAACATTGTGCCTGCTTGTTTTTAATAAAATCCGTTCATACTCATGGATAATCTTTCGCTCATTATAATAGAAAGATGTCAGAAATGAGTTGTAACTTTGACAGATGTTATCATCATTCATTTCTTAATGTTCCCAACTACTTTCAATCTCCTTTCAAGATCATCTTCAGGGGTATGAGTTGTGGTAACAAAAAATAACTGCAAAAATGTGTTGCTAAAAATTACTGTAAAATTTCCTCTTCAAATATAATAGTTGACAAATTGCTTAGAATTCATTAGAATGTGAAAATTATCCAAAATGGAATATTTTTATATGTTGTAAAGTCATTGTCATGCACGTATTAAAGCATGAAAAAACTGTTCTTTTTACAAACATTTTATAACATTACTACAGTATTCATAGCTGATTCTATTAATTGATGGCTTAAGTTTTTTAATGAATATTGCCTCAAGAATATGTAATTTGCTTTTGTTTTCTTGGTGTAGGATAGTTGCATTATCGATCATTATTTTTTATATTGTGAATGTAGACATGAATGTTGTTGTAGATGTCTAGAAATGGACGAATGGTCAGACATGTGCAATGTAAGACAATCTTGTTAATGTCGTTGTTGTAAATCCAACATATATATTTGTTCTTTTTTTTTTTTTGTCAGATATATTCTCCCAAAGGGAGATTTGGATTGATATATAATGTTGGTTTTATATAACACATCAGTTGGTGGGGAGGAGTTATTATGGATAATTAAATTAGTAGTTTTGTATTTTTTATAATACATTATTAATTTTAATTTTTTATTAGGATCAACAGGAGATATATTAGTATGAATGAGATATTTTCTGATGTTTTCATTTTCATTGTAGTTATTGTGCATCTAGTTGCAATATAAGAGTTTGTTATGTTTAGTGTTTTTTGTGGAAGTATCATATTCTGTTTGATGTGTGTTGAAGTTTTTGAAATATTGTCTTATTTTTTTATCTACATATATATATTAGTATCCCCAAGTATATAGTAAATGATATTAATTCCATATATGTGTGTTTGTGCATGTGTATATATTGAAAAATTATACATACATATTATTAATATATCTCTAACTGATGTTTAATACATCATCTACATCATATATATATATATATATATATATATATATATATATAAGTGGACATTGAAGTTAACACCCAGAGGTGACAGTCTGTTTCATGCTAAACATAGTTGTCAGGCCATGTGTGCTGTGTTTTTGCTCAACTTTTTATATATACAGGTTAGTGATGCATTATATGAAGTTTATTGTATTATTAGAAAATGGTTATTTTCATGGGTGTAGTTTATTTATTTACTTATTGATCTGTTCAGTTTATTGTATTTGCATTTGTTTATTTATTTATTTTATTTATTTTATTTTAATTTATTCTTGTTTGTTTTCAGTTTTCGGTTTTTAAGTAGCATAATAAAAATTTGTTTTCATGTCTGCATTTTGAGATGAGTTCTGACCATTCATTTAGTAGTTTGTTTTGATCTGGAAATAATTATATCTGTTTTTTCCTACAGGTAGAGTTTACCATTTTTGGGGTAGATAGCCATGATTTGTTTTTGTTTTTTAATCTTGTAGATACTTTTAGAAAGCATTGTGCTGTTCACATATTTATTATTTGTAAAATAATAAAATGTTTTGATGGCATAATTTCTTTGTTTCCAGGGTCTTTCATTTACTATTAAGTATATTTTTTCTTTGTGATCTGCTGATTTTACAGTAGCTTGGTATATTATATTTTTCTACAAGCAGTTATCATTTAAGGGATGTTTTGTTCTTTATTCAGCAGCTATATATCAGTTTAATTTGTTCAGGTGGTTTGTTGATTGTTTTTATTATTTGTGTCATGTTTTCGGTGCAACTGTAACAGACTTTTACAGTGTTTTTAGTTGAATACCTTGTGGAGAGTACTTGATATGGGATAAAAGTTTGTGTATGATTTTAATGAATATTTTTCTTATGCTTGTTCTTATGTTTTTGTTGTATGGTAGGTTGAAACATATGACGTTTATCATCCTGTTGGATTTTTTTTTTTTGCTGTGTGGTGTGTATGTGAGTGTTGACTGGAATCCACTACCTTTTAAGGTATTTTCATAGTTTTTCTTAACTTCATTAACATATGATTTCACTGGAAGAATTGTTGGAAAACCTGCATTTAATTGATTTAGCATTTAGCATGAAACAGACTGTCACCATTGGGTGCTGACTTCAATGTCCATTTTAATATTTATTTATATGTCATCTATTCTTGATAGAGAACACTTTAACCCATAAATATAGCATACCCTAAAACTGTATTTTATCATATGTGTGTGTGTATGTGTTTATGTCTGTATTCAAATCATAGATACATAAATTAAAAAATTATACATATACACTACCGGCCATAATTATTAGGCCACACCAGTTTTTTAAAAGAAATGATGTATCTCATACTATTTTTTTAGTATTTATTGCCAAGTGAATAATTCTAAATGAAAATAGAATGGTTCTTTTGTTAATACTGCCCAGTAGCATGTGAATCAAATGAATTTATAAATATTTAATAGTTACTGCAGCTTCATTAATGAAAGAATGAAGAAATTTAGAGTGATTCGGACGAGTTCCATCTTTGCTTCCTTGCTTTGTAAAATTTTACAAAGTAATAATAACAAAAGAACCATTCTATTCTCATTTAGCAATAATTACTAAAAATAGTATGAAATACATCATTTCTTTTAAAAAAACTGGGGTGATCTAATAATTATAGCTGGTAGTGTATTCACATATGCAGGTTTCATTAAAAAAAATAACAAGCTAGGTGTGATGGTTAAGTTTTTATGTCATTTTTCATGATCTTATGATTTTTTTTTTATTTTGAGGATATAAATTACATAAAAATTGTTCAAATTATTTTACGAATTCATGTGTCCATTGAAGAACTCTCTTCTTGATCCTAATTTTATACTAATAATTATACTGGACATACCACTAGGAAAAGGACTCAAAAACTTATGCTACATCTCTTTCAACAGAGTTCAATTATTAAGCCACCCCAGTTTTTTTAAAAGAAATGATGTATTTCATACTATTTTTACTATTTATTGCCAAGTGGATAATTCTAAATTAAAAAAGAATGGTTCTTTTGTTATTATTACTTTGCAAAATTTTACAAGGCAAGGAAGCAAAGATGAACTCATCTGAATCACCCTAAATTTTCTTCATGCTTTCGTTGATGAAACTGCAATATAGGTAATTATTAAATATTTATAAATTCATTTGATGCACGTGCTATTGTGCAGTATTAATAAAAGAACCATTCTATTTTCATTTACAATTATTCACTTGGCAATAAATACTGAAAAATAGTATGAAATTCATCATTTTTTTTAAAACACTGGGGTGGCCTAATAATTATGGCTGGTAGTGTGTATGTATATATTGTTGGTATATGTTTAACTGATGTATCATATATCAACTATGTATGTGTGTGTGTGTGTGTGTGTGCTCATATATATATGTGTGTGTATAAAAAAATGTCTACACTCATATATATGTATATATATGCATGAATAAATATGTTTGAGTTTTGAGTTTTGTTTAACAGCACATCAACCTCTGTGGGTCATTTAATGTTCGGTTATAGTGAGAAGGTTGATTTAGTCAGATTTTGAAGAAAATATTTTTTTATTTTTCCATTTATTTTAGAAAACTGAAGATGTCTTCTAGTCTTGTATTCCGAAATGTATTGCTGGTAATAATTTTTCCTTCAAAAATGTAGAATGGCAATAATTTTTTTCCTTCAAAAATGTATCCTTTTCTATAAAATGCTATTTTTATGTATATATTTCTATAAAAGTCTATTTTTATACTTTTATGGTGTTTTGACCCCAGATTGGTGGGGGGGGGGAACGATTTAGCTGGGATCCTAACAGGTGCTACCACTCTGGGTCAAAAAGGTTATTCCATGCTCCTCACAACCTCTTAATCAGGCCTTGCTGCCGGATGCAGTTTACTGTCATACCCAGGACCAAAATAAATATGTGTTTGTGTGTGTGTGTGTGTGTTCAGAAGATATGTTTGCAGAGCTAAGGGATTAATAATTCTTTTCATTTTCTAATTATTCTTCCTCCTTTCTTCGTTGGTCGATAGTAAATAACATACAATAACATTTGACACAGCTGATTGTCCGTCCTTTGCCCAGCCAAGAAAAACCCTTCAAATACCAATAAATATTACTTCCCAAGTCTCCTAAGTATTAGATCAAATGGAAGCTATATTAAAATGCTCTAGTTAAAAGCAAAGTGGTGTTATTGCTTGACTGGATATTAGTATAATGTTTTTTTATTGTGTTGTTCGTCATCTCACATGTGCATGACTAAGATGAGCATTTGGTAAGAAACAAAAAAAGGAACCAGGAAAAATAAAGTCGGGTCTTAAAGTGAATTTTAATCTTTTATATTTCAATTGTTGAATAGAAATCTACAACAAAATCAATAGGGACTTACCAAATACATTAACACACATGCATACATCAGAACATACAAATATATTCACACACACACACACACACACACACACATAATTGATTGACAAACACATAATCTGAAATAAGGCACATACAAGTTTATAGAAACACATACACTACCGGCCATAATTAATAGGCCACCCCAGTTTTTTAAAAGAAATTATGTATTTCATACTATTTTTAGTATTTATTGTTAAGTGGATAATTTTAAATGAAAATAGAATGGTTCTTTTTTAATACTGCACAATAATATGTGCATCAAATGAACTGTTCTGGTGTCCAGTTTTTGTGCTCTCTTCCCCATGCTAGTCTCTTCTTCTTATTGGCTGGCCGAAGCAAGGCCTTCCTGGCTGCTTTGTAAAATTTCGCAAAGTAATAATAACAAAAAAAAAACCTTCTTTGTTATCTATATATATTTCTTGTTAGTTTGACTTTATTGAACTAATGCAAGACTCTATCCCTTCTTGGGCTCATGTATTCCAAGTGGAGAGACTATATTGAATAAATTTCTATGTCTACTGCCAGGAAGTTTGGTTCAAAGACAAAAAGAAGCCATGTCATGTTGGTGAGAAAGTGAGATGCCAGGACAGGACCAATTACATTGCAGATACTTTGGATTTTGGTGAGAACCTCGAGATGAATAGTTGGAGTGCTGAACCAGATATGGTAACGATATTCAATGCATGGACTTAAGACAGATTTATAAATGTGAAAGATGGATTCTGATGAGAAAAACTTTCTGGTTTGACATAGAGACTCAACTTCTTTAGCATATACTATTTCTATGTTCAGATGAACCATATTCCTTAGTTCCATCAGTTTTAAACTTCATGGCTAAGACTTACCATGTCACATACATTGTAGTGGACTACCCTCATTCCCTTGTATTCCATTAGTGAGATGTAAGTTCCAATCAAGCAGCTTCTTCCCACAAACTGCTATTTTGTGGAACTGACACCAAAGTGAATACTTCCCCAATCACTAAAATCTTCAATCTGCTCAAGTCTAGGGTTACCTGTTATCTTACCCGAAAATCCCCATGAACTGTATTTTGTTTTTATTTACAAATGTCAAGTGTGAAATTGTGATTATATTATTGATAAACTTGACATTTGAAAATAAAAACTTGACATTTGTAAAGTAAGGATAACTCTTTAAATGTCAGGGATCAATTTGACACTGTATTTATATTATGAACAGGACCCCACTTCTAAAATAATAGAAAATCAATATTTTTAAATTCTGAGACATGCCATGAATAAAGGAAAAGCTAGTTAATGTTAATCAATAGAAATTAGCTAAAAAAAGCTTTTTTTTGCTATCTTTTACAAAGGGACCCATTTCTTTCAGTCGTATCACATCATGTTTACTATAGGTCAATAGTTTGAGGTCACCTCCTGGATTTCAAAAATTGTTTAAAAATTGAAAGTTATTGGCAATTCCCAAAACTAATTTACTAGTTCATTTTGGGCAGGTAGTTTTTCTCTCCCAGAAAGGTTATATCCTATATTCAATAATCATAAGAAAATTAATCCATTACTGCATAAAGTCTTCTTCAAATTTTAGTGCTTTTTGCTTAATCTACTTTGCTGGCTTAGAGCTGGCATATTTTAAATATTAGGTAAACCCTTCTCTGAAAAATTAGACACCAAGAACTAATGGGTTAAATAGTTTCGGCATATTAGCTCTTCAGGACATAGGTTACCAAAGCCTTCCACATCTCCCTATCCTTCATAGTTCTTAACATCCTTTCTCTTGCTGCCCCTCCAAAAAACTCTGCTCTGCAATCCACTCACTTAAGTCCATCAAGTATGTCATACATTGCTTTCACCTGTCTCCCTTTCTCTCTATCTTTCCTCTGAGTATCAGATTCTCCGAGCCCTCCTTTCTCATTACATGTCTTAGAAACTTCAGCTGTCTTTTTCTAATGTTAAGTATCAGTTTCCTTTTCATTTCCATCCTCTCCAAACCTTGTCGTTGTTCACTTGCTTGAATCATTATTTCCTCAGCATCCACAATTCGGTTGATTCAAGCCTTTCCTTTATCTTTAATAAGACTGTTCGGATTGTGCAGTATTCACTGCCATATTGAAGGACAGACATCATATAACAATTCAGTATTTAGAGAAACATCATAAACGATTTGTTTCCCTTTGTTGCAATACACTATTGAATAGATATTATCTCACTAGTAAACAAATAAGGATGTGCGTTGTGGTACAGTGGATATCAGCTCGGAACGAGAAGCCGAGGAGCCGAGTTCGAATTCCAGCTGAATCCATTGTATTCACTTACGCGCAAATACCCTTGGGAAAGGTATTAATCCGTCTCTTCCTTCCAGTTATGGGTTAAATAGCAGGACAGATTGGGTTCTATAGCCTTGGTCGGCAACCAGTCTACCGCAGAAAGCAATGGCAACCTACTGCGGGATAATCTTCTTTTTTTTTTTTTTTTTTTTTTTATAAGCGTTTCACCCCGAGCAAGGCATGTCACTGCCACTACTGTGCAGGGGGTTACGTAGAGAGGAGAAAGGCTGGTTAAATATAGGACATAACAGAGGGTGGGTGATAGGCGGGTGAGGATACTGAGAATGAGGGTTGGGTAGATGAGAGTGTTGTGAGAATAGTTGGGAGTTAGTGTAATAGGAGGTGTCTATTGACCCTACATTTAAACACCTGGAGATTGTAACTGTCAGGAAAGCAGACTTGTGGAAGGGAGTTCCACAGGCGGGAAGCGCGAGAAAAGAAGCTGTTGGAGTAGAATTTACGGTTACATCTTATTTGTTTAACTGTAAAAGGGTGGGACCTAGTTGCTAATCTAGTATCTCGTGTAAATTCGTGCTTGGGCGGCACCAGTGATCTAAGCTCATCGGAGCAGAAGCCATGAAAGTACTTGTAGAAGAGGCACAGGGAAGCTACATCACGCCGGTGTGAGAGCGGCTGCAGCCGGTCTGCCAAGTTAGTATCAACCACGTTACAGATCCTCCTTTGTATTTTGTCAAGAAGCCCAAGGAGAGCAGCAGGGGCACCCGACCAGATATGGCAGCAATATTCAATAGACGGGCGGATGGTAGATTTGTATATGTGCAGAATAGTTTCAGGTGGGAAAAATTTCCGGGCCCTGCACAGAGAGCCGACTTTCATAGCAGCAGATTTGGCAATGGATTCAATATAGTCATTCCATTTGAGGTCCGCCGAGAGTGTAAGGCCAAGGAGGCGTAGTATTTTACTCTCTGGGAGGCTAGCCTGTCCCATGCTAATGGGAGGTAGATGCGATAGTCTATGGTGGTTAGTTGATAACAGCTTTGTTTTGGAGGCATTGAAATTTACCAACCATTTCCTACCCCAGGTCACTACGGATTGGAGGTCCCTTTCCAGTGCGGCAGCGAGGTTCACTTTGTCGTCCAGACCTGGTTTCTGATCGATGCGGGAGTAGATTGTTGTGTCGTCGGCATACATGCCAACTTGGGATCTAATGGTGTCGGGGAGATCATTAATGTAGATCAGAAATAGCGTGGGACCTAGGATAGAACCTTGAGGGACGCCCGCGTTCGTCTGGTAGTTTTGGGAGGCATGCCCATTTAATACCACCTTTAATGTGCGGTTAGAGAGGAAGGACTGGATGAGGTCAAACAGATGTCCAGTTATCCCATAGCTCCGCAGTTTGCACAAGAGGCCAGCATGCCAGACCCTGTCGAATGCTTTGGAGATATCCAAGGCAACGGTTCGGGCTTCACCATTCTTGTCGAGTGCCTGGTATATGTACTCGGTAATGGTCGTTAGCATATCAGCAGTAGACCTGGTGAAGCGAAACCCATACTGTTTGTCAGAGAGAAGCCCGTTGGTCATAAGGTGCTGAATCACCTCGGCGTTGATAATGGCTTCGAAAACTTTGCCAAAGATTGGAAGGAGACTAATAGGACGGTAATTGGCGGGGTCCGAGGGTTCGCCAGAATTCTTAAATATAGGTACTACGCAGGAGGACTTCCAACAGGCAGGAAAGCAGGAAGCAGATAGGCAGAGGTTATAGAGTTTAGAGAGGACAGAGGAGAGTTCTGGGGCACATTTCTTCAGTACTATGACTGGGATTCCATCACCGCCGCTCGCTTTGTGTGGGTCAAGTTGCGCAATTATCTTGGCGACCAGCGAGGGCGAGATGAGGACGTTATTTAGTTGAGCCTTAGTTCTGGGTGGGAAGTCTGGTGTAGGTATTCCTAACGAGTCCAGTGTCGAATTGGTTGAGAATTTACGGGCAAAGCACTCAGCCTTGTCGGCTGGGGAGGTGAGAACTTCAAATTCATTGATTAGTGGGGGTATTGAAGTCTTGTTCCTGCTGAGCACGCTTTTGCAGAGACGCCAGTAATCTTTGGAGCCAAACTTAGAGGATGCTATGCGTTGCCTAATTCTGGTAGCAAACGCCCTCTTGGCTTCGTTCAGTACTTTTTTACACTTGTTCCGTGCTGAGGTGAAAAGGCGCCTGTTTTGGTTCGACGAGCAGCTTTCTGCTCAGTCATTCATGTCTCTTTCGAGACATGATCGCCCAAGCGTGTATCACGTATGGCACTTAACTGATTGAAACAAATAAATCCAGTTTGACTTGATTTTGTCTATTTTGTGCATTGGAAAAAAATTGGATCAATTTCTAAACAGTATGACACAGCAGACTTTTGGATACAATTTTAAATAAAAAAAACTGTCATATACACAGGATTACAGTAATAACATCAAAGTGGATTATCCAAACAATAATCAATGAAAAATTTAATCCAACCATATCAGAGTATGCTGATCTGAATGACAGAGCAAAGATTAGATTTTATCAAAATCACTAACAATAAAAGCCTCTATGATTAATGTCCCTCAAGTAAATTTCATTTAAGCTCCATAATGACACCGTCATGATATAATAGCTTATTTGAATAGATTTTAATCATTGATTAATGTTCTTAAACGAAATTTTAATTCTTTCCTAAAAAAATAAAAACTTCCATAGGGCTTAGAAATTCACTAGCATAGCACTCATAAAAAATTGAGGGTAGAATATCAATGTGCCACTTCTGCTTAGAATCAAAGTATCACATCCTGGTACTTTAATGATCATGATGAGAAAAGTGTAAGTAGAAGAAGAGTCAGTAGCAATTGACATTGCATTTAAATTTTTGAAGATTAAGGTTGGCTGAAAAGCATGGAAATGGAAGGGAGTTCCATAGGCGAGAAGCGTAAGTAAATAAACTGTGAGCATACAATTTACATTTACATCTGGCCGCACAAATGTAAATTGATCACATCTCAATGTCAGTCTAGTACAGTCAGTCAGTTAGTCAGTTAAAGTGCCATACATGATACACGCTTGGGCGATCATGTCTTGAAAGAGACTGGGAAGGAGTTTATCCCGCAGTAGGTTGCCATTGCTTTCTGCGGTAGACTGGTTGCCGACCAAGGATATAGAACCCAATCTGTCCTGCTATTTAACCCATAACTGGAAGGAAGAGACGGATTAATACCTTTCCCAAGGGTATTTGCATGTAAGTGAATACAATGGATTCAACTGGAATTCGAACTCGGCTCCCCGGTTTCTCGTTCCGAGCCGATATCCACTGTACCACAACGCACATCCATTGCTATTCACTTATGCGCAAATGCCCTTGGGAAAGGTATTAATCTGTCTATTCCTTCCAGTTAAATAGCAGGACAGATTGGGTTCTATAGCCTTGGTCGGCAACCAGTCTACTGCAGAAAGCAATGGCAACCTACTGCGGGATAATCTTCTGCCCAGTCAGTCATGTCTCTTTCGAGACATGATCGCCCAAGCGTGTATCACGTAAGGAACTTAACTGACTGACTAGCACAGTGCTTAAATTAAAAAATTAGCATAGCAAAGAACTCATCTGAACAATTACTATGAAAGTATTAATAGAAAAGACATGGAGAGGCAAAGTGGGAAAAAGACTGAAGCTGAGGTGCCAGATCAGGATCAATAATATTGCTGATTCTTCTTTAGATTTTATCAAGGAGCTAAAGATAAATATCAGGGGTACCAGAACATATGTGACAGCAATAGTTTAAGCGTAGATGAATGGTTATACATATATAAGGTAGATTCTGGAGAGAAAAACTGTCTTGCACAACACAGTGAACCAACATTCTTATCATTTGACCTTGCAATAGATCCAATGGTTTTTTTACTTCATGTCAGCTGAAAACATTAGCCTGAGAGGCACAATGAGTCACTTTCCTGGAGGTTAGAATCAGCCATAATATTAATATGATTAATGGTGAGAAGTTTTGTTTAGTTTTTAAGGTATTAAAATTAAAAATGTCATCTTTTACTCCTGTTAACAGACTTGAGTCGTTTTGGACATCAGCTACCATTTTGAAATTGTCAAACTGATCAGCCTTACTATTTAGGTATCATAGCAAAGAGCTCATCTGAACACTTACCATGAAAGTATAGAAAAGGCAAAAAGAAGCAACTTCTTTGTGGTAGAATAGTGAATGATGCTGAGCCATTAGATTAGGACCAATAATATTGCTAATTCTTATTTTGAATCTTATCAAGGATATCAAGATAAATAGCAGGGACTCTGAACCATATGTCTCATAATATTCTAAGCATGGATGAATGGTAGACTGATGGATATGCATGATATAGATTCTGGAGAGATAAATTGTCATAGCTGGTCAATGTAGGTGGTTTCTGGGTGACGAACCCATATTGTGTCTTGGCTAGGTACCCAGAGCAGTAGACCACTTGTTTTGCTTACCAGCAGTGTCCTGAAAAATTCATTTTGTTTTCAAAGATTGTAGAAATATCAGGGATAGGTCCATAGAGCTGTGATTTAGTTGGATATTGTGTTCAAGAGAAGTTAAGTATAGATCTCAACTTCCAAACACAGGTTCCATCAAGATTAGACAATAGGGTTTTATTTAATTTTCTAGTTAAAACCATCTTGATAGTGACTCAAAAGAATCTTTGTTTAAGGTTACCCAGACTTTAGCTATAGCAATTTTCACATCCTTTTCTGTAGAATTTATTTCACCTCCTACGTATGTAAAAGATTCGACAATTTTCTCACAGGTGAATATGAGACCTACTATGAGAGAGTTGTTTTTTTTTTATTTAGTCAAGCTACCTCAGACATTTATGAGTCTATCATGTCAATCATCACGGTCTTGCAGCAAGCTCCATAGGTCAGTAAGGTGGCATCATAACATAGTTGGTCAATGTAGGTGGTTGACCAACCCATCTTTTTCCATGGCTATGCGTCCAGAGCAGTAGATAAGTGTCCTGAAGAGTGCATTCTACATTTGTGTAATACTGCAAAAATATCAGGAACCACAGCTCAATGGAACCCATCCCAGATATTAACAAATTAAGGAATATAATAATGTTATGAATACTACTTTTGTAAAAAAAAAAGACAAACATGTAGAAAAATCAGAAAAACTGATAGGCAACTTTATTGTCTAGATATGATCTGTAGAGATGCCAGATTCTTGCAATTCAGTTAATAAATAAGAATAACTATAATATGCAATTCCAATTAAATTCTGTTTATTCATTGCAGTAGATTGATGATCTGAGCAAAGTTGCTTAAAATAGAAATTCTTGCATTAGCATCTATTTTGAGGATTTATCAGAAAAATAATATTTCTTAATTCTTAACTTTTCACTGCATATGACAAAAATCTAATAAAATAAAGGTTTTTAAGTTTTGAGGATCAACATTTTAAAAAGATTCAACATCATTTTATATAACTACATAAGGACAAAAAAAATTAATCCAAAGAAGACTGGAAAGTTAACTAGCTAAAATTGAGTTAAGTGCAAATGATGTACTAATTTTAGTGTATATATTCTAACTCGGGCCCCACTGAATTAAAGAACTCCCACCTGCTACACTTTGGCCTGGAAATAAGACCAACTCAAAAAAAAAAAGAAATGAAAGAAAAAGTGAAAGAAAAAAATGAAAGAAAGAAAAAGAAAAGATATGAAAAAAAATGAAAAGAAAGAAAAATAAAAAACAAATGAAAGAAAAAATAAAAAAATGAATGAAAAAATGATAAAAAATGAAAGAAAGAAAAAGAAATGAAATAAAAAATAGAAATGAAGAAAAAAGAAATGAATGAAAGAAAAAACAAATGAGTTGTGGTAAGTTATAATTAGCTAGAAGTATTCACTACTAATTTTCTAGTAGTTTAGTCTTCAGTATCAGGATTAATTTAGCCACTATCTATATCAACTAGGATGTGCGTTGTGGTGCAGTGGATATTGGCTCAGAACGAGAAATCGGGGAGCCGAGTTCAAATTCCAGTTGAATTCATTGCATTCACTTCTGCGCAAATACCCTTGGGAAAGGTATTAATCCGTCTCTTCCTTCCAGTTTTGGGTTAAATAATAGGACAGATTGGATTCTATAGCCTTTGGTGGCAACCAGTCTACCGCAGAAAGCAATGGCAACCTACTGCGGGATAATCTTCTGCTCAGTCAGTCATGTCTCTTTCGAGACATGATCACCCAAGCATGTTTCACGTATGGCATTTAACTGACTATATCAACTGCTATTTATATGGTGGAGATTTGTATATGAATACAACATGAGTGAAAGAAAGAAAGAAAGAAGATCATTTTAATGAACCTGCAATTCAGAATAAAAGATTTGCTTATTTAGAACAAAAATAAAAAGCTTGTGTGAATGGATGGGAGAATGGGGAGCAAGAGCTTTTAGCAAAGGGGGGAAACTGATAAAAGCTACAAGTGATAGGAAGCTGTGGAGGGACATGATCGCTTATGTTCTGATTAGATGCAGCTCATAGAAGAAGGTTTTATATATTCTTCAATTGATGGAAGGTGATATTATTTTAAACTAGTTTTTATTTCTCAGATTTGAACAAACTTCTCTCCTCATCTTTGTTGTTATAATCACCACCATTTTAAGTCATTATTCCCTTCTTGATAAATTTTGAACTTAAACCTTTATTCAATCTGTAGATTGCATATAGAATAAGAAGGAGCTTGTATAAATGATTGGCAAAACAGGGATTAGGAGAGATGGGAAAAAGACAAAATTTACTAAGAGCTATAAAGGACAGGAAGTTGTGGTGAGCCATGATTGCTCACATCCTGAGATGCCACAGTATATAAAACAACAACAATGTGCTTGTGCAAATGGTTGGTAGAACAAAAACAAGGAAAAGAGTCATGAACGCCCACATCCTGAAGGGACAAGACACATAAAAAAGAAGACACTAGTGTAAATAGTTGGCAAAGTAAGAATTTAGAGAGATAACGAAAAGATAAAATTAAAAGCTACAAAGAACAGGAAATTGTGGAGAGTCATGATCACCAACATCCTGAAGGGACACAGCCCATAAAAGAAGAAGAATGAGTTTGACTAAATGTATGGTAGAGCAAGGTTTAGGAGGGATAGCAAAAAAACAAAATTTATTAAGAGCTACAAAGAACTGGAAATTGTGGAGAGCCATGAATGCTAACATACTGAAGAGACACAGCCCATAGAAGAAGAAGAATGAGTTTGACTAAATGTATGGTAGAGCAAGGTTTAGGAGGGATAACAAAGAAACAAAATTTATTAAGAGCTACAAAGAACTGGAAATTGTGGAGAGTCATGATCACCAACATACTGAAGAGACCCAGCATAGAAGACGAATGAACTTGAGTAAATGAATGGGAGAGCAAGGTTTAGGAGAAATAGTAAATAGATAAAATTTATTGAGAGCTAAAAAAAGAGGAAATTGTGGAGAGCCATGATCACCAATATCCTTCAGGGACAAGGTCTATAGAAAAAGAATGAGCTTGTATAAATGGTTGGCAGAAGAAGAATTTGGAGTGATAGCAAAAAGATAAAATTTACTAAGAGTTTCAAAGAACAAGAAATGGGGGAGAGCCATGATCACCAATATCCTTTAGGGACACAGCCCTTAGAAAAAATAAGAATGAGATTGTGTAAATAGTTGGCAGAACAAGGGATAGAAGAAATAGCAAGAAAGCAAAATTTACTAAAAGTTTCAAAGGACAGGAAATTGTGGAGAACCATGATCACCCATGTCCTGAAGGGACATGGCATACAGAAGAAGTTTCTGGTTATCCTTTTTAGATGTTGCAAAGTTGAATGTGAGATAGTGTCAAAATGGAGTAACAGGAGAAAGCGTACTAACAGCCACTAGGGATAGGAAGATGTGGAGGGTCATGATCACCTAAGTCCTGAAGGGAAATGGCACATAGAAGAATAATAATAATGTCATTATTAATCTCTGATTAAACTTTAATACATCTACATAAATAGCATTTTATATTCTGACACAAGCAATGAAGGTGTATCACATAGACCTTAGGGTCAAACACTGAAAAACATAAAAATGGAATTTGTGCATGTTTAAAAGAGACAACACATCAGATGATGTTTACACACATGTTAGCCGACTGGGTCTTTGTGATCAGTTGCCTGGTAACCCCAGTTTCAAACAATGAACCTCCACCAACACCTTAACAGCTGTTTAAATGAACAAAAAGTATATTTTTAACATCTGGATCCCAGAGAATTAAATGCAGAAGTTGGCTCAGCTGACACAACTCTTTTACCAGCAAAGTAGATAGGCGATTTAAGATTTCAGCACATAAATTTTTTAAAAGATTTCCAATTTTAATGTATTTAATTAATAGGGAAACCAGGAACTTGTTATTTCACACAATTCACTGCTAACCAATTATTAAATTAGGTATATTTCTTTGATAATGTAAAAACCCTGATTGGTGATGCGTAAACAAACATGGATGATTTGAAACATGCAAAAAAAATGTGATCATTAAAAACCTTCCCTCCCTCATTTTAGGCAACCTTGATTTCTAAAAATTAAAAATGTGTATACTTTTCTTCGTTTAAGACTCATACAAAAAATAGTTAAAAAAAAAGATGGATATTTTTCACTAACATTTTTTAGTTTTATCCAAATCTCTTAGATATTATCACAAATATGATCTGTACACTTATTCTGACAAATGTATGAACTATATAAATGTATATAGGTTTTATCACAAATATGATTGGTACGCTTATTATGATAAATGTATAAACTATGTAAATGTATATAGATTTTATCACAAATATGATCTGTATGCTTATTATAATAAATGTATAAATTTTATAAATTTATATAGATTTTATCACAAATATGATTGGTACGCTTATTATGATAAATGTATAAACTATATAAATGTATATAGATTTTATCACAAATATAATCTGTACATTTCTTATGAAAAATGTAAGAACTATATAAATTTATATAGGTCTTATCACAAATATGATCTGTGCGTTTTTTATCATAAATGTATGAACTATATATAAATGCACAAACTATATAAATTTATATAGGTTTTATGACAACTATGATCTGTATATTTATTACAATAAATGTATAAACTATATAAATGTGCAACCTCTATAGATTTTATATAGGTTTTATCACAAATATGATCTGTTGGTTTGTGTAAAATGACAACGAAATCTTTAGTGAAAACATTGGCCTCATTTTGTTCATGAACTATTTTATGCATAACACTTTTAGAAGAAAAAAGTGCTTTCCATTTTCTTTTTGTGTCCCGTTTCTTTTAAGATGCTAAGTGCTAATTTTGCTTTATGTTAAACCATCCTCTATTATTTATGTAAGGAATTAGAAAAAAGGGCTTGTAGAAGTTGACAAATACACAACATATTGAACACAAGAGGAATAGAGGGAAGCACTAAGTAACCTGCCTAATACCTAACGGGCTTGATAAATGGATGACAAAAAAAAAAAAAAAGAACTGGGAAGAAAAATGAAAAGGAAAACCTTACCAAGAGTTACAAAGACAGGAAGTCATAGAAGACCATAATCACCCTTGTTCTGAAGGCATACAGAAAAAGAAATGGCAAAAATAAAAATCATCTCTTATCACTTTGATTCTTTGTTATGCTTGCATTCCAATTCCTACACCTAAAAAGGTTATTAAAAAAATCAGATCTTTTCTTTATGAATAATAATAAATAGCAGCTTTTAACCATTACTCCTGCAGCTTCTTCTCTCGCACTTCCCGCCTGTGGAACTCGCTCCCGTATTCTTGCTTTCCTGATGGCTACAACCTCCAGAAATTTAAATGCAAAGTCAATACTCATCTACTAACCACTGGACTCTAGCTCTCTCCCCACCCCTGTATAACCTTCCCTTTCTCTCCACCTATGTATCTGTCATCGCACCTGCTTTCTATTGTTCCTTTCTAACTAGTTTGTACTCCTCACTCTTTTCTAATTAATCTTTTTACAGTTATGTAACCCCCTGCACATCAGTGGCATTTCCGCCTTGCTCAGGGTGAAATGATTAAAAAAAAAAAAATTATTAAAAAGCTAGTCAATATCATAGGCTTATCAAAGATATATATCAAAATTTTCACTCACTTGAATGATTACATGATATACTAAAAACATCTATGAAAATTCATTGTGAATTGTTTTACTATAAAAATACTTTAAAGATTATTTACTATAAAAACGCATTACTAAATATATCAATATTTTAATTTACTCCAATGATTGCATATATAGTGACATAAAATTTACAAAAATCATTTATAGAAATTTACCGGAAATTATTTTACTATAAAAATTCATTACAAATTATTAAATATGCCAAAATTTTTATTCTCTCAAATTATTATATTTGTAGAGACAGAAAATACCATATCCACCTTTTGCAAATTTTGAAACAAAACAATGCCTTCCAGGGATTTTTCACATTTTCCCTGATTATGCATACATCGTCTATTGATGTTGTTTTTCTCTTCCAACCGTATTTTCTTTTACGTTATGGAATGATGGATCCAGTTTTCTTTCTTGCCTTGATGACATGACTGACAGTTGAAAGGCTGACACCTACAATATTCCACAATCTCTCTGTAAGGCTTGTCAATGTGGTCATGGAGCGTTACAATTGTTGTACGCTTCCTTTGAGTAACATACATTGCAGACAATGACTGTAGGACAACTAATCAACAGTCGAGACAATAGTGTCTGGGTGTGATATTAATCTGATGTAATTACGGATGACACAATATTTTCAAGGCCAAACAAATTTTACCATCCACCTCGAAAATAGATACATATTAATTCATACCACTGCAAATGACCTAATTTCAGGAAAAAACAGAAATCGATTACACTCTGGCACTCCAGTGGGTCTAAAACTAAACGTATAAAAAAAAGATAGAGCAGTTGCTTCAGTTAATTTGCACAAGGGTATATAGACGATTTACAAGCCATATAACTTAAGTATAATGCAAGATTTTATGATCAGTTATTTTACAACAAAAAAATAGAGGGATTGTCATGCTGTGAACCCCACTCCCAACTGGCCCTTTGCATCAATGCCCCAAATTTCCAAACAGAACTCTGTCTCATGTTGTGTTCGATTGATCACAAAGCTGGTTTGGGTTGAGAGTCGCCAAAATCCACTGCATCAACTATCCAGAGCTAGAAGCCACAATAAAAAAAGAAATCTTTGTGAAATTAACAATAAAGTGTTTATAAGTATATAAATACATCATTAGCATGGTTAGACATACAATATATATATATATATATATATATATATATTGGATATCTAACCATACTAATGAGCTGTGATACAGTGAAACAGATCTCTCTGCAGATGATTATTTACGCTCTCACACCCCGATAGAGCACTATAAAGGAATAGTAAACTTAAAAAAAAAGACAGTAGCTACTCACACATTTACACATCGCTCATTCAATAATGAATTTGAACACTCTTGGCCACTGGTGTGTGTTTACATTGTATATAATATGCTAAAGTCCACTTTCCTCTACTGAGCGCCCATAGCAACTGATGTCAATTTGGTCTAACCGTAGTGATGAGCTGTGATACAGTGGAACAGATCTGTCTGTGGATTACTATATATATATATATAAATTTATTTATAAATGGAACTTTGTCTCTGTGTGTGTGTGTGTGTGTGTGTGTGTGTGTGTGTGCGTGCGCGCGCGTGTGTGTGTGTGTGTGTCCATTACCTATAGACTCCGAAATGGCTGAACCAATTTTCTTGAAAATTTACACATTTTTACTATAAGCGTCTGCGAATGTTCTTAGCTAGGTTTTGTGTTGAGGTACCCCCAATGAATATCGAAAATTGATATTAAAAAAATTGGGTTATAGAAGGAGTGGTCTGATTTTAATCAAATTTGATACTCATAGACAAAGATATAAACAATATTCAGAAGTTTCAAGTTTGCAGTTCTTACAATAGTGCAGAAAATCAATAATATATATATATATATATATATATATATATATATATATATATATATATATAAGGCAAGATGTTTGTGTGTGTATCTGTTTATCTACCTGTATTCTGTATTTATTTTAGTTTTTGCTTCAGGTTTGGCTCTAATTAGGTATAACTGTAGTTCTTAGTCTCAGCCATGATATCATTTACTCAGAGGACTTATTTAGCCTTCAAAATTCAGTTTACGACGAAAAAACTTATTTGATATCGATACCAGAAAATCAAAATTTGACTTCCATTCATTCATTTTTCTTTCAGTCTATGGTTTCACTTTAAATGGAAACAACTATTGCTTTTTAGTCTTTCATGCCAATGTCCAAGGAGTCTGAGCTCCAGGACCATGGATTAGTTTTAAGGCTTTCATTACACCCGAGCAACACCAGGCTATACTGCTAGTATATATATATATATATATATATATATATATATATATATATGTTCTGTTTGATTCAGTATTTGGTTCAAGTTTATCACTCTTGCATGTGGACAACTATAATTCTAACTCACAGCTTCTATAGAATGTAATACTTTAGCTAAGTTGGTTGGTCTGGCACAAGGCTATAATCAGAGGTTCTTCTAAGGCAGGTGGTCATGTGACAACATATCTTGTGTGTTAATCTGCTCCCTCCTGAACTCACTGCTGAATCAACTCTACTCAACCGTACTGTTTGGAAACCCACTGACCCTTGTTTAACTTAGCATTTTTAAAGGACCAAGAAGGGATTCTCTTTTTGGTCACCTGATCAACCTCGTCTTCTCTCCTGTGTCTTTTACTCCTGCTCGAGGGGCATGGCTCCTTTTTTTTCTCATTGTTCATCTGATCAACCCTGTTTCCTTCTCTACTGTGTAAGTGCCTCTAACCATTGCCCAATGAGCGTAGTCCATCCCTAATGGCCAAATTTTAATTATTACTCCAAAATCTATTTTACATTGAACCTTTGGTGTGTGGTCATTTCACATATGTGTTTTATTATTTCAGTCATCGTAAGAAATTACCTAATCTTAGCCAAAAACAAAACCAATATGTTTCTCTTTTAATTATCAATGTCATAAAATTCCACAAAGAAACAAAGAAAACTTTATTTCTGGGAATTCCATCTCTCTTTCTGCTCAGGGGGTGGCTAGTCCCTAAGGGTCATAAAAATCTTCATACCAAGGAAAAATTTGTTTCAAATCAAATCTTTAGACAGCTGTCATTTTATCAATGGTTGTTACATTATAGCCAGCTTATTTTTCTGGAGGGGTTAAAATTCATGCAAAAGCATCCACTATACTTGAAGTTAACATATACACAAGTATATATGGTACTAAAAGCAAATAGAAGAGTATTGTTGGAAATTATTTTACTATAGAAATGTTTGACAAATTATAGAAATATATAAATGCACAGCTAATATTTATCCCATAAAAATAAATCTCCACTTATTTCATTATAGAATTATAGACTGTAAATGATTTCACTACAGAAACACATCATGAATTTTACAAGAAAGGTTTTGTGTTGTGGTGCAGTGGATATTGACTTGGAACGAGAAATTGGAGAACCAAGTTCATATTCCAGTTGAATTCCTTGCATTCACTTACATGCAAATACCCTTGTGAAAGATATTAATCAGTCTCTTCATTCCAGTTATGAGTCAAATAACAGGACAGATTGGGTTCTATAGCCTTGCTTGGCAACCAGTCTACCACAGAAAGTAATGGCAAGCTACTGCAAGAAACTCTTCTACCCAGTCATTTCAAGACATGACTGCCCAAGCAGGTATCACATTAACTGACTGACTGACTTCATGGGTATAAGTGAATAATTTATATCCATAGCTTATCCTTTATTTTCAAATTCTTTATTTTTGAAAATAAAGGATAAATCCTCAAATTCTTTTTTACTTTGTAGCTCAGCTGATAAAAAACAAAAAAACAGGATTCCCTCGGTCAACACTCAACACGTGATCAATGACAAAGTTTTAGAGCAACAACAAGGTTTTAGAAATGGTCTCCATGGTTATATAGGGTGTTCCATTAATACGGATCAAAGTTAGCAGTAAATAAAACAGTGTTATTGGTGAAATTTTATTGATTTCACTATGTTATTTGAATAATGGCAATTATGTGTGAAAAATAACATCACCCAAGGCTTTAGTAGCACACCTCCAATCAATGGTTAAAATTTTTGATGATATCTATACATGGTTGCTCCTCAATCTCATCAATGTGTCTTATTATTTCATCCTTCAGCTGTTGAATTGTTGATGGCTTGTTGGTATAGACCCTACTTTTGAGATGACCTCAAAGGAAAAAAATCTAAAGGCGTTAAGTCGCATGATCACGGTGGCCAATTGACATCACTATTTCAAGAGATGATGCGACCTGGGAACTTCTCATTCAATAAAGCCGTTGTTGCATTGGCTGTGTGGCATGTGGCACTGTCCTGTTGGGACCAACAAATTTTTGACATCTATAGCATTCAATTCGGGCCATAATTGCCATGACTAAATAACATGATCCAATTGTGAAATCAATAAAATTTCACCAATAACACTATTTTATTTACTGCTAATTTCAATCCATCTTAATGGAACATTCTATACCAGAACAATTTATTATATTCTTAATTGTAAGCTTTATAGTTTTCAGGTGAATTTGTTCATTTTTTTTTTTTAATTTAATGAATTGCTTCAGAAGAATTTAAAAAAAAAAAAAAAAGAGCAAGCTTCTTTTCAATTGTAAAATTTGCAGAAAAAAAAATTTTAAAAATTGAGTTGACTGTGACAAGCAAACAAAAAGAAAAATCACAAAATGATTTCCTCAGAGAGAATACCATCTGATTTATGAAAATTATATATATATATATGTGTGACATTTTTGAGTTATGGAAAATTTCAATTTCATTTAAATTTTTGTTCTTGAAATGCAATTCAGTATATAAATCTACTTTATATAAAAAGTTTCATCTAATATTGATAAATTAACAGTCATGTTAAGATACCACATGACCATATATATAGCTGGATCAGTAAGTTCATATTTTCATACGCATTCGATCTAAAACTTTTACTGTATTTCAATTGATATTAATGCTCACCACTGAAGAATTATGTACAGTTACAAGGAATAAGACTATGTTGAAAAACAAATGTTTGGCACGATGCATGGTAAACATATGAAAGTTTTGATCTGACAAAGATATTTTAGAACGTAACTCGCTTTTATGTTAATGTTTTAGCTTTGTATCAGCTTGAAAAAATGTTTTTAATGAACAACTAACAAAAATGTTTCAGAATAAACTGCTTAACAGCGATATCTTTAAAGTTGTAGATATTCCATTGTCCACTTTACATATGAGAAAGGCATAAATCTACTTTACCCTGTATCCTAAATTATCACAAAATATTTCTCCAGGCTTGTCTTGCTGCTGGATGCAGTTTACTGTCATACTCAGGACCACAGAAAATGTGACACTGAAATCTGATGGTACGTTTGAAAAGGAAAGACGCCTTCCAAAATTAAGCAACTTATTAAGAAACATGAAAATTTCATGAGATACAAAGAAGAGTAATGTTATATAATATTAGCCATTCCTCTATGGCAGTCAATGCTAGACAATCTTCTCTCAGATGAAGAAGAGATAACGCAACAGAAATATGGGATACTGAGAATACCATGGACTGAACTTGTGAACCATGACAAAGCTTTGAGAAAAATGTAAGCAAAAGGATTCTTACATTTGGAATCAGAAAAAAATAGTTAAAATTTTCAGGGAACATAATTAAGAAAGAAGGTTCATAAAATTTAATATTCACAAGACAAACTGAATGCAAGAGGGACAGAGAAAAATAGAGAGTAACATACCTAATGAGTGTAAATGGTTAACAGAACAGGATTCATCAGAATTAGTGAAAAAATAGAGGACATGCATTGTGGTGCAATGAATATCGACTCAGAATGAGAAATCAGAGAGCAGAGTTCAAATTCCAGTTAGATTCATTGTATTCACTTCCACACAAATACCCTTGGGAAAAGTATGAATCCATCTCTTCTCCCTCCAACTATGAGATGAATAGCAGGAGAGATTGTGTTTTATAGCCTTGGTTGGCAACCAGTCTATTGCAGAAAGAAATGGCAACCTACTGCAGGAAAATCTTCTGCCTAGTAAGTCATGTCTCAAAATAGACATGATCACTCAAGTGTGTATTACGGCAATTAACTGACTGAGTGAAAAGATAAAATTTACTAAAAATTTTCTGTTTTTTTATAAAAAACAGAAAATGTTGGAGAACCATGTTTAGTTAAGTCCTGAATGAATATGGCAGGTAGAAGAAGATAGCATCTTTTATTTACTCCTTGGTTTCAGTAGTAATAAAGCTAATGCATTGAGATTGAACAGAAGAGAAAGTGAGAAAAAATACTGTGAAACTATCTAACAACTCACATGGGACATTTTATAGTCTGTACAGTAGATGAAAGGCAAATATTGATAAGGAAGAACCATTATATGTGCAGTAATGCCTGATAATACCTTTGATTTTTCAATCCAATTGACCGCACATCAGCTATATCAATCTCTCCATTTTTTTTTTATAAAATCTTATGAATCAAAGTTAAGCTAATGTATCAGATATTTTTCACATAATTTCCCGATTGTATCATTTTCTTTCTAAGTGTTGGGTATTTTATTGCAGAGTGCTTGTCTAAGCTACGTTCCATTCAGGCATTGCATAGAGACAAGATGTGTGTCCAGAGGGGCTTTTGAAGTGTCTGAGAGCTATATTATTACTCCAGAATTGATTAATCATTTACTGATACAAACATTTTCATTTTAAAACTTCTTGACTTGTTATGAAGCGTTGTTATATTCTAAATGCTTCCTAAAACAGATATTTTGAAGAATAGCTTATAGGTTTGAAAATATATAAAAAGGAATCCATACAGGTGATGTTTGTTGGTAAAAAAGGACACTTATATCTGCATTTG
The DNA here is from genome assembly GCA_037127315.1 of Ascarosepion bandense. NCBI lineage: Eukaryota > Metazoa > Mollusca > Cephalopoda > Sepiida > Sepiidae > Ascarosepion > Ascarosepion bandense. The sequence continues at coordinate 3,506,202 of JBBBDQ010001373.1, forward strand.
CAAACAGGCAGCAGAAAGAGTGATAAAACTGCTATGTAATATCAATCCTCCTTTTTCGCAGGCTGAATTGCTATGTAATATCAATCCTTCTTTTTAGCAGGCTGAATTGTGATTAATATCAATCCTTCTTTTTGGCAAGCTGAATTGTGATTAATATCAAGCCTTCTTTTTGGCAAGCTGAATTGCTATGTAATATCAATCCTTCTTTTTGGCAGGCTGAATTGTGATTAATATCAATCCTTCTTTTTGGCAAGCTGAATTGCTATGTAAAATCAATTCTTTTTGGCAGGCTGAATTGTGATTAATATCAAGCCTTCTTTTTGGCAGGCTGAATTGCTATGTAATATCAATCCTTCTTTTCGGCAGGCTGAATTGTGATTAATATCAACCCTATTTTTTGGCAGGCTGAATTGCTATGTAATATCAATCCTTCTTTTCAGCAAGCTGAATTGTGATTAATATCAATCCTTCTTTTTTTTCAGGCTGAATTGTAATTTAATATCAATCCTTCTTTTTGGCAGACTGAATTGCTATGCAATGTCAATCCTGCTTTTTGGAAGACTGAATTGCTATGTAATATTAATCCTTTTATTTGGCAGGCTGAATTGTGATTAATATCAATCCTTCTTTTTGGCATGTTGAACTGGTATATAATATCAATCCTTCTTTTTGGAATACTGAATTACTATGTAATATCAATCCTCCTATTTAACAGTGCATGCAGAACTATTTTCTCAATGACTGAGAATAGTTTTGAAGCAACATATATATGTTTCAACAGAAGGATGTTAAAAATACCATAGACAGATCATGTGAGAAGTGGGGAAGTTTCATGAAAAATGATGAAAAAAAATATACTTATAGCAAAATAAGAAACAGAGAGATGAAAAAGTTTCTAAATTGCTATGTAATATCTATCTTTGACTGCAGGCCATACGAACGCTACCTATCTGTTAAGTGCTAGTGGTGACCCTGATAGTATTCTATGTATATGCTAACATGTGACATAACCACTAACAGTTTTGTTTTTTAATATAACAACGTCACTTAACTGTTTGCTTTCGGAGGAGTTGGATGTCTCCAACACTGGACTTGGCTGTTTACTGTCATAGAAATTGGATGTCACCGAAAATCGAAGAACTGACAAAAAGATTCAGAAGAGTATTATCAAAGACAAGTCGTCTATGTTTTTGTATTTTATCTGTGTACCATATTCACCATCAGCAAGGATTGAGCAGTGTTATTCAAAGACTTATTGATTGAACATTTTTCTTTTTGAACATTGTTTTTGATAGCAACCAATCAATGTCAATCTCTGCAATTTGTAATTTTTTTATCTCTCTATATATATCCTATTCTGCTGTTGTTACTGTTGTTTGTATTTCATCACCTAGTTATATGTTTGACAAACTAATTATCACTTCATCCCCCTTTTACTATTTATTTTCTTTTGTTTTCTTTAATTTAATATATTTGTATATTGTGTAAATAAAGTATTTTTATTAGATATTCTCGTGTCGTCTTCTGTTGTCCTGTGTCTGCCAATTGTTCTTTTTCTCGAATTGAAGAATTCCCCTCCCATCGTTCTTTTTATAATCTGTTATTGAACCCCGGGATATTATTTGTTTTTTATATAATATATTATATAATATAATATAGCAACATCACTTGGCTGTTTTCTTTCTGAGGAGTTGGGCATCGCCAAAACTGGACTTGGCTGTTTGCTGTCACAGAACTCAGATGTCACCGAAAATCGAATAACTGTCGAAGAATCCGGAACGCTATTCTCAAACCCAAGTCGTCTATGTTCCTGTGTTTTATCTGTGTACCATATTCACCATCAGCATGGATTGAATGGTGTTGATCAAAAACTTATTGAATGAACATTTTTTTCTTTTCGAACTTTGTTTTTCATAGCAACCAATCGATGTCGATCTCTGCAATTTGTAAGTTTTTATCTGTCTATATATATATTCTATAATCTGCTGTTGTTACTGTTGTTTGTATTTCATCACCTAGATATATGTTTGACTAACTAATTATCCCTCATCCCCTTTTACTATCTCTTTTGTTTTGTTTTCTTTAATTTAATACGTTTGTTTATTGTGTAAATAAAGTATTTTTATTAGATATTCTCGTGTCGTCTTCTGTTGTCCTGTGTCTGCCTATTGTTCTTTTTCTCATTGCGTTTACCAACATCCAGAAATGGAGAATTGCTCTCCCATCATTTGTTTTTATCAACCTGTTACTGAACCCTGGGATATTTTTTTTAATTTCTCATTGTGCTCCAGCTATTGTAGTCCCAATGAAACCCCGGGCGTAACAATACACATATATATATTAATGTATACTTGGGCAGTAACTTTTCTTCCAAACATCTTTCTTTAAATATGGCTTACAAAGAAGATATAATTGATTTTTTATTAAGTTTTGATGGAAATAAAGAATATAAAACTTGTCCATAACTTTTATCGTCCCAAGTGTTTTTGGCTACTTCTATAGCCATTTCTCATGTTGTTATTTTGCCTCATGTTTTGACTGTTATGCAGTAATTTATTTTGTTTTACATGTCTTATATTGAAAACAAAGTGTTTAAAACAACTGATAAATCAGAAATCTACACAAGGTACGTTGATCAAAATAAAAAAAAATGTTAGAATGTTGGAAAAACATTAAAAAAAAAGTTAAATCTTCCTTGTTGGTCGTATTCAACAATATATATGATATCTAAACTTATTTATAAATCGAACTTTGTCTGCGTGTGTGTGTGTCTCTGTGTGTGTGTGTCCGTTACATATACACTCCAAAACAGCTGAACCTATTTTCTTGAAAATTTACACAGTTGTACTATAAGCGTCTGCAAGTGTTCTTAGCTAGGTTTTGTGTCAAGGTACCCCCGATAAATATCGAAAATCGATAATCAAAAAAATCGGTTTAGAGAAAGAGTGGTCCAATTTTAATCAAATTTGATACACTCATAGACAAAGACATAAGAAATGATATTCAGAAGTTTCAAGGTTTGCAGTTCTTACAATAGTGCAGAAAATCAATAATATATATATAAAAGGCAAGATGTTTGTGTGTGTGTCTGTTTATCTGCCTGTATGTTTGTATTTTTTTCAGCCCTCTTTTATTTTAGTTTTTGCTTCAGGTTTGTCTCTAAGTAGGTATAATTGTAGTTCTTAGTCTCAGCCATGATACCATTTACTCAGAAGACTTATTTAGCCTTCAAAATTCAGTTTACGATGAAAAAACATTTGATATCGATACCAGAAAATCAAAATTTGACTTACATCCATTCATTTTTCTTTCAGTCTATGGTTTCGCTTTAACTGGAAACAACTATTGCTTTTTAGTCTTTCGTGGCAATGTCCAAAGAGTCTGAGATCCAGGACCATGGATTAGTTTTAAAGCTTTCATTACACCTGAGCAACGCTGGGCTATACTGCTAGTATATATATATATATATATATATATATATATATATATATATATATATATATATACACATAAATATATATACATATACATACATATATATATATAAATACACACACACACACACACACACGCACACACACACACACACATATATATATATATATATATATATATATATATATATATATATATATATACTGTATATACCTACATACATATATATACATACATATATATATATCTAAACTTATTTATAAATGGAACTTTGTCTATGTGTGTGTGTATGTGTCTGTGTGTGTGTGTCCATTACCTATAGACTCCGAAATGGCTGAACCGATTTTCTTGAAAAGTTACACAGTTGTACTATAAGCGTCTGCGAGTGTTCTTAGCTAGGATTTGTGTCAAGGTAACCCCGATAAATATCGAAAATCAATAATCAAAAAATCAGGTTATATAAAGAGTGGTTCAATTTTAATCGAATTTGATACACTCATAGACAAAGACATAAGAAACAATATTCAGAAGTTGCAGTTCTTACAATAGAGCAGAAAATCGATAATATATATATATATATATATATATATATAAAAGGCAAGATGTTTGTGTGTGTGTCTGTTTATCTGTCTGTACATCTTTTATACAAATCCACAATAATTTTTATCCAATTCTCACCAAAATTCCCACAAATATTCTTCAGACTGAGTCTGAGCTACAGGACCATGGATTAGTTTTAAAGCTTTCATTACACCTGAGCAACACCAGGCTATACTTCTAGTACATACATATATACATACATACATATATATATATATATATATATATATATATATATATATATATAAATTAAAATAGGATTAATTCAAGGACGTTGAACGTTGAATGACCATTTCGATATGAAAATCCCCACGGTGGATAACACATCACCTCAGCAACAAAAAAATCCTTTCAGAAACTGGAGAACCAGCCCACAGATTAAATTCACAGTGACTACCACCAAATTCACTGACAGATGCTTTGATCTTTTAGGCCATTGTACCATGTTTCATATAATCATACTCAGTGGAAACAGGACAAGCAATAATTGAAAAATACTAAAAAGCAACCACGATGTCCCTAGGTGTGGACAGCAGAATCAGAACACTCTACCCTTATAGTTTGAATAAAGGGTTTAGTTCAAATTTTTCTGGAGGTTGAGAAATGCCTGAAAAAGAAGAGTGGAGATTACAAAAGATAAAACATTGTAGTAATAACAAAGATGAGAACATTAGTATAACTCTAAATAATAACAATTCCTCATCCAAGAAATTCAAACAGAAAAAAATTCATATTATGTTTTATATATATATATATGTAAAAATATACTCAGTTATGATCTGAGATTAAGGACAGGATGGCTAAATAAAATAAAGACAAGAGGAAAACTGTATTTAAATCGCCAAGTGATTCACAGAAATAAATACAACCACAATTTTGATTTTAAAAATGCCACACTAATAAAAAGAGTAAGCAATTTATTCAGAAGAAAAGTTCTCAAGAGCACTGCCTTCCAGTACTACCAAAATATCAATTTGCACTCCGGATTTTTCCCAATCTCACCTTTGCTCATGGAAATTATATTAAAACAGACTAACATACATAATAAAAAGTTCAAAGAAAACGGTTGAATTCCTTTCATTTCAACATCTTGTGACTTTGTACTAGACATGAAGGAATTCTAAAACTAAATATTCTGTTAATCTTTTTAAATGATTTGTGAGCATTTTATAGTTGCCAACACTGTTTTATTTATAGATACGTAATTTTAGAATAAAGCTCATTTCGTCTTTTTGCCTTGATAAAGTCCATCACAAGACAAAACGCGTAGGCGATTTAAATAGTTTCCCTCTTGTCTTTAATTTATTTATATATATATATATATATATATATATATATATATATATATATATAAGAGTCATCTCCCTTCAGGACATTGGTGCTCATAGCTCTCAACAATTTCCTGTTCTTTGTAGATTCTTATAAATCTTGTCTTTTTGTTATCTCCCCTAAACTTTATCCCAATATTCAAAAGCTTAAAAGTGCTTAGAAATTGCTCGTCCTCTTTTTACTGTGTTTGATCCTATCCATACAACCAGTGGAAAATTGATACAAAATAATTAAACATTTAACTAAGATGAGATATCCTTTGACAAGGACAGTGGAACAAGAACAATCTAACCCACAGACTAAATCAAGGGTTCAGTTTAAAAACCTGAAGAAACTAGAGAATAGAACCGAAATGTGGTAATAACAAAGATGCGGACTTTAGTCTGACTGCAAATAGCATAAATAGTAATAATAAGTTTCTCTTCTCCCATACTTCTCACTTGTAGAACACTTCTTCCAACTTCTTGCTTTCCAGTTAATTTTGATCTTCAAAAATTTAAATGAAATGTCAATTGTTATCTTCTGTCTTAATTTTTGTTCTCATGCCTTAATGTTTGCTTTTTCTGATATTCTCTTCAATTCTGATTTTTAATGTTCTCTCGCCTTAATAATGTTTTCTTGTGTGGCTTTATTACTTTCCTTAGGGTGAAATGTTTAAAAAAAATAAAATGGACACACTGAAAAAGAAATATATTCAAACAAAAGAAAAAAAAACTTAATGAAGGTTTACTTGATATTTCAAAGAAAACTGCTAACAGACACATACACATTTACGGTCTGTGCTTCTTATATGACAGCACCAGTTTATTTTCTTCAAATTTTCAGAGCATTCATTTTTGAGACTGCTGAAAGACAATGATAAACATTTTATTACAATGATAAATTCTAAAATTAGTGGAAAGTAATACAGGTGGGGGATACCAGAATAAAGCAAGTGCAAAAATTTAAATATCTAGGAAGTGTTCTAACAGGAGATGGAAAGTGCGACACAGAGATCAGAAGGCGAATTGGCATGGCAAAGGGCACGTTCCAGAAGCTGAGCAAAGTACTAACACACAGGAAAATTTCACTAGAAACAAAGAAAAGAGTGTTGGATTGCTATGTGATGTCAGTTCTTCAATATGGCAGTGAGTGCTGGACAATATCATCGAAAATGAGGGCAAAACTGGAACCAGCAGAAATGTGGTTCTACAGAAGGATGCTGCAGATATCATGGACTGAACATGCAAGCACTGGTGAGGTGTTGGAAAGAATGGCAACCAAAAGGAAATTAATACTGAGCATCAGGAAGAAACAACTGAAGTTCCTGGGACACGCAATGAGGAAGGAGAGCTTGGAAAACCTGATACTGACTGGCCAGGTAGAGAGAAAGAGAGACAGAGGAAGGCAGCGGATAACATATAACAGGGCCTGGTCGAGTGGATGACGGAACGGGGGTTACCAGGAGTAACAGGAACAAACATGCTAAGGGCCGCAAAGGATAGGGAGACGTGGAGGGCCATGATCGCCTACGTCCTGAAGGGACAGGGCACATAGAAGAAGAAGAATAAGAAATTAGAAAATTACCAAGAGAGGCATTTTTTTTATCTTGCGCTTGCATGACCAGAAGTTGTTCTGACTTAATGTTTTATGCTGACTATTTGAAACACAAAGTAAACAGAAAAATTAATTATAAATAAGTTGTTTTTATATGTACAATTTCTAATCCTAACACTAGGAAGAATCTTTTTGTATGTTTCAGTTTATTTCTTGACCTTGACAAGACAATGCAGTCAAATGTTTTCAGAATTTTAGATAACATAAGGTTAAATAATGAGCATTCATAAAGTCTAGATGGAAAGTTCATCAGAACAATTACCATGAACATATTTAAAAAAAAAGGCACAGCAAAGCTACATTATGGCATGGGAAGCCAAGGTTTCAGATCAAGACCAATAACATTGCAGATTCTTTGTATTTTATCCAGAATCTCCAAAAATACATAGCAGAAGCACAAGACCAGATGTGGCAGCAATATTTCATGCATGAACAAATGATAAACTTATAAAATTTTAAACTTCTGCTGAAATCTTTTGGAAACCTCTCATTTGTAAAAAAAAAAATTTAAATCATTATTAATATTTTGCTAGATTTTTCTGGAAGTTATCTAAAAATAATTTTTTAATAACATATATATATATATATATATTAAATCCAAAAGGATGATCAGATAGGTAAATGCCAAAAACCCCATCCTAATTAATATTAATTTCATTAATATTAAAATATATCAAGGTGGATCTATTTCTTTCTCTCTCTCTCTCTCTCTCTCTCTCTCTCTTTCTATATATATATATATATATATAGTGTCGAGTTGTGATAGTTTTTGGAACCAATATTTTTGCTTTTTCAATAGTTTTCTTTTGGTAAGCAGGTTTTTTATTGCAAAGTGCTTGATAATGAAGTGGAAATGCAGTGTTGATAGTTTTAGCACAACGAATTATGCTACCTAAAAACCTTTACACTAAAACTATATATATATATATATATATATATATATATAAGTAAACAAAAGCAAGCAATGACAGTTTTGTTCTTCAATGCAGTATTCAGGTCACTAGTGATGGATTTTGTCTCAGATATTTATATATGCTGCTCAGAGGTGCATTATAGGTAGTAAGGTCTGTTGTATTATCCTGACGGTTTTTTGGTGGGCAGTAATATGAATAGCACGACACTTTCCAAACAGATAGGGGAAATTAAAAACAAATTACACCAAAAATATAGTGAAAAATAAGGAAGATAGCTCTACTTCTGATACTGAAAACTTTTACCTTAAAACTATCTGTGTGTGTATGTGTGTAAAATTTCAGATATAACTACAATATATGAATAAGGACAAAAGGAAAGCTTATTTCAGCCAATGCATCTCATCCTCTGACCGACTTTATAAAAACAAATATAAGGATTTTATTTTGCAAGAAGTGCAGTGGATATCAGCTTGGAATGATAAATTGGAGAACCAAGTTAAAATTCCAGTTGAATTCCTTGCATTCACTTATGCACAAATACCCTTGGGAAAGGTATTAATCCATCTCTTCCCTCCAGCTATGGGTTAAATAGCAGGACAGATTCGATTCTATAGCCTTGGTTGGCAACCAGTCTACCACAGAAAGTAACAGCAACCTACTGCAAGAAAATCTTCTACCCAGTCAGTCATGTCTCTTTCGAGACATGATCGCCCAAGTGTGTATCACATATAGCACTTGACTGACTTATAAACAAAGGTAAAAATGTTAGTTTTCCAAATTTTTTAATTTAAGAAATGCTCATAAATATTCATCAGGCTAAATGAAAAGTTTAAGCAAATTATGACAGATGCTAAGTGACATAATAAAATTATGGAAGATGCTAAGTGAAATAATTTAATGTCTAATAAACAAAAAGTGTGTAAATGATGAGGTTGATATTTTTTTTTATAATGTAATTAATATTCAAATTATTTTACTTTAGGATGTTTTAAATAAAGGAGGTTATGAATTTAACTGTTATCTTTTAATTTTTAACATTTTTATAAAATATTTAGAAATAATTTAAATTTTAAAAAACTAGGAGGACTTTTACTTTTTGCAAAATAAAATAATGACATTTGCCTTCATAAAAACCACCAGAGGATGAAACACATTAGCTAAGGTAAGGTTTTCTTTTGTTTTTATTTATACATAATGCTCAAGAATTAACAAATATGTCTAGAAAACTGGAAGTTGAAATGGCTTCAATTGAAGAAATGTGGAAAAAGAGAAGAAAAAGAGAGGAACAGTTAGTGAGTTTAAAGTGAAAAAAAACAATGAAAAGGGCAAATAATCACGATGTACACACATACACCTTGAAAAAAAAGCTTGCGACAATGAAAAGTGCATATAAAAAATATATATAAGCATTGCCGATACCTCCTGATTAGTGCATGTAGTGATTCCAAGAAGTTCCATCTACTCTGAAGTCAGAATGCTGGAAGTAGCACAAATCAGCTAAGAGAAAAACCTTTTTCTTTGTTATTTGTCTATATTTCTGAGATGAGGTAATATTTACAGTATTTACATTATTTGGACTATTGTCCTCATTTTTGTTGCTATTAGTATGACGTTGTATGCTCCAGCCTTCTTCAAGTGCTAGAAATTTCAAACCAAACTCTTTATTACAGTCACTGGGGTATATGATCTTCATTCCTTATGTAGAGCCTCTTCTGGTAGTCATGAGTTATCTCCATCGAACCATGTAAGTTACTTGTTCACTCACCACTGCTGTAGCCTGGTATTGAACTCAAAACTCTTTGGGTCAAGTCACAGGAACGAACCAATGTTTATATCTATTGGGCATAAATATGTGTTTTTAAGGACAAGAACAATTGAATTTTTGGGATTTATAAGCCTAATGTCTAGTAATCCTTTTTTTACCAGAGTTCATGTTGTAATGTTTTTCTTTGTATTAACACTCTCTCTCTCTCTCTCTCTCTCTCTCTCTCTCTCTCTCTCTCTCTGAAAAATCGAAAAATTATAAAATCTCTCTCTAAAAAAGATTTTCAGGGAAGTTCAGTGCCATGAGAAGATACAAGCTAAACTCTTCACTGATGGGAACATTGTAACCCCTGCACATGATGCTGTTCACAAAGTTTGGTGCTAGAGGCAATAAACTAAGGCTTTTTCCCCCCTTTTACGTCATTACTGTAAAAGAAAAACAAGTTGGGAAAATAGAAGGAAAAAAATGGCAAATATATTGATTGAACTAAACCATTAGCAAAGGTGATTCCACATTTTATACAAAGGCTCAATTGCCAATCCTTTTCTTGTTGAACAAAGGAAGCCGTATAGGTCTGAGTTATTCATTTATCCATAAGGCTTATGCATACTTCTTCTTCTATGTGCCCTGTCCCTTCAGGACGTAGGCGATCATGGCTTTCCACGTCTCCCTATCCCTGGTGGCTCTGAGCACGCCTTCTCCTGTTACACCATGCAACGCTCACTCCATCATCCACCTGATTAGATCCTTCAAATATGTTATCCATTGCGTTCCCCTGTCTCTTTTTCCCTCTATCTGGCCTGTTAGTATCAGATTCTCCAAGCCCTCCTTCCTCATTGCATATCCCAGGAACTTCAGCTGTCTCTTCCTGATGCTCAGTATTAATTTCCTTTTTGTTTCCATCATTTCCAAGACCTCATCATTGCTCACATGATATTCGCAGCATCCTTCTGTGGAACCACATTTCAGTTGCTTCAAGTTTTTCCTTCATCTTTGCTGATATTGTCCAGCATTCACTGCCATATTGAAGGACAGACAGCACATAGCAATCCAGTACTCTCTTCCTTGTTTCTAGTGAAATTGTCCTGTTTCTTAATACCTTACTCAACTTCTGGAATGCATACAGCTTACTTTAATTTTCTTACTTTCCTCTAGTAATTAATCAATTAGAGATTTTAAATTTTTTTATAATGTATGATAAATCTAACATATATATTGGATTCATTAAGTGATAGATACAACAAATTATATATTTTCGATGACATTTTTTTCTTGTTTATTGTTTATAAAGTGCATCTGGTTCTGGTGTAATAAATCAACGTTTTTATTTACTAAATCTACTTGAGTATAGTATGAGTTTGATCAGTTTTTTATGCAAAACAGGGAGTCACACTATACACAAGTAATTTTTTTGAAGAGATTAAAAATTATGCATTTTCATTGATGTGTTAAAAATGCACACAAGTAAATTTGATTTACCAGATTTACTCGAGTATAATGTGAGTTTTTATGATCAGTGTAGGGGAGTTAGCACTATACACAGGTAATTTTTTTTGAAGAGGTTAAAATAATGTATTTTCAGTGACAAAATATGCACATTATTTACTGATATATTTGAGTATAGTGCTAATTTTTATGATCGATATTTTATGCAGAAAAATAGGAAGGGGGTCACACTATATTCTACTTCTTCATGTGTTGTGTTCCCTCAGGAAGTAGGTGATTGTGGACTTCCACTTGGCCCTGTCTCTTATCGCTCTCAATATTTTTCCTCTTGGTATCTCTCCCAAACTCTGCTCCACCATTCATTTGCTCAATCCTATCAAATATGTCTCCTGTTTCTTTCCCCTGTCTCTCTTTCCCCTCTATCCATCCTGTGAGTATTAGATTCTCCAGGCCCTCTTTTCTCATTACATGTCCCAGGAACGTTGGCTGCATCTTTCTGATGTTAAGTATGAGTTTTCTTCTCGTTTGCATCCTCTTTAGCAACTGATCATTTCTCATTTACTCAGTCTATGACATTCTCAGCATCCTTCTGTAGAACCACACAGAGGCAATTTTTTTTGAAGAGGGTAAAAATAATGCTTTTTTGGTGACTGCACTCTACACAGGTAAATTATTGATTTTTTTTTTTTTTGAAGAGGCTACAAATTATGCATTTTTGGTGACTGATTTCACTATACATGGGTAAGTTTTTTCAGGAAGCATTAAAATTCATACAAAAAATTCAATGGTTGCACTATACATGAAGTTGAATTATACGCAGTATGCTTATATCAGGATGGCTGACTGTACTTTTCTTTCTAATATTCTATAGAATTAAAATTATTTACTTAATGACAACATAGTTGGGGAAATTATTTACTTAATGACAACATAATTGGGGAAATTATTGTTGATAATCATTTGCTTTATGTTGCTCAACTCTTTATAAAATAATGTATATGGAGAAGAAATTATTTTATCTTGGTTAATTGTGCTTCCGATAACAGCTATTTCATATCTGTGAGAACATTTACTTGAAAATACACAATTTTTTCTTTTTTCTATTCATGTACATTGGTAATTCTCAACTTGGGCTCTTATAGACCCTGGGGGTCCATGTAACATTCCAGTGTCTCATACAAAAAAATAACAATTTAGGGGTCCATGGTAAAATTTTAGTAGTCCATAGAGCAATTTCACTTCAGAATGTTTGTTACAATTGAGAATTGGAATTTTTAGAGTAATCTACACCATATCTATGGTATATATATACAGTATTTTAGTAGAGTACATAAATTTTCTACAAAATTTAGTTGTTAAATACAAGTTTATTTCCATTAAATTAGTTTTAAAATAAAGTTATACATTTGTTATTTCTATAATTTCTAAACTTAACTATTAGTAAAAAAAATAAAATAAACTTATTTTTTTGTCAGATAGTTATGGGGACCCACAAAATAAAAATTAGGGATAAAAATGGTTCATAGGTAAAAAAGCAAAATTGAGAACTACTTGTATACATCATTACTGTAAAAGAGAAACATGGCAGCCAAACAGAATAAAAAAACATGTATTAAAAATAGTTAAATCTTTAGGCCAAGCCCCAGGCAAAACTGCTTACACAGGTGATTCTACATTTTATACAAAGGCTTGATTGGCAATCCTTTTCTTGCTGAACAAAGAAATCTACATCATCCTGAGTTTATTCACCAGGCCTATTTATACAGCTTATTTCAATTTTCTCACTTTCTAGTGATGTTTTTTATTGATTACTTAAACCTTAACCCAGGGAGAGCAAGGTGAGATCATTTCTTTTTCCTGGTATGGTCAGTCATACCAGATTTGTTTAATTATGGCTGTTTTATGTTTCTCAAGTTTGATTTTCTTTGAGGATTTCTCAGTTTCTCACTCATATTCTTTTTGCCATTTATACTGACAGACAAGTTCAGTCACCTGCACAGCGGCTAAAATGAAAATGACTCATTTTGAGATTACAGAAGGATATATCCATAAGAAAGAATTGATGATGAAGAGACATTAAAAAATAGAAACAAAGAAAATGGCTGAAGGTTGTTTAAATACAAGAAATGATTTGGGATTGCATCTATAGAACATTTTGATAAAATATCACAAAAAAATGGTATATATATATATATTTTAAACATATCACCCCGAGCAAGGCGGTAACACCACTGATGAGCAGGGGGCTACGTAAGAGTGAAAAGATTGGAAAAGAGAAAGCCGGAAACCACATCCTAAACAAGGGATGAGCCTATTCACCTGTTCAATAGACATGGGTGGAGTGTAAACCGGGCGATAGTTTAGTCTATCTACACCAATTGAGAAAAAAAAAAGAAAAGAGTGAAAAGATTGGAAAAGAGAAAGCCGGAAACCACATCCTAAACAGGAAACAAGGGATGAGCCTCTTCACCTGTTCAGTAGACATGGGTGGAGTGTAAACCAGGCAATAGTTTATATATAGGGTGTTCCAATAACTTAGACCAATTTTAAATGTAAATTAAGTTTAAGCATCTAATGATTTTTTTCAATTTCTTTCAGATTTAACAACTTCAGTCTTTTGGCAATTTCCACCATGAGAAGATTCTTCTTCTTCTATGTGTCCTGTCCCTTCAGGACGTAAGCGATCATGGCCCTCCACATCTCCCTATCCCTTGTGGCCCTTAGTATGTTTGTTCCTGTTACTCCTGGCAACCCCCGTTCCATCATCCACTTGACCAGGCCCTGCAAATATGTAATCCGCTGCCTTCCTCTGTCGCTCTTTCCCACTACCTGGCCAGTCAGTATCAGGTTCTCCAAGCTCTCCTTCCTCATTGTGTGTCCCAGGAACTTCAGTTGTCTCTTCCTGATGCTCGGTATTAATTTCCTTTTGGTTGCCATTCTTTCCAACACCTCACCGTTGCTTGCATGCTCAGTCCACGATATCCGCAGCATCCATGCTGCTTCCAATTTTGTCCTATGAGAAGATTAATTTATGAAAATGGATGTTCAAACAAGAAAAGATCCCAGGTCGCATCATCTCTCAAAACAGTGATGCCGGTTGGCCACCATGATCATGCGACTTGATGCCTTTAGATTTCTTCCCTTGGGGTCGTCTCAAAAGCAAGGTCTATGCCAACCAGCCAACAACAATTCAACAGCTGAAGGATGAGATAATAAAGCATATTGGTGAGATAGAGGAGCAACCATGAAAACTTTTGACCATCAAGTGGAGGTGTGCCACCAAAGCCTTGGCGGACATTTGGGTGATATTATTTTTCACACATAATTGCCATGACTCAGATAACAGGATCCAATAGTGAAATCAATAAAATTTCACCAGTAACATCATTTTATTTACTGCTAACTTCAATCCATCTTAATTGAACACCTTATATACAGTGCTGAGTTGTGATGATGCTCAGTGCCAAGACTGTTGTTTTTCAGTGGTTTACTGATAAAAAGATATTTTGGGAAGCAGGTTTTTTGTCCTAAAGTGCTCTATATCAAAATAGAGTGTTGACAGGATTAATGTGGAGAAGTTTATTACTTAATTGAGCAGAGTTCTGCTGACTTCAAAGTTTTGTGAAGGTACCACTATGATGTCCTCACCCCTCAGGACCTTTTTTTTAAATCTGCTTTTTAACAGCATCCTATCCTCCATTCAGATTGAAAAAAAAAACCTGAGAACTTTAAAATTAGCATGACTTAGTTAAGTGACAAATTTCTCCATATTAATCCTATATATATATATATGTGCACACACACACACACACTCTCTCTCTCTCTCTCTCTCTCTCTCTCTCTCTCTCTACCGGCCATAATTATTGGGCCACCCCAGTTTTTTTAAAAGAAATGAAGTATTTCATACTATTTTTAGTGGATAATTCTAAATGAAAGTAGAATGGTTCTTTTGTTATCATTACTTTGCAAAATTTTACAAGGCAAGGAAGTAAAAATGAACTCATCTGAACCACCCTAAATTTTCTTCATTCTCTTATTGATGAAACTGCAATATAGGTAAATATTAAATATTTATAAATTCATTTGATGCACATGTTATTGTGCAATATTAACAAAAGAACCATTCTATTTTCATTTACAATTATTCACTTGGGAATAAATACTAAAAAACAGTATGAAATACATCATTTTTTTAAAACACTGGGGTGGCCTAATAATTAGTGTAGTGTATATATATGCACACATACACATAATCGATTTTGACCAGGCATCTCAATTTCAGTCACTTTCTCACCAGTGACATGGCTTCTCTCTATTTTTTCTACAAATATTTTCAGTGCAACTCTTCTCATGAGCTTTTTCCCTGTTACCCTAACCAAACAAATTTAAGTGTGCTACAAGATTGGCAGTTAGGTCTCACCATTTTACTGTTGAACTAGCTGGATACAACCACTACTTTTACTCTAACAGTTTCTTTTCTTGCACTTCCTACCTGAGGAACTCCCATCTGACTTCTTAATTCCCTGCTAACTACAATCTACAAAAATTTAAATACAACATCAATTGCCATCTTCTGTCTTCTTGAACCCTGTTCTTTTTTTGTCCTTTTCTCAATCCTCTTCATTCTCAGTCCTCTCATTCTCTTTGACTTTCTGTAACCACTTGCATCTTAGTGGCATTATTGCCTTGCTTAGGGGTGAAAGATGATTAAAAAAATATATATAGAATAGTGCATTTTGAACACAAATATTTCCTGATTCTCAAATTATACATCTCCGAATAGTTTCATATCCTAATGTAACAAATTATTCTTTATTAATCCAACTTATTTTTTATTTTAATGTTTAGTATATAAATAGACCATCTACTCAAATAAAAATTGTGTTTAAACAATGAAATAAAATTGTATTTAAACAATGAAATAAAAATATGTCAAATTAATAAATGAAAAATTCATTTCTAAAAATTGTCTTATGTTAAACTGAACAGAGATGTATATTTCAACAATGGGGAAAGGTCAGCTTTGTTTGACCTGGAGGTTCTTTGTAGCCAAGAGGTTAAAACTTAAATATATATATATATATATATATATATATATATATTAATCATTTCACTCCAGCAAGGTGAGCCTGCCACTAGTGTTCACCAGGTTACACTGAGAGAAAAGATGGGGTAAATGTGGTATTGAAGAAAGGGTAAAAGATGAATGGGATTCAATAAGCTAGAAGATGGAAATTGGCATTGCCTTTAAATGTTTGGAGATTGTAGTGATCAGAGAAGTAAGTAAATGGAAGTGAGTTCCACAGGTGGGAAGTGTGAGAAAAGAAACTGTTCAAGTAGAAGGAAGTAGGAACTTAAGGACACAAGGCTCAGTGAATATAAATGTTGGTTAGTTCCTGTGACTTGACCCAAAGAGTTGTGAGTTCAATACCAGGCTACAGCAGTGGGGAACAAGTAACTTACAGGGTTAGAGGGAGATAACTCATGACTACCAAAAGAGGCACTACTACACAAGGAATGAAGTTCATATACCCCAGTAATTGTAATAAACGGTTTGGTTTGAAATTCCTAGTACCTGAAGAAGGCTGGGGCCTGGCTGACTGAAACGTACTACAAAAGACAACAAAGATGAGGACAATCGCCCAAATACTCTAAGTGATATTTTGCTCAAATCACATTTAATACAAGAGGTACCAGACAATGATAACACACACACACACACACACACACACACACACACACACACACACATATATATATATATATATAAAGGAAATGGATTGTATTTATAAATCAGACAGATTTCTATCATTTTAAATGTCCACTTTTGAAACAGTATATTTATTTTCTTCTCCTGACCTAAATATTTGATAAATCATATTATTGAAAAATAAGCACCTCACTGCTGGCTGGCTTTGAACCTGTGTCCTCCTTGACAGGGGAAACTGTTATTAGATCTGACATACTTGTAGACCATTTCAGCTGCAAAGCTAAATCATGCTTTATAAATGTAAATCATTCTCAAACTCTTGAAACATTCATATCTGCTCAATATCATACCTTAGTGTAAACAAAGCAATTTCTAAAGATGTAATGGATTTTTATTAATCAGGCAGATTTTATTACTTAAACATTTTTTTAGTGGATACCAATATTTGGCTAGATGCTCCATTTATTTCTTAAACAATGTATTTATTCTACCATCCTGAATATTCAAAAAATCTTATTAAAAAAATATATGCGGTCTCCTCATGGGAAGGCTACGTGAATTATTGGAGTTGAATGAGGTAAGATATCAAAGGAATAGGATATTCCATTTCTTAAATTGTGGAGACATTTGACACCCTTTTAATATATAGCATCATGTGTACACAAGGAATACCTAATGGAAGGCATTACCGCCTATTGTAAATAGAGCAATGATTGTTCATGGGCCCTTCATAATCATGAACCGATACGCCTGGCTAGAATTGTTTATTGCAACAAATAAATGATATTTTGCTCAAATCACATTCAATATAAGAGGTACCAAACAATGATAACAGACACGTCACCATTCTTTAGCTTCCATGATATCATCCACAATAACAAAAGTGTCTCCCCAGTATTAATACATCTGTCACTAAATTAATACAATAGAAATGGCAATTAGAGTGATTACAATTTCAAACAATAGTGTCCCCTCAAGATGAATTAAATCATGGCTCTCCACAATTTCCTATCGCTTTCTGCTTTAAATAAATTCTGTTTTTTTGTTATTTCTAAAACTAGTTCTGCCATCCATTTTCTCAAGCTCATCATTGTTTATTTCTGCCACTCAATCTGTTCTGTGAGTAACATATTTTCAAAAGCCCTCTTTCCTCATTATGCACACTAGAAATTTTAACTCTCTCTTCCTGATGTTAAGTATAAGCGTCTTTTTTGTTTCCTTTTTCTCTAAAACTACATCATTGCTCACATGTTTGGTCCGTTGTATTGTCAGCATCTTTCTGTAAAACAACATTTTTGTTGCTCCAAGTCTCCTGCTCATTTTGAGAAGATTGTCCAGCATCTTTCTGTAGAACCACATTTTTTTGCTTCAAGTCTCTTCTTCATCTGTGAAGATATTGTCCAGCATCCTTCTGGAGAACCACAATTCTGTTCCTTCAAGTCTCTTCTTCATCTGTGAAGAGATTGTCCAGCATCCTTCTGTAGAACCACATATTTTTGTTTCAAGTCTCTTCTTCATCTGTGAAGAGATTGTACAGCATCCTTCTGTAGAAACACGTTTTTTTTTGCTTCAAGTCTCTTCTTCATCTGTGAGGAGATTGTCCAGCATTATTCTGTAGAATCACATTTCTGTTGCTTCAAGTCTCTTCTTCATCTGTGAGGAGATTGGCCAGCATTATTCTGTAGAATCACATTTCTGTTGCTTCAAGTATCTTCTTCATCTGTGAAGAGATTGTCCAGCATCCTTCAGTAGAACCACATTTTTTTGCTTCAAGTCTCTTCTTCATCTGTGAGGAGATTGTCCAGCATCCTTCTGTAGAACCACATTTTTTTGCTTCAAGTCTCTTCTTCATCTGTGAAAAGATTGTCCAGCATCCTTCTGTAGAACCATGTTTTTTTTTGCTTCAAGTCTCTTCTTCATCTGTGATGAGATTGAAGAAGAGACTTGAATAGTAGAATTCTACTGTTCTTCATCTGTGAGGAGATTGTCCAGCATCCTTCTGTAGAACCACGTTTCTTTTTTGCTTCAAGTTTCTTCTTCATCTGTGAGGAGATTGTCCAGCATTATTCTGTAGAACAACGTTTCTTTTGCTTCAAGTCTTTTCTTCATCTGTGAAGAGATTGTCCAGCATCCTTCTGTAGAACCACGTTTCTTTTGCTTCAAGTCTTTTCTTCATCTGTGAAGAGATTGTCCAGCATCCTTCTGGTAGAACCACATTTCTTTTGCTTCAAGTTTCTTCTTCATCTGTGAAGAGATTGTCCTGCATCCTTCTGTAGGACCATATTTCTGTTGCTTCAAGTCTTTTCTTCATTTTTGAGGAAATCATCCATCTTTCACTGCCATATGGGAGGATAGATGTTACATAGCAGTTCAGTACTTTTTTTTCTAGTTTCTATCAAAGTTTTTCTATCTCTTAATGCTCTGCTTAGTTTTTGGATAGCTGAATTGCTATCTGATATCAATTGTTTCAAATTTGTGAATGCTGGACAATTTCACCATAGATGAAGAGAAAACTTGAGACAACAGAAATGCAGTTCTACAGAAGGATACTGAATATTCAATGACCAAAGTGCGTAAGCAATGCGGACAAAAACAGTAATAAAAAGAACACTTATATTCAGAACCAGAATGTGCCAACTCAATTTCCTTGGACACATACTGAGAAAGAAGTGCTTGGAGACATTGACCCTTACAAGGTATATCAAAGGGCAAAAGAAATAGAGGAATTGAGTTACTTACCTGATGAACTTGTCTGAAAGAATAGCAAAATGGAGGGGCAGGAGGCTTTACAAAAGGATAAACACTGCTATCGGCCAAAAGGGATAGGAAGTTGTAGAAAATAATGATCTACTATACCCTGAGCAGTTAGCATTACTGTTTATTGAAATTAATGAAATCTTCTTAAAACAGTTTTTCATGAAATTAGACTTCTCAAGTCCACTATCTGTTATAGCTCTTTCTATAACTGATGGGAGCATATCCCTATATCACACTGAAATTCTGGTTTTTATATGATCACTGAAGTTAAGCAATGATGAGTAAGGTCAGTACCAAGATGGGTATCAGCTTCAGAATAGCAGGGATGTGCATGTTGTGTAATGGATAACAGGACAAAATTGGAAATTGGAGAGCCAACTGTTGTCATATATGGTCAGGTGCCCCAGCTGTTCATCTCAGTATTCTCGACAGGCTCCAAAGGAGAATCTGTAACGTGATAGGCCCTGACTTGGCAGCTCAACTCCAGCTACTTCTTCACCA
Organism: Ascarosepion bandense; assembly: GCA_037127315.1. NCBI lineage: Eukaryota > Metazoa > Mollusca > Cephalopoda > Sepiida > Sepiidae > Ascarosepion > Ascarosepion bandense. The sequence continues at coordinate 3,526,255 of JBBBDQ010001373.1, forward strand.
GAGGTATGTGGCTTCCCTCTGTCTATTATACAAATGTTTTCATGGCTTCTGTTTTGACGAACTGAAGTCACTGGTGCCCCCGCCACTATAATTTACTCATGCAACCAGACTTGCAACAAGGTTCCACCCACTTACAGTTAGATCAACCAAATGCAGCTGTCATTTCTACTTCATCAGCTTCTTTTCTCGCACTTCCTGCCTGTGGAACTCCTATCCGTATACTTGCTTTCCTGATGGCTACAACCTCCAGGTACTGCCTTGCTTGGGGTGAAACAATTAAAAAAAAAAGTTCCAATTTCAGTTGGGCTCGTTATATTTACTTATGCACAAATACCTTTGGAAAAGGTATGAATCCACCTCTTTTCACCCTAGCTATGGGTTAATTAGCAAGACTTGCATAAATAAATCATAATTATCTCCAAAAAATTCTTCTAATCTAAAAATTTTCTGCATTTAAATAACCTACAAAAAGTTGATAAGCCATAAAAAACAATCAGTCAAAACCTTACCAAAACAAAGATTAATCAATGACAAAAAATAAAATCTAAAATTCAAGCATCAATTCTTTGATTTCCATAAATTCTTTGGACAAAAGGATCTTCCATATTTTCATCCATTTTGAGATATTTTCACAATAAAATTAGCAATAACCAACTAATGTTGAGAAAATTTTCAAGATATATTTCCATTAAATATTAATTTGAGATTCTACTGGACATAAAGTGGGGGATCAGTTATCTATTTTTATTAAGTAACAAACTGACCCCCCACAGTATTATCACATAGCATCAGATTTATTATGCAATTCAATATATACACAATAAAACTGCTATTAACCAATCAATGTTGGTATATTTTTTTTTATCTATTTACATGAAATATTAATATAAGTTTCAACTGGAAAAAAAAAGTGGGCAAATAAACTGGTCCACCCCTAAATTATGTATTATGTATAATGTCAGATTTTATTATGCATGTCAATATTATCATGATAAAATTTATACTAACCAAATGATATTGTATAAACCAAAAATTTTCAAGATATATTTATATTAAATATTGGCATAAATTTATACTGGACATAAAGTGAGGGATCAGATTTCTCTTCCTATGAAGTAAATGAACAATTTGAGTAGGCAATCAGTATTATTATATAATATTGTATTTCATTATGCAAGTCAATGTTTTCACAGTAAAGTTGGTGTTAACCAAATGATGTAGAGCCTATTAGTAAGATGTGCATTGTGGTGTAGTGGTTATTAGCTCGGAATGAAAAATCGGGAAGCTGAGTTCAAATTCCAGTTGAATTCCTTGCATTCACTTACATGAAATGGATTAATACCCTTGGGAAAAGTATTAATCCGTCTCTTTCCTCCAGTTATGGATTAAATTAACAGGACAGATTGGGTTCTATAGCCTTGGCTGGCAGCCAGTCTACTGCAAAAAGCAATGGAAACCTACTGCATGATAATCTTCTGCCCAGTCAGTTATGTCTCTTTCAAGACATGATCGCCCAAGTATATATCACGTATTTCACTTAACTGACTGACTGTAGAGTCTATTCTATGTTTGTTTTTATTATTTCCCATACCAAATTTGTCATAAGTGATCCATACGCTAAGGTATTTAGAGTATTTAGCAGTTAATATCTTCCTATTTTCAAGTTTTAAGATAGATTCAGGGTAGACTCCATCAGCGTTTTCATTCCTGTTCCGGGGATGCACTGGAATAGCTAAAGGTGCATGTTAAAAATCAAACAAAATCTTAGAAAATAGGAATATTTTTTTAGAACCAAAAGAAAGAATGTTGAACTGTTATGAAATATTTAACTTCCTAGAAGGCAATGGATGCTAAACAAGTTCGTCACAGATGAAGAAGAGGGTTGAAGTGATTGATATCTGAATCTACAGCTCAGGGCCGGTGAAAAGGTCTAGTGAGTGTGCACCCACCAAATCTATGATACATAGCCGCCATCACTTAATTCCATCTCAATTTTCATAGGTTAGTATTCATTTAAAATACCTATTTTATTGTCACCTAATTATGTACAACAAATCATATCTAAACTTATTTATAAATGGAACTTTGTCTGTGTGTGTGTCCGTTACCTATAGACTTCGAAATGGCTGAACCGATTTTCTTGAAAATTTACACAGTTGTACTATAAGCGTCTGCGAGTGTTCTTAGCTAGGTTTTGTGTCAAGGTACCTCCTATAAATATCGAAAATTGATAATAAAAAAAATCGGGTTATAGAAGGAGCGGTCCGATTTTAATCAAATTTGATACACTCACAGACAGACAACAACATAAGAAACGATATTCAGAAGTTTCAAGGTTGCAGTTTTTACAATAGTGCAGAAAATCGATAATATATATCTATAAAAGGCAAGATATTTGTGTGTGTGTGTGTGTCTGTTTATCTGCCTGTATGTATGTATTTTTTTCAGCCCTTTTATTTTAGTTTTTGCTTCGGGTTTGTCTCTAAGTAGGTATAATTGTAGTTCTTAGTTTCAGCCATGATACCATTTACACAGTGGACTTATTTAGCCTTCAAAATTCAGTTTACGACGAAAAAAACCTTATTTGATATTGATACCAGGAAATCAAAATTTCACTTACATCCATTCTTTCAGTCTACGGTTTCACTTTAACTGGAAATAACTATTGCTTTTTAGTGTTTCATGCCAACATCCAAAGAGTCTGAGCACCAGGAACCATGGATTAGTTTTAAAGCTTTCATTACACCCGAGCAACGCCGAGCTATACTGCTAGTGCATTATAGGTGGTCAAATCAACTAGAAATATTAAAAATAAATACAATGTACCTTAATACAAATTAGAGACATGTCCTAATAGATCATTCCAGCCTATATACAATAATAGATCATATGCAATAGAGGTGAACAATTCAACTAGAAAAATTGAAAATAAGTACAATGTATCTAAATACAAATTAGAGACATGTCATAATAGATCATTCCAGCCTATGAGGAATAATGAATCATATGCAATATAGGTGAACAATTCAACTAGAAAAATTGAAAATAAATACAATGTATCTAAATAGAAATTTTAGAGAAACATGTCATAATAGATTATTCTGTCTAAATTAACAATGTTTCACAGCAATTTTTAACATCAACTTGAGAGTTTTCTTGTTAAAATGTTGAATAATTTCAAGTCATTCAACATTATGGTAAAAAAATAGTATATTTTATTTAGTGATTTCTCAATTATTATAGAAATGATTAAACAAAATTAAGTTAGAAAAGTACAAAAGTCAAAAGAAAATAGTAATTCCAGATATAACATGGCTCAGGATAACAGGCCAAGATAAAAGATATACAAATGATTAAACCAGAATAAGTTAGAAAAGTACAAAAGTCAATGGAGAAAGTTTTTCTATGGATAACTCTAAGGCAGGGGTTTTCAATCTTTTTGACTTACGAACCCTTTTATTAAAAATTTATCTATGGGTGACACTTGCACCCTGTAAAAGAAAGTAAATTTAAACATCAAGCTCTTGCATGCATAAAATAGTTTTTTGTATAAATAACGTTGAGATGTAATGGGTGATAGTGCAAGCTTTTGTCATTTGATAACATTAATAAGTAAAAATAAATATTCCAGACATTGAAAATTTATACTTTGAATTTCGCATGATGAGTTAATCCACGAACATCCTATCTTATCCTTGCAGACCCCCTGTGGTCCGCAGACCACAGTTTGAAAACCCCTGCTCTAAGGGATAGAAAGAGGTCAATATGGTTTAGAGGGATCAGAGCAAAACAAAAATGATTAAGTGGTTAAAACTGAAGTGAGAAGGATATATTAAAAAGAAAGGATAACAGATGGAGCACAATTTTGGTTGATGTCTCCTGCATAGCAAAAAACATAGAACAACTGCCTATTTTCCCAAGCACATGACTCCTTACCTTTCTCTATGTTTTTAACTCAAGTTCACTGTCATATAATCAGAATATATTTTAAAAATGTATATTTTTTATATAAGTGAGTCAATAAAAAGATAATTCAAATAGCAATGCCAATCTAAACTTATATAATAAATTGAACTTTGTCTGTGTGTGTCTGTGTGTGTGTGTGTGTGTCTGTTACCTATAGACTCCGAAACGGCTAAACCGATTTTCTTGAAAATTTACACAGTTGTACTATAAGCGTCTGTGAGTGTTCTTAGCTAGGTTTTGAGTCGAGGTACCCTCGATAAATATCGAAAATCGATAATTGAAAAAATCAGTTTATAGAAGGAGTGGTCCAATTTTAATCAAATTTGATACACTCATAGACAAAGACATAAGAAATGATATTCAGAAGTCTCAAAATTGCAGTTTTTACAATAGTGCAGAAAATCAATAATATATATATATATATATATATATATATATATAAAAGGTAAGATGTTTGTGTGTGTGTCTGTTTATCTGCCAGTATGTTTGTATTTTTTTCAGCCCTTTTATTTTAGTTTTTGCTTCGGGTTTGGCTCTAAGTAGGTATAATTGTAGTTCTTAGTCTCAGCCATGATACCATTTACACAGAGGACTTATTTAGCCTTCAAAATTCAGTTTACAGTGAAAAAACTTATTTGATATCGATACCAGGAAATCAAAATTTCACTTACATCCTATTCATTTTTCTTTCAATCTACAGTTACGCTTTAACTTTAGTGTTTCGTGCCAACGTCCAAAGAGTCTGAGCTCAAGGACCATGGATTAGTTTTAAAGCTTTCATTACACCCGAGCAACACCAGGCTATATTGCTAATATATCTCTAAGTACATCAAATACCTCCTTATATGTCTAATTAGATCAAAGAATTTATTTTTTTTTTATAAATAAACATACTTACATGTATCATATACATGAATACTAACATATGAAAGTGCATGCACTTGTAAAAGTACTTTTTACATCAGTCAGATGAATGTAACTCTAAAACAAATATGTTCATTTGTGATCCATATTTCTCAATTACTTGACAAACAAATCATGGGAAGTTAATGTTCTAATGAAGATGCAAATAAACATTGAAATATTAACAGGTCTGTTAATGAAATATTAATTACCTGTAACTATATTATCTGGAATAACCATTAATTTTCTTATTATAAAATGTTATTTTCTTCCATGTTTTATAAAGGGTAAACTATAAAAAACGAAGTTCAATGTCAATATTATTTCAGTGATATCCCATTCTGTCCAAACGCGAATTCTTTAATGGTCAAAACTTTATCTACCCATTACTGTTAAATCATTACTATTCATATCTACCTACCTAAGTATGGCCATAGTCTGAGTATGCTGATCTCTCTCTCTCTCTCTCTCTCTCTATATATATATATATATATATATATATATTTTTAATCACATCACCCCTCCTAGCAAGGTGGTAAAGCCACTGGTGTGCAGGGGGCTACGTAAGAGTGAATAAATTGGAAAAGAGAAAGCTGGAAACCACGTCCTAAGCAGGGAACAAGGGATGAGCCTCTACACCTGTTCAATAGATGTGGGTGGAGTGTGAACGGGGCGATAGTTCAGTCTATCTACTCCAATTGAAAAAAAATAAACAAAAAAGAAAGTGAGAAGATTGGAAACCATGACCAAAGTTGAAGGAAACTGCACCGGAAACCCCTTCCTAAACAAGAAAGAAGGCGATCACCTCTACTCCTGTTCAAAAGAATGGGGTAGAGTGTAAAACCAGGTGATGGTGAGTACTATCTACTCCAATAAAAAAAAAAAAAAAGTTTTAACTTAGTATAAGTCGAAACGAGACTTAAACACAAAAATTATTTACAATAGCAGAATACTACCCCTGTTAAAAAATTCAGACAAATTAAAGACAAAAATTAAACAGACAAAAATTAAAATTAAAATAAAACATTAAAATAAATTTCAGCATATCTACATATGCTTATATCTGTCTATGCTCATATCTCTCTTTCTATCTAGCTAGCTCAGTATGTTTTAGCTTATATCTAAGTATGCTAGTACCTATTTACAGGGTGCAATGAATAAATTGTCGTCTAATTTATGCAAAAAATGAAAATAACACTGACATCTCATTTTAACAGATATATTTACCAAAATTACACAAAAAAAATATCTTGAAATACTAAGGAGTAAATTTATTCAATAAAATTGCCATTGGCTTCAAACATGGCCTCCACATGGCCTCGGAATCTCCTGCATCTCTTCTGGATGGTCTCCTAGTTTAAGTTGGTGAATGCTGTCATGATCCTTGCTTTTGGTTCATCTTTGGTATTACAAGGAGTTTTGTTGGTCTCTCACTTAACTGCGTCCCACACATAATAATCAAGGGGGTTGCAGTCTGGGGAGTTAGGTTGCCAAATGTAAGGGGTTATGTGGTTAAGAAATTGTTTTGCAGCCATCTTAGGGTTTCTTTGTTTGTGTGGCATGGTGCAGAGTTTTGTTGCCAGACACAGAGTCTTTCAACAGCCACCTTTTTGACCCAGGGCAGCAATACCTCTTCAAGGCCTTGAGGCTCTCACCGACAAATCTGAGAGTTCTTTTCTTATCAAAATGACCAGAGTGAGTTTTCCAATCAGTTGTACCTTCATAATCACAATTAAACTCATCCAACCCTTTCTGAATCCTAGACACTGTACTCAGATTAACACCCAACACTCTGAAAAGTTCATATTGAAGCTTCTGATGTAAATGGTCAGCTGTACAGCATGCTGTTTTTAAATTACTGGTGAAGCAAATTACCTCATGGCGTTCTTTTTCTCATAGATGGTGCCTATCCGACCCTACTATACTGTGCAGTTGACAAAATCAAAAACAAACAATGTGCAAAATTAATAACATAAAATGGCAACTGTTAAAGAAGATAAACAACAACCAGTTGTAAGTATAGTAAATAGGATATTTATTTAACCAAATGCCGTGTGCGACTGGTCTCTAAGAGAATATAATCCAGAATGTCCCTCGTGGCCTTCTCCTCTTCCTCATGTCCCCCTGGCAGCCCCTCTCAGATTCATGGGAAGACAATTGGTCTTCCAAACTTGTGGGATAGACTCTGTTAGATGTTAACACTTCCCCTCTTTTCTTTCTTGTGCTGAGGATATATTTTTTGTTTTGGTGGGAGCGTCCTGAAAAAAAAAATATCCTCAGCACAAGAAAGTAAAGAGGGGAAACAACTTAACCATGGCACCCTATTTTGGTTCAAAAGAATCTGCCATGTAATCAATCCCAACCTGACACTCAACTCCAACCACTTTCTCACCAACGGGATGTGGCTTCCCTCTGTCTCTTCTACAAATATTTTCATGGCTTCTGCTATAATGAGCTTAGCTCCCAGATGATTCCTCTAAAAGAATTTACTTGAGCAACCAGACTGGCAACAAGGTCCCACCCTTTTACAGTCAAAACGACCAAATGCAGCTTCTTTTCCTGCACTTCCCTCTTGTGGAATTCCGTTCCATATACTTGCTTTCCTGATAGCTATAATCTCCAAGAGTTTAAATACAACTTCAATTGCTATCTCTTATCTCCTTGACTCCCATACTTCCCTTATCCTTCCCCATGAATCTTGTTCTTCTCCCTTTTTCACTCTACTCTCACGCAACTTCCTTCACACCAGTATTCCCAGCCTTCTCTTGCCCATTATCTGACAACTCTTGTAACCGGTTCCCCTCAAGTTCCTCTTTCTCTTTGTACTCCTCCTCTGTAACTTTTCACTCTTATCTTATGTAGCCCCCTGCACACCAGTGGTAGTACTGCCTTACTTGAAATGAAATGATTAAAAAAACAAAAAAATATATATCTCGCTATCTCAATATGCTCATATCTATCTATCTATCTATCTATCTATCTATCTATCTATCTCAGTATGCTTCTTATGTCTAAGTAAGCTCATATCTATCTACACTCTTATTTCTCTCTCTCTCTCTCTCTCTCTCTCTCTCTCTCTCTCTCTCTCTCTCTCACTTTGCTCATATCTATCTCTCATTATTTATATATATTTCTGTCTGTCCATATCTATATCTAAACACATGCATGCTTGACTATGAAGTAAAATTTATAAAAATATATCTTCAAAATAAAAATATATAATTATTAATTTATGGTCTTTAAGTGCAGACATTAGTTAGATACACATACAATAGACATAATGTGTGTAAAATATTTTGCAAACAACATTAACTGAAAATTTGCAATAATTAAGTGAAGCCTTATGAATTTTACAATTACTAATTTATACATAATACTAAAAACTTTTAATTAATATACAAATAATAACACTTCTAGAGAATCACATCTGCTTGAAACATACATAATAACCCTAATTAATTAGTTACAATTGATTATCTGTTTACAAAAATAAGTAATTTAAAAGTTCGTCTGTGAAACTTTAAAGTTAAATTTAAAACACATATAATAACACATAGATTTGAATATTTTTGATATATATTCAATTATTCATACATTGATATTCATTGTATGCTGTAGGTAGAGAAGTTGATATTTTTTACAAATTACATTTAGAATAATAAAAGATGATTATTGACCATTTTATTTTCTAAATTAACCAGTCAATAATAACAGTAAGGAAAAAATAAACATGTCCCAAAACAACAACAAAAAAAGAGGTTTTTTAGATGCTGGCTGGAATATTTAAAAATAAAAGAAAAGCATAATAAAAGTCGAACTGCAAAATTTAAGGACATGTACACTACGCTGAATACAAAACACACAGACGAAATGAAATGTGGGGACAAGGGAGTTGGTTAACTTATTCACAAAAATGGAAAACAATGTATCAAAAACTGTTTACTTTGAAAATATGAAATAAAAATAACTGAAAACATAAGAAGTTTGTCGATCTGGTTGAAGTGGCGACTGTCATTTTATTTTTATTTTTGTCTAAATTAAATTCTTTTTCAGTTCAGAAAACTCCGAGAAGTAAAAACTAGGTCCATCATGAGAACAGCATTTTCCATTATTTACTCAACTCTCCGACATTACAACTGATTTAAAATAAAAAAAATTAAAACATGAACGATTGTTTGTAGCTGATCTAGCAATATTTATTTAGGATCTATTTTATTTGGGCTGTTTTGTTTTGCTTTGTTTTTAACACGAAAATAAACTGAAATTATTTAATTTTTCTTCACTTTGCATAGTTCATCGAGACAACATCCCAGTGATAATGGTAGCGAGAGAGGAAAAAGAAAACAATACCACGTGTTTTTGTCTTTCCTTTTCTCTTCTCTAGTCTCATGCCGGAGACAAAAGAAAGACAGCGAGTTAAGGAATCAATTCTGGCAGTTGGCAGGAACAGTGTGAAAATCGAAGAAGAATGAAAACATATATTATTACATAATAAAATATAAGGAACAAATGAATGGTCTACTCACCTGGAAGAGAGGATCTACGATATAGGAATCGATTAGTTTTCCAATCATGGGTTTGATAGGTAATTCGACAGCCGCTTTTAAACCGGTAAAAAGAGTGAGTAAGGTAGAGAAGTTGTTTTGGGTTAAACACGGCCTTTGTGAGTGTGACGACAGACTGGAAAGTGAGGGTGGGACAGATTTAGTTCTATGTTATTGTGTACATGTGCCCATGTGTGCCTGCACATGGAAATAAAAGGAGTAGAGGATGACAGGAAGGTAAGGGCAGTTACTTAGGATGAGCTGAGCCCTTCACAAAATGATGATGATGTTGATGATGATAATAATAAAAATATAATAGAATATTACGATGATTTTTTTATTTTTATTTAAAAGGACTTAGGTAGTTCTTGAGAGGAAGGGATATACGGTATACCAAAAAACAGAGAGAAGTTATATTGACATTGGATATTGTTTGTGGTTTGTTTACTATCAAAGTACACTGCATATGCAAAAATAGCAGTATTGATTCCCAACCAAAAAGTGTCTCACTCCGTTAGGAAGCATAAGTTAAATTCCAGCTAGACAATGAAAAGCTTTTAGAAAGAAAATCCAGCCATGTTGTGCCTTTTTATTTTTTGGAGGAGGAAGGATGAACCTTGATAAAAATGCCAATAAAAATGAATTTATTTTAAAACCAGTATAAAAAAAAAAAAGTAAATACATTTTTTATTCATCTGAAGAAGAGGATTATGTAAAAATGCAAACTATTATTTGGAAAATAACGGTTTGTGCATATTCGAGTGTACTAACTTAAGTTACTGATACTGAGACAGTGTAACCCTGATATAAGAGAGTAGTCGGGACTGGATAAAAGTTATCTTATATCCGGGTTTCTCTCATATCCGGGTTTGGTCTATTTTATATACATTACCACAGACTCTAATTTGGGTCCAGATAAATTCTCTCTTATATCTGGGTTTATCTTATATTGGGTATCTTATATCCGGTTTATACTGAGGTAATTATGAAAACAAATAAAATTAAAACCTAAATTAACATTTTTTATGATTAAAAGTAAAACTATAACAAAAACTAAAATATTTTTTAGACTATTTTCTTGCCATAAAAAAAAACAATCAAAATAAACTGAATTATTTAATTTTTAAACTTTTAGTTTTTTATTTTATTTTAACAACCTCTAGAAATCCTGTCTTTATTGAGATATTTGTTTCGTTTTTATTATGATATTTGGGCTTATTTTGTGGGGTTTTATGGGCATTCTGGCATTTTCAGGGTGGTCGTCTCCACTGATTAGCTCCTAACAACTGGTGTGGTCTCTATCCTGAAAGAAAAAGAATGTTAATATTTCAATTAAAAGGAAATTATGAAAATGTTTATTAAAAACAAATAGTTCAGAGAAAATTTAAAACAATTATACATGAATGTTTCACTCTCTCTCTCTCTCTCTCTCTCTCTCTATATATATATATATATATATATATATATACCCTATTTATATAAATATGTGGTGTAGATCCAAAAAAGAATCCAAAGGAGTATCCTGTACATAAAGTGGTAGGATAACTCTCTAGGACAGCTTATATATAACAGCTAAATATATATGTATATAAATACATATAGAGCAAATATATGTAAAAATTAAGACAGACATGTTATTCCATGGTTAAGCAGAAATATGGGCCTATTTCAGGCGAACTATCATCAGCTTCTATCTTTATTGTACAGAAGATACACGAATCTTCTGTCCAATGAAGACAGAAGCTGACGATGGTTCACCTGAAATAGGGCTATATTTCCACTTAACCATGGAATAACATGTCTGTCTTAATTTTTACACATATATATTCATTTATATATATATATTATTGTCTTCCGCAGACAGATCTGTTTCACTGTATCACAGCTCATCAGTATGGTTAGACTCCGATTGCTACACAACCCAGGCTCGAAACCCGACCAATTTGGCGTCAGTCGGCGACTCTACCCCTGGGCCACGAGGCATTCAGTGGAAGAAGGCAGTCTTTTTACCGCATATCATATTATGTGCCCAATAGCTAGAGTGCTCAAATTCATTTTGACTGAATGAGCAATATATATATATATATATATATATATAGAGAGAGAGAGAGAGAGAGAAACAGACAGGCAGACAGACAAAAAGATAAATATAAAATATGCCAAATGAATTTTTGTATAGTTTTTCTGTCTATAATGTTTTTAACATTTTACTGTACTAGAGTTATTTCCCATGTATTGGCAACACCAGGTGGCAGTGTTTTGTGATTATAATAGATGGATTATTTACATTATTTGGACTATTGTCCTCATCTTTGTTGCCATTTGTATGACACTTCTTAAGGACACATGGCCCAGTGGATATAGACATTGGTTAGTTTCTATGACTTGACCCAAAGAGCTGTGAGTTCAATATCAGGCTACAGCAGTGGTGAATAAGTAACTCGCAGGATTAGAGGGAGATAACTCATGACTGCCAAAAGTGGCATTACTTCACAAGGGATGAGAATGATATACCCCAGTGATTGTAATAAAGGGTTTGGTTCAAAATTCCTAGCACCTGAAGAAGGCCAGAGCATACAATGGCCGAAATGTTATACAAATGGCAACAAATGATGAGGACAATAGTCCGAATAATGTAAATACTGTAAATACTACCTGATCTCAGAAATATAGAAATATAATAGTTGGCTTGTTGATTTTGTTTATAACCTTTTTTGTTTATTTAATGCTGAAATTTAAATATTTTGTACATAATTTTATACTTTCAGGGTAACTTAATTGGAGTAGATAGACTAAACTATCGCCCGGTTCACACTCCACCCACGTCTATTGAACAGGTGAAGAGGCTCATCCCTTGTTTCCTGTTTAGGATGCGGTCTCCGGTTTTCTCTTTTCCAATTTCTCACTTTTTTTTTTTTTCAATTGGAGTAGATAGATCTATTTATCACCCAGTTCACGCTCCACCCACGTCTATTGAACAGGTTTAAGAGGCTCATCCCTTATTCCTTGTTTAGGATGTGGTTTCCAGCTTTTTCTTTTCCAATCTTTTCACTATTACGTAGCCCCCTGCACATCAGTGGCGTTACCGCCTTGCTCGGGGTGATACGATTAAAAAAAAAAAAAAAAAAAAAAAAAAAAATATGTTTTTTTAGATAATTTGTAGATCAGAAAATGTATTGAATTTTTACATTTTTTTAATGTTGCATTGATTGTCATTTTGCTGTAAAAATGCATTGTTGGTCATTTTATTATAAAAATGTACTGTTAGTTATTGTTTTGAGTGGTTCACTATTTACCAGTAACTGAGACCCTCATAAGTACTATGACCCCAGGTTAGCATGTACCTTGGAATAACAGCAATTAGGAAGTGGTTTTATGCTCTTCAAAATCTCTAATCTCCCAATCAAAGACCTTACAGTGTATCACTATTATTTACACCCACATACTTACATGCATTAGTACAATATATCACTTTATTTAACAGTGACTGGTCAATATATTGCCAATACATTTCATTACGAGACAATTTACAAATCGCAGTAATTCCTGTATATCTTTGGGTAGAAGATTAATTCAAACACATCCTGCCAGTCTGTATAGTACATGTTTTCTGATTGGTTAATTTTTAACCAATCAAATCTTTTTGATGTGAAAATTGAGTTTCCTGCGAAGCTCTTTGGAGCCTACCTAACTCCTATAAAAAGAATAATTTTCTGCAGCTCTTTAGCAAGATTTCAGCTGCCCCATGAATCCACGCCAGTTGAAACTAAATCTTACTCACATTTCCAATGCACACACAGACATGAATATTTCAACTGTACAAACCTTCAGTTGGACTCTAAGCACTTTGTCTAAGCAATGCTGATTCAAACATATTTCCACTCAACACTTTCGAACAACAGTCTGAAGAACATTATACTAATAATTCTTCCTCTCTGAGAAAGATTTATTTCGATCAACCATTTTCCAAGAACTTTCATTCACTAATTGACTTTCTCTCGAAATTACAGTCTATGGGAAAAAAACTCTTTCTCTTTCTTCACCCATTTTTTTTTTTTAATCATTTCACTTCAAGCAAGGCGGTAACGCCACTGATGCACATGGGGCTACATAAGAGTAAAAGATTGGATAGCAGGAGAGTAAAGAGAAAGACAAACCAGTTAAAGGGGGTGTCTGAGAAAGGAGCAAGAGAAGAATGGGAATACAGGGGTGATGACAGTTGCAAAAGTAGAGAGAAAGGAAAAGATATACAGGTTGATGTAGAAAGAACTGGAGTTAAGTGGATAAGAGATGGATATTGACATTGCATTTAAATTCCTGGAGGTTGTAGTCATCAGGAAAGCAAGAATATAGAAGGATGTTCCACAGGCGGAAGTGTGAGAAAAGAAGCTGATCGAGTAGAATTGTCGGCTGCATTTGGTTGATATAATTGTGAATGAGTGGGACCCAGTTGCCAGTCTGGTTGCATGAGTAAACTCCCGGAGCACTTAAGTTTATCAGAGCAGAAGCCATGAAAATATTTATAAAACAGACAGAGGGAAGTCACATCCTGTCAATGAGAAAGTGGCTGGAGTTGAGCCACCAAGTCAGTACCTGTCACATTACTGAGTCTCCTTTGGATCCTGTTGAGAACACTAAGATGAACAATGGGGGCGCCTGATCATATATTACAGCAGTATTCCATGCATGGACGGATGGTTGATTTATATATATGCAAGATGGATTCAGGTAGAAAAACCTCCTGGCCCGACACAGTGAACCAACCTTCCTAGCAGTGGATTTAGCTATTGATTCAATGTAATGGTTCCACTTGAGATCAGAAGATAGGGTAAGGCCGAGGAGGTGCAGTATATTGCTCTCATGGAGACTCGCTTAGTCCATGCTTATGGGAGGCAGGAGAGGTTGCTCTGTGATGATTGACAGACAGCAGTTTCATCTTAGATGCATTGAAATTTACAAGCCACTTCTTTCCCCATTCCACCACTGAGTGTAGATCCCTCTCAAGATCAGCAGTGAGGTTTTGTTTGTCCACCTCGCCGGATTTCTTACTGATGCAGGAGTAAATTGTGGTGTCATCTGCGTAGATGCCTACTTGGGATTTGATCACGTCTAGAAGATCATTTATGAAAATAAGGAAGAGCGTCGGGCCTAGGATAGATCCCTGAGGGACACCAGCAATTGTACAGTAGGATGTGGAGGTATGCTCATTTAACAGTTATATGCATGCTTTTCTCAAACTATTTCTCATGCACACATGTAGGCATACACATATACAACTTCATTGGGAACCCCATGGCAGAAGGCAGTTGTGGGAACATGGGATAACCTTCAATATACAGAACATTCTATCAATAATTCTTCCTTTGAGAACAAACTTTATTTCAATCAACAACTCCAAGAACATTTGACTTTCTTTACAGTCCATGGGAGAAAACTCTTTCTCTTTTTTCACATTTGTTCACAGTTATATACATGCTTTTCTCAAAGTATTGTATATTTGTTAATACATATCTTTTTTAGTTACAATTGATGTTGTTATTTCATTTCTTGAGTCTTGAGTATTATCTAATGATAAATATAAATATTGTGAAGGTTTTCAATTTAATTTCTAGGCCAAATCAGCATAATTGGTACATTTACAAATTCTTGTGCCAGACGTGATTACAAATTATTGATGAATCCTTTACAGCTTGATGTATTTTATTGACATACCCAAGAAGAGATTATAATGGTGAATTTTTTCAAAATACTTATAAGACTGAGAAGTAAAACAAAGACTGATACATTTCATTTTGCATGATAATTAATGATGATTAAAGTGTTGGTTTGTAGGGGGCATTGGCCATGCCTGGTACAAGGCTACCTTCAAACACAGCCCACAATCTCTGCACTCAAAGATATTGTTGTGTTGCTTCATTTTGGTATAATTAGAAGATAACACAAACTTGAATTAATGATTTTTATTTTTGGTATAAAACTTTAGGTTTTTACATCAAGTTACAACCTTTAAATTTTGTGTGGATACAGGAGCAGACTAGCTAAATTCTCTTCACTGTGGGATGCTAGTAGTAAATGAGCCTATCCCTTCTGAACTCTAGTAGTCAACTGACTAGCATCTTCCCCTTTACAAATCTCCTACACAAAACTACTGTCCTTAGCTCCTACTTCTTACTCCTACTCTTACTCCTACTCCTACGAAAAGAAACGGTTCCTTATTTTGCCGCCCAATTTTGAATTCTTGGTGTCAGTGTGTCTATCTTTTTCTCTTTTTAGAACACTCGCCATTTTATAAACCATAACAATATTATCAGGTTGATTGAATGGTTGGAAAAATAAGTGGAATTTTGTTAACTGAACACTATAACAAATTAGTAAGAAGTGAAATACTCAAATAGAAATTGTATGTAGTTAATTAATTTGTATGTCTTAAATGTTCAAAGAGAAATAGTAGTAAGGAGTTAAATTAATCTAGCTTATGGTTGATAGTAGCAGAATGGGTGGATGTAGAAAGATTAAAAGGTTACTAATAAAGTCTGTGTTCCTTTCCTTTTTATAGCCAGCAAAAAAGTGGAAAGGAAGGTAAAGCAATAAAGGAAATTGTACTTATCAGACATTAGTTGAAGTATCTTGTTGTTGTTTCTTTGCCCGTGTGTGAGTTTTTATAGCCAGCGAAAAAGTGGAAAGGAAGGTAAAGCAATAAAGGAAATTGTACTTATCAGACATTAGTTGAAGTATCTTGTTGTTGTTTCTTTGCCCGTGTGTGAGTTTTTATAGCCAGCGAAAAAGTGGAAAGGAAGGTAAAGCAATAAAGGAAATTGTACTTATCAGACATTAGTTGAAGTATCTTGTTGTTGTTTCTTTGCCCGTGTGTGAGTTTTTATAGCCAGCGAAAAAGTGGAAAGGAAGGTAAAGCAATAAAGGAAATTGTACTTATCAGACATTAGTTGAAGTATCTTGTTGTTGTTTCTTTGCCCGTGTGTGAGTTTTTATAGCCAGCGAAAAAGTGGAAAGGAAGGTAAAGCAATAAAGGAAATTGTACTTATCAGACATTAGTTGAAGTATCTTGTTGTTGTTTCTTTGCCCGTGTGTGAGTTTTTATAGCCAGCGAAAAAGTGGAAAGGAAGGTAAAGCAATAAAGGAAATTGTACTTATCAGACATTAGTTGAAGTATCTTGTTGTTGTTTCTTTGCCCGTGTGTGAGTTTTTATAGCCAGCGAAAAAGTGGAAAGGAAGGTAAAGCAATAAAGGAAATTGTACTTATCAGACATTAGTTGAAGTATCTTGTTGTTGTTTCTTTGCCCGTGTGTGAGTTTTTATAGCCAGCGAAAAAGTGGAAAGGAAGGTAAAGCAATAAAGGAAATTGTACTTATCAGACATTAGTTGAAGTATCTTGTTGTTGTTTCTTTGCCCGTGTGTGAGTTTTTATAGCCAGCGAAAAAGTGGAAAGGAAGGTAAAGCAATAAAGGAAATTGTACTTATCAGACATTAGTTGAAGTATCTTGTTGTTGTTTCTTTGCCAGTGTGTGAGTGAAGACAAAGAAAGGAAAATTGGAAGGAGGAATAATGACTGTATGTCGACGAGGCATGACAAGGTTGGCACCTCGAAATTTCTTTTTTGTTACATTTTAGTGTGTCGTCTGTACGCTGCTCCCATTTGACTGACATTTGCCGGTCAAGGAATGTGATTAAGTAGTAAAATTTAGTCACATGACTGGATCAAACAATATACCCATTTTTTTTAGGTGTTAAGAAAATTTGACAGGGGTCAATTTGCTATTTCCTATCCAGTCAGAAACCAGAATCTTAATTTTCACACCAACTTGTGAAATTTGTGTTGGTCTGAATTTTTCCAAAATGTTTTCAGTCATTCTGATCCATTTTTGTGGGTGTGCAATTTTACTTTTTCGTTTCAGTTAATTATTGAATGATTTAGGATTTGTATCCTATAGGTTCCTGAATTGTATGACAGTAATGGTGAGTTCAATCCCTGGGACAGGTAGTAAAGGCAGAAACTCAGTGTTAAGACAACTACCAATAACTGAGCATTACTTATAAAAACTATCTCACTTGGTTGTTGTTGTGATATATGGTGGGGATCCTTATTTGTAGCAGCAACAAAAGTAATCATTAGGGAACAACCAGAAATCATAAAAATGCTGACTGGGCCCTATTCAGTCTCTTTTTTTCTAAAGGCCAGCTTGTTTTCACTTTTTCTTTTCAACATCTGCTACCTTCAAGGCCCAGCTCAAAAGACTGCTCATAACCCTTGCTGCAAAAGACACATGACCTGTCCTAGAAGCTTGACCCAACATTTCTCATTCTTCATGGGAACAAACAGAGAAATCACCCTTCAAGACACCCATCCAAAGAACTACTCACAACCCTTGCTGCAAAAGACACATGACCTGTCCTAGATGCTTGACCCAATATTTCTCATTCTTCATGGAAACAAACAGAGAAATCACCATTCAAGACACCCATCCCAAGAGACTACTTACAACCCTTGCTGCAAAAGACACATGACTTATCCTAGAAGCTTGACCCAAGATTTCTCATTCTTCAAGGGAACAAACAAAGAAATCACTCTTCAAGACACCCATCCCAAGGGACTACTCACAACCCTTGCTGCAAAAGACACATGACCTGTCCTAGAAGCTTGACTCAAGATTTCTCATTCTTCATGGGTACAAACAGAGAAATCACCCTTCAAGACACACATCCCAAGGGACAACTCACAACCCTTGCTGCAAAAGACACATGACCTGTCCTAGTAGCTTGACCCAAGATTTCTCATTCTTCATGGGAACAAACAGAGAAATCACCCTTCAAGACACCCATCCAAAGGACTACTTACAACCCTTGCTGCAAAAGACACATGACCTGTCCTAGAAGCTTGACCCAAGATTTCTCATTCTTCATGGGAACAAATAGAGAAATCACCCTTCAAGACACCCATCCCAAGGAACTCCTCACAACCATTGCAGCAGAAGACTTGTAACAGTCCTCGCAGTTTGGCATACAGATTTCTCATTCCTCATTGGAACAAGCAGAGAAATCTATCTTTTCAAAGCATTTACTCATGAAATGAACTTTGTTAACTAGAAACCCCAACTATTTTTCCTGCAAATTACCACTATTTTGCACTCTCTTTTCAACCACAAATAAAAGCTGGTAAACCGTTATTTTGAGTTTATTTCTGAGATGAGTAATTTTCAATAATCTTGGAATTATTTTGAACTTTTGTTCTTATCTTGGTGGATATAGGTATTATAATAAACACAACATTTTAACCAAATACCCTCTGGTCATCAACATTACTCATCTCAGAAATAAATACAAATTATGACAAGTGTGACGAACCCACTAACATAATCCAGTTGTCGAAATCCACCTGACACTGAATTTAAAAGGTGTCAAAAATACACCAATAAAGTCCTTTATAGTGTATATAGTGGTTGGTTATACATGTGTTAGTATCATCTAGTGGTCATGAGTTCAATCCTTGGACTTGGTAGTGAGAGCACCAAATTCCAACATGAAAGAACAATAATTGATTTCACAAGATATTTTGCAGTAATCAACAAGATAATCCACATCAGCCAATCTATGGACACCTGATGATGACCAGAGGGTACTTGATCGAAATGTTGTGTCTATTTTAACACCTATATCAACCAAGATGAGAACAAAAGTTTGAAATAATTCCAAGATAAGTTATTTTGAGCTTTGGGTTTATGTTCTCTCACTGCTGAGCACGCACGCACACACACACACACACACAGCTAGAAAAAATTCTTACATAGCTAGAAAAAACTAAAGAAGATGAGATATCCCTAGACATGGTTTTTCACGGTTTCTGCTCTGATGAGCTTCCTTCCCTGACCACATGAATTTACTCATGCTACTAGACTGGCATCAAAGTCTTACCAAAATAGTCAATGTAACTACCAATTCTACTTTAACAGTTTCTTTTCTCACACTTCCCATCTGTAGAACTCTCTTCCCTATACTTGCCTCCCAGATAGCTATAATCCCCAAAAGTTTAAAAGCAATGTTAATTGCCATCTTCTATCTTCCTAAATTCCATCCACCTCCCTAAATCCCACCCATATCTTATCCTTTTTTGACATCCCTATATCCTGCTTTTTCTCATACTGTAACCCCCTTCACACCAATGGCAATCCTGCTTTGCTTGGGGTGAAATGATTATAAAAAAAATAAAAAATAGGGAATAGTTTACTACTGTGAATTGAATATATATATTCCAAATTCACAAAATGTTACCCAGATCTATAAACACCTGAAGAAGAGAGGGCTTAATGGCCGAAATATTGTAATACTAACAACAAAGATGAGAACAATAGTCCAACAGACCAATTCTTTGATATATGTAATACAAAAAAAAAAATAAAGTTACATATGTCAAAAGTGAATTCTAAATATGACTTAATATAATTTCATTTTCTATCCTGTCATTTTTTTTAGCATAGTTAAAAAATAATGTGGATGAACTACTTTATTTTATCACCTGCAGAAGATCAGTGATTCAGTGAATAGTAAACTGCTTAGAATGCTATGTGAAGTAAAATGCTGAAACTTATTTTTAATAATAATATTGATAATAATAAGTAGAGAACTCTTGAAAGGCTTTCTGGAATTAATACGGCTTTTCCAGCTGGTCCGCTTTAGCAGGCTCAGTTCATTTCACATCAACAATGCAATGAGAGAAAACTGGCTTAGCCTTAACAAACAATATTTAAGCCCCTGTATCATCAGCAACTCTCATCAAATACTTCCTTACACCAGACACGATGTCCCCAGCCATAACATAAGAAAAGACTGGGAGCCCATGAAAAAATGCTTATATATTATTTTGCCCTGAGGACAAGATGAGATTAAATAATAATTGAATAGAGGTGGGAACAATAAATCTAAGTTATTTAAAGTCATTGCAACAAAATGGCTACCAAAAGTAGTCTGTACACACAAACTTATATCCCCTGTGTTCCATCTTTGAACCAACTCTCAAACCCTAATACTGTTATAGTGCTTCAATATAATGGCTGGCAAGGCTCATCTGGTTGACCATTACGACTGAGTAGTGTGCTTGATCCACATTGGGGGTGTCTCATATCTGTGGCTTGATGTAAAAACTAAGCTAAATTCAGTAAATTGTAACAAAGTTTCCTCAGTGTGGAGAAATAGTTAATAAGGCTCATCTGGTTGACCATTACTACTGAGTAGTGAGTTTGATCCTCACTGAGTGCCAAATATCTGTGGCTTTGTGTCAAACCTGAGCCAAGATAAGGGAATAACAGCAAGGTTTCTGCCAATGTAGAGAAATTATTAATAAGGCTCATCTGAGTAGTGAGTTTGATCCTCACTGTGTGCCCCATACCTGTGGCTTTGTGGTTAAGCTTAGGAAATAACAATGAGGTTTTCTCATTGAGTAGAAATAGTTAGTAAAGCTCATCTTGTTGACGAGTACTACTAAGCAGTGAGTTCAGGGGCTAATGAAATTATGGACGACCAACCTACCTACCCCAACCATGCTTCTCAGCCAGAGACACTCTCAAACTCATCCAGTCTCATCTTGAATATTTGTTATTTGTGATATATTTTAGTGACATTAGCTTAGTTTGAAGTGAACATATTGTAAACTACCAGTATAGCCTGGTGTTGCTCAGGTGTAATGAAAGCTTTAAAACTAATCCATGGTCCTGGAGCTCAGACTCTTTGGACGTTGGCACGAAAGACTAAAAAGCAATAGTTAAAGCGAAACCATAGACTGAAAGAAAAATGAATGGATGTAAGTCTAATTTTGATTTCTTGGTATCGATATCAAATCAGTTTTTATCATTGTAAACTGAATTTTGAAGGCTAAATAAGTCCTCTGAGTAAATGGTATCATGGATGAGACTAAGAACTACAATTATACCTACTGAGAGCCAAACCTGAAGCAAAAACTAAAATAAAAGGGCTGAAAAAAATACAGACATACAGGCAGATAAACAGACACACTTACAAACATCTTGTCTTTTATATATATATATCATTGATTTTCTGCACTATTGTAAGAATTGCAACCTTGAAACTTCTGAATATTGTTTCTTATGTCTTTGTCTATGAGTGTATCAAATTTGATTAAAATTGGACCACTCCTTCTATCACTTGATTTTTTTGATTATCGATTTTCGATATTTATCGGGGGTACCTCAACACAAAACCTAGCTAAGAACACTCGCAGACACTTATAGTACAACTGTGTAAATTTTCAAGAAAATTGGTTCAGCCGTTTCGGAGTCTATAGGTAATGGACACACACACACACACAGACAAAGTTCCATTTATACATAAGTTTAAATTCTTTAAATAAACAAGAATAGGTGTCTTTTGTTTGTTATAAAAATATTTTTTAAGAAATACTGCTATTTTACTATTTATTTCAAACCAAATTAGCACATATTTCAACACAACTGTAATAAAAAAAAATACAGATTTTTTTATAACCGGAATTATAACAATAAAACAATCAAAATAAATATGAGTTTGTCATCTTCATGAAAGTATTTAAAAATGATAACATCTAGAAAATAAAAATCATTGCTTTATAAAAGCTTGAGGGGCCCTCTTTTGTAATCATTTTCTTTATGTGCCGTGTCTCTTCCGGGATGTAGGTGATCATGGACTTCAAGTTGGCTCTGTTTCTTGTCGCTCTCAACATTCTTCCTCTTGGTATCTTTCCAAAACCCTGTTCTGCCATCCATTTGCTCAGGCCTATCAAGTAGGTCTTGTGCTGCTTTCCCCTCTCTTTCTTTCTATCCATCCTGTGAATATTAAGTTCTCCAGGCGCTCTTTCCTTACTACATGTCCCAGAAACCTCATCTGTCTCTTTCTTTATGTTGATTATGAGTTTTCTCCTTCTTTCCATCCTCTCTAACACCTAGTCATTATGAACATGCTCAATCCATGTTATCCTCAGCATCCTTCTGTATAACCACATTTCTGCTGCCTCAAGCCTCTCCTTCATCCTTGAGGAGATCATTCAACATTCACTACCATACAGAAAGACAGATATCACATAACAATCCAGCACTCCCTTCTTTGTTTCCAGTGAGATTTTCCTGCCTTTCAGTCCTCTGGTTAGCTTATGAAATGCATTGTTGGTCATGCCAATGCGTCTTTGGATTTCAACGTCACACTTTCCATTCTCTGTCAGTATGCATTCCAGGTATTTAAATTTGTTTTATTTTTGTTTCTTTGACCTGTAGTTAGCATTTTTGGGTCTTCTTTTTGCTTCTGACCATACATTCAGTTTTCTTGAAGTTTATGCTTAGTCTCTTCTTCTTGCTTTTTCTTGCTACCTTCTATAGAAGGTCCTGCATTCTCCTTTTCGTGTCTGCTATCAGCACTGTGTCATCTGCGTATCTTACATTGTTGAGACTGTGGCCACCAATGGTGAATCCTGGCAAAGGTTTTATTTCTCTTAGAATTGTTTTGCTGTATGAATTGAATAGATCCATTGAGAAAACACATTTTGTCTTACGCCCCTTTCTATTTTTGTATACCTGCTCAATTCACTTCCTATTCATACACAAGTGGTTTACTGCCAGTAGATATTCTTGATTATTCTAATGTCTTTTCCGAGAATGTCGAGATTATCAAGCATCCTTATCAAGTCTTTGTGCCATACTTTGTCAAATGTCTTTGTGTAGTCTATAAAGCAGAGATAGAGGCCCTTCTGCATTTCTATTTCAGATAGCATTCTGAGCATAAATATTGCATTACTTGTTCCAGTACCTTTAACAAAGCCATACTGTTCTTGTCCTATCTCTGGGCCAATTCTGCTGTGTGCTCTGTTTATCAGATTCCAGATGATGAGTTTTGTTATATGGCTCATGAAGCTGATTGTTTAGTGGAGTTCACCTTCCTTTGCATTTGGCTTCTTAGGTAGGGCTATGAAAATTGATCCTCTGGTATATTGCTGTTGTTGTAGATTTCATTTATTATTTCATGAGTCTGTCTATGCCAAAGTCTTCTAAGGGCGTCAACATCTCTATTACAATCCTATCAGGTTCTGCTGCTTTATTTCTGTTCAATTTGGAAATTGCTGCTTCCACTTTGGTTTTTAATATTTCTGGTCCATCCATATTTTTGTGCATTGTTGGTTGCTCTCTCTTGTCATGGAAGAAATCAGCAATATACACATCACATCTCTGAACTATTTTTTCTTTTTCTAGTATTAGTGTACTGTTCTTTGCTTTTATACATCCTATTGCCAAGCAGGTCTTTTGTCCTGTTAGTTATTTTATTTTTTTATGCATATCCCGATTGTCATACTCAGTCTCTCTACTTTGGCACATTTGTCATTGAGCCATTTTTCTTTAGCCTGTTTTCATTTTCTCCTTATTTCCGTGTGTATTTTCCTGTATTCCGTTCCATATCTTGGCATTGTTTTTTGTCTCTTTTGCATCAGGTCAAGAATCTTTTCAATGATCCACTCATTTATCTTCTGACGTGCTTTTTCCTTTGGGATGATGTCATTTGCTGATGTTACTAGATCCACATGCGTCCCATTTTGTGCTTTTGTTTCCCATCTGTCCTTCATTATTTGTTTTCACACTGTCCATGTGCATTTCCTGCAGATTCAAGTTATTCACAAGTCTATTGTACTGCAGTCTAAAGACTGTGTTAGGTTTCTTTAATCACCTTAGTTTTATCCTTAGTTTGCATAAAACTGGTATGTGGTCCCTTCCGCAGTCAGCACCTCAGTAGGCCTTGCAGTGAAAGACTGCGTTTCTGAATCTCTTATTAATAGTAACAAAATCAACTTGGTTCTTAATTTCTCCTCCTAGACTCCTCCATGTCCATAGTGTTTGTGGATGCTCTTGGAACCAAGTGTTAGTTATTATCTGGTTATTTGCTGTGTACCATTGGACCAATTTCTCATCACAGTCATTGCAGTGTCCTAGTCCAAAATTGCTGTCTCACCTTTTCTCTTTTGGCTGACTTTGGCATTGAGATCTTCTATGATGATTCTGATATCTTGTGATCTACATTTTGCCTTGGCATAATGAAGCATGGAGTAGAAGGACTTGATTTCTTCTTCTGTACTTTGTGTTGACAGTGTATATACCATTATTACTGATATACTGAGGGGCTTGCCATTCAGTTTAACTACTAGAATTCTTTCAGATATCTGGAAGTATCCCATAACACATTTCCTTATGTCTTTATCTAGTATCACACCTTTTCCTTTCTCATTCTTTTCACCTCCTGTGTATATGATTTCGTGGTCTTCATTGATGAAGTCTCCATTGTTTGGCTATCTCATTTCACATATGCCTAAAATATTTGTTTAATCTTGTCATCTCTTGCTTCATATTTTTCAGGTGTCTACAGTTGTTCATGGTTCTGACATTTCATGTCCCAAGAGTTATTTTTTGTTTGTTGTGAACAGTTGCAGGGTAACGGTTTGGTGACACCTGTTGCTCATGTTCTTCTATTTATTTATTTATTTTTTTTAATCATATCACCCCGAGCAAGGTGGTAATGCCACTGATGTGCAGGGGGCTACATAAGAGGAAAAGGATTAGAGGGGAATGAGGAGAAGGATGAACCAGTTAGGAAGGAGCAAGAGAAGGATGAGAATACAGGTGTGATGACAGTTGCGAAGGTGGAGAGAAAGGAAAGGATCTACAGGACAGTGTGGAAAGAAGTAGGGTCAAGTAGTTAAGAGATGAGAATTGACCTTGCATTTAAATTCCTGGAGTCTGTAGCCATCAGGAAAACAAGAATAAGGAAGCAAGTTCCACAGGTGGGAAGTGCGAGAAAAGAAGCTGAAGGATTAGAATTGTTGTCTGCATTTGGTTGATCTAACTGTGAATGGGTGAGACTCATGCTCATTGGAAGAGAAGCCATGGAATTATTTCTAGAACATACAAAGGGAAGCCACATCCCATCAGTGGGAAGGCAACTGTAGTCAAGCCACCAAGTTAGTACCTATCACATTACTGATTCTCCTTTGGAACCTGTCAAGAACACGAAGATGAACAGCGGGGGCACCTGACCATGCACGGACGAATGGTTGATTTGTATTCCAAAAAGGGAAAAAAGGTATATTAGTATTGTCTTTGAAATATTTTTTAAAAATTGAAGAAAATTTTGATTGTCAGTTTTTTTGTCTACTGGCAACGAAATACTAATCTTTGGTTTTGCAGACAGTGTTTTGTCTTTTGCTCGTTTAGACTAGTTAAAATTTTTTTTTTGTTTCAACCATTTTCAATTTTTTGTCTTGTTTAATCTTTTCCTTTCAGAAATTGATAAATATTGAATTTAAAATTTTAATATTGAATTTTTCATCTAAAAATTTGCATAGGCTAGTACTTCTAACCACTTCCCTGTTACTGTTTCTCTCTCTCTCTCTCTCTCTCTCTCTCTCTCTCTCTCTATTGTATGGGTCCTTGTCTGTGTGTGTATATATATATGTTATGGAAAATCCCAAAGATTAACAAAATGGTTTTAACAACCAACATATTGAAATTATTTGTTTGAACATTATTTTTAATCAATACTCGTATTTGAGTAGATATTCTGTTTTTCTTCCAGCCTGATTATTTACGATAGATTTTGTATGAAAATGAATGTCATTTGTCAGGATTTGACCCTTCAACCCCTATCAACATAGGGGAAGCCACCTACTGATTTGGTGTGTCTTAGACCACTCAAGCACATTTTCGTACCAAATTTATCATAAGTAATCAGGCTGGCAGAAATTAATATATAAATAGACTGTTTGATTAAAACAGAATAACTACTCAATTACAAGTATCAATTTAAAATAATGTTCAAACAAACAATTTCATATATATATATATATATATATATATATATATATACATTTCATTAAAGATGGCAGACAAGATATTATCATTAAGTTTTCTGTTCAATGTTTCATGTGTTCATATAATTTTTTTTTTTCGGAACTCAAATTATTGAATTGTCCAAATCTATAAACAATTACATTGGCTACACCACCACAAAATTGACTAGAAAATTAACATTGCACCTTTCCCACAAGAGTTCCATCCAGTCTCATTTAAACACACATCGAGATCTTCCAGGACCTATCCGTGATATACTTGTTGATAAAACATACATAATAGCATCATCCACATCTTTCTCTTTCAGAATTTATTTTTCTTTAACCCCAATAGTTTCTAGCTGAAATCGATAAATGTTGAATTTAAAATTTTAATATTGAATTTTTCATCTAAAATTTTGCATAGGCTAGTATTTCCACCCACCCCTTGTTGCTATTTGTTTCTCTCTCTCTCCCCACCCCCCTCTCTCTCTCTGTTTCTGTCTGTCTCTCTCTCTCTCTCTCTCTCTCTCTCTATTGCATTGGTCTGTATATATATATATATATATCTAAACTATATATATATATATATCTAAACTTATTTATCAAAGGAACTTTGTCTGTGTGTGTGTGTGTCCATTACCTATAGACTCCGAAATGGCTGAACTGAATTTCTTGAAAATTTACACAGTTGTACTATAAGTGTCTGCAAGTGTTCTTAGCTAGGTTTTGTGCTGAGGTACCCCCAATAAATATCGAAAACCGATAATCGAAAAAATCGAGTTATAGAAGGAGTGGTCCAATTTTAATCAAATTTGATACACTCATAGACAAAGACATAAGAAATGATATTCAGAAGTTTCAAGGTTGCAATTCTTACAATAGTGCAGAAAATTGATAATATATATATATATATATATATATATATATAAAAGGCAAGATGTTTGTGTGTGTGTGTGTCTGTTTATCTGCCTGTATGTCTGTATTTTTTTCAGCCCTTTTATTTTAGTTTTTGCTTCAAGTTTGGCTTTAAGTAGGTATAGTTGTAGTTCTTAGTTTCAACCATGATATCATTTACTCAGAGGATTTATTTAGCCTTCAAAATTCAGTTTACGATGAAAAAACTGATTTGATATTGATACCAGGAAATCAAAATTTGACTTAGATCCATGCATTTTTTTTTCAGTCTACGGTTTCACTTTAACTGGAAAAACTATTGCTTTTTAGTCTTTCGTGCCAACATCCAAAGAGTTTGAGCTCCAGAACCATGGATTAGTTTTAAAGCTTTCATTACACCCAATCAACGCTGTGCTATACTGCCAGTATATATATATATATATATATATATATATATGGGTCCTTTTTTAATTCAAGATTAGTTGCTGTTGAGATGACAAAAGGAGATCAAAGGTATATTAATATTGTCTTCTGTAATCTATCCTAGCCTAAAGGGAAATCTAGACCTGGGTCCTAGGCTGCAACCTATGCTAGCCTAAAAGATAATCTTGCCCTGATCATCACATTTTGAATTATCAGGTGTTTTGAACAATTTAGTAGTTATAAAATCTAGAAAACTAAAATCATCGCTTCATAAAGATTGGTGAGGCTTTAAGTGGCAGTCTGTACTAACCAAAAGGATAATCCAGTCCTGGGTAAAAGGCCCTTTTTGCACTAAATGCAAGTGTCAACACCCACCGTAAAAGATAGTTTATTGTGCTACTTAACCACATGAAGGGAAATTAATTTTTTTAACCATTTTACCCCAAGCAAGGCAATAAAGCCCATAACACACAAGGGGTTACTGTGTGTGAAAGAATATGAGAAAGGGAAAATGTTATTAAGGAAAGAGAACAATAACAAAAGAGGAATTAAAAAAAAGGATAATTACTGACATTGCACGTCTACAGCTATATCGTGTTGAATGCACCGGTTCCCGTCCTATCACCAAAGTTAAGCAACATCGAGCCTGGTCAGTACTTAAATGGGTGACCATTTGGGAATACCAGGTGCTGTAAACGTAAGGACCAAGAATGGTCCATCAGTCCTCCAGGTTTGGGGGTTGGGTGCAGGGCTAACAACCCTGCCCCGTAAAAAACAGTTTGTTACAGAAACAGCAACAAAAAGTTGCTGCCCTATGCACCATTGGGTGTGATGAATAAATGATGACTGACATTGCACTGAAATTTTTGAAGATCAAACTTGACTTGAAAGCAAGAATCCAAAAGAGAATTTCATATGAGGGAAGTGTGAGAGAAGAGACTGTTAGCATGTAGCCCTTTCAATTCTAAACTGATGAAACCATACTGCCAATCTAGTACTGCACTTAAATTCATAATGTCAAGGCATCAGGGAGGAAAGTAATACTTATTTTGTTATAATGGAAAAATGGGGCACAAGGCTAAAGGTGGGGGGGGTGGATGGAGGAAGGCTTGTTTTCAATCTGTTTTATCTTAAATTTAGACAGCCATAGTTACTAACCAAACCATATCACAGTATTCCTTACACCAAAACAACACATTCTTGCTTATCATTCTTACTACAGCCACCATAATGCCTCATGGTCTCTATGTAATTCTAACTAGTTCCAATATGTACATTTTATCTCTTAGGGCGAGAGATAAAATAACAATATTAAAAAATGAAACTGCAAAGAGGAAAGTTCATCAGAACAGTTATTATGAAAGTATTTATAGAAAAGGCACAGGGTGGTAGGAAAGTGAGTGCAGCCAAGGTACCAATAACATTGCAATTTATTCTTTGCATATTATCAAGAACCTCTAAATACATAGCAAAACTACCAGAGCAGATGTGGCAGAAATATTTAATGCATGGTTGACTTATAAAAGTGTGAGATAGCTTCAGGAAAGGAAGATTGTCTAGCACTACTCAGTGAACTTACTTTCATAGTGGTAGACCTAGCAATTGATTCAATAATAAAAAAAGTTCATTTTATCTCAAAATTATACAGCATATTGGTTTCATCTTTGAATATAGGAAACACAAGCAAACATTTCAAGAAATATGTTGACATAAAATTATAATTTTTTTTGTTTTCAATCATTTAAAGCAAAGTAGGACCACCTCTAGTACATTGGGAGTTACAGGGAGAGAAACGACTGGGTACAGCGGGTATTGAAGAAAGGATAAAAGAAGAATGGGATTGGAGAAGAAAGAAGATTGAAATTGAAGTTGCATTTAAATTATTGGAGATTATAGCTATCAAGGAAGCAAATAAACAGAAGGGAGTTCAACAGGCAAGATGTGTGAGAAAAGAAACTGTTGGAGTAGAAGTGGCAGTTACATTTAACTATTTCAACAGTAAAAGGTTAGGACCTAGATGCCAATCTAGTAATACATTTAAATTCATGTGGTCAGAGGACCAAGGAGCTTGTTGCCATGAAAATACTTGTAGAAAAGACAAAGGGAAGCCACGCATTCATGAGAAAGTAACTGAAGATGAGATGCCAAGTCAGGGTTGATGATATTGCAGATCGTTCTTTGTATTTTGTCAAGAACTTCAAATATTTAAAAGATAATTCAGAAATTATTCAATACTCTTTTGTACCAAATACAAATTTTGTCTGAAACAGTCATGCCAATGAAAATTTTCAACTTATAAAATCTTCTTCTATGTGCCGTGTCCCTTCAGGACGTGGGAAATCATGACTCTCCACAATTTCTTGCCCTTTGTAGCTCTTAGTAAATTTTGTCTTTTTGCTATCTCTCCTAGCCCCTGTTCTGCCAACCATTTATGCAAGCTCATTAAATAGGTTAGGCACTGCTTTCTTCTATTGCTTCAATATTTCTTGTGTGTATTAAATTTTCCAAGCCCTCTTTTTTATGTGCCCTAGAAATTTCAATTTTCATTTTCTAATTTTTAATATCTGAACTTTTTGTTCCCATTTTTTTTAAAACTTCCTCTTGACTCACATGTCAGTCTATGCTATTCTCAGCATCTTTCTGTAGACCCACACATCCGTTACTTCAAGTCTTTTCTTAATCTATGAAGAGATTGTCTAGAATTTATGGCCATATAGGAGAACTGAGAACAGTTCAGTACTCTTTTCTTTGTTTCTAATTAAATTTTCCTGTTTCTTAATACTTTGCTTGGCTTTTGGAAGGCACTGCAGTATTCACTGCCATATAAGAGGACTGATATTACATAACAGTTCAGTACTCTTTTCTTTGTTTCTAATGAAATTTTCCTGTTTCATAATACTTTGTTTAGCTTTTGGAAGGCATCTATGATTATCACAATGCACCTTCGAATTTCAGTGCCACATGTTCCATCCTCTGTTTATACACTTTCTATCACCAAATTGTAATTTACATCTTGAGCTGCTTTTTTTTTCTAATGACCATACATTCTGTCATCTTACAATTGATAGTTAGTCCTTTCTTCTCTCTTTCTTTTACTACCTTCTGGAGGAGTATCTGTAGTTTCCTTTCTTTCAACACTGTCATTTTTTTTTTTTTTTTGGTAATCATTTCACCCCTAAACAAGGAAGTATTGCCACTGGTATGCAGGTGGCTATGTGAGAGGAGAGTGAAAAGAAAGAGGGACAAGTAATGGTGGGGTGTTGGAGAACGGATAAAAGAAGGATGGGAGTACTGATGTGAAGAGAGTTATGTGAGAGTAGAGCAAAACAGAAGAACAAAATAGAAGGTCTATTATTACACGGAGCACTAATTTTAACATACTGTCCTGATCTACATAAATGAAAAAGAGCTCGCCTCTTGGTATTCGCAAGTCACATTCTCCTAGATTGTTTTCTTTTACACACGCCAAAAAACTGAAAAAGGGTTGCTGCTGCTGATTGTGATACAAATACTGATTTTACCCGTCTAATAAAAAAGGTTTAATGTCTGCTATATTAGTGAAATGCACAAAACAGATGAGTCTTACAGAAGTATTACTGAAAGTAACAAAAGAAAAGAAAATGTGGAAAGCTGTGATCAGCTACTTTCTGAAGACAGAGAGGGATATTATGGATCTATTAAGTCAGTACACATATATTCAACCAGTCAGTTAATTTCCTTACGTGGTACACGCTTGGGCAATCATATCTCGAAAGAGACACTAACTGACTGAGCAGAAGATTTTTCAGCAAAAGGTTGCCATTACTTTCTGTGGTAGTCCGATTGCCAACCTAAGGCTATAGAACCCAATCTTTCCTGCTATTTAACCCATAACTGAAGGGAAGTGACAGATTAATACCTTTCACAAAGATATTTGCATGCAAGTGAATGCAATGAATTCAACTGGAATTCAAACTCGGCTCTCCAATTTCTCATTCTGAGCTGATATCTACTGCGCCTCAATTCATTCTTTCTGTGGTAGTCTGATTGCCAACCTAAGGCTATAGAACCCAATCTTTCCTGCTATTTAACCCATAACTGAAGGGAAGTGACAGATTAATACCTTTCACAAAGATATTTGCATGCAAGTGAATGCAATGAATTCAACTGGAATTCAAACTCGGCTCTCCAATTTCTCATTCTGAGCTGATATCTACTGCGCCTCAATTCATTCTTTAATCATCCGTTACACCCAATGATGTGTAGGACAGCAACAAAGCTTCTCCACCTCTGTCTATCTTGGGCCAGACTAGTCAATGGACCCCAAATGTACTGCATGGCTTTCATCTCATTCTTCACCGTACTTCGCCATGCCGTTCTTGGTCTTCCCCTCTTTCTTTTGCCATCTGGGGTCTAATGCAGTGCTGTTCTTGTGATTGACTGTGGATCTTTCCAGAGCACATGCCCAATCCATCTCCACCACCTTCTTGTAATGATGGTGCCCATGTTCCCTTGCTTGCATCTCCTCAACAGGCCTGTTCACGTTCAATGACATCATTTCAGTCTTCTTGGTACTAATCCACAACCCTATCTGCTGTCCAAAGGTTTCCAGTCTGCTAGTCTTGTCCTGTATATGTTGGTGAGTATGGGACAGCAGTGCCAGGTCATCAGCAAAATCCAGATCTTCCAAGGTTGAGAATAGGCTCCAGTGGATCCCCCTCGGAAAGTTCTTTGTTGTCATTCTCATGACCCAGTCAATGGCCAAGTTGAAGAGGACTGCTGACATCACACATCCTTGTCTGACTTCAGTTTTTACATCAAAGAGGGTGTTGTTATGTCCTACTGAGCAACTGAAGTTGTTGTAAAAGCTCTTGATCAGGAGGACCAATTTGGATGGGATACCATAATGTTGAAGGATGCTCCAAAGGTTATCTCTGTGAATGCTGTCAAAAGCCTTTTTGAAGTTCCCATACAACTGTCTTTGCCACTTTGTACACTGCTCTATGATGTTTCAGAGTGCAAAGATCTGATTGGCACATCCTCGTTGCTTCCTGAACCCAGCTTGTTCTTGTCTGAGTGTTTTGTCCACAGCGTTCAACATTCTTTGTATGATGACCTTGGCCAGGATCTTGCTTGGCATGGACAGAAGAGTGATCCCTCTCCAGTTGTTGCAGTCATTCAGGGTATCTTTCTTGGGTATCCTGACAATCACACCCTTAGTCCAGTCATCAGGTACTCTCTCTTCCTCCCATATAGCTGTGAACAGCAGTTGTAGGATGGAGGCTGCTAGTTCGAGGTCCGCCTTGAACATTTCTGCATCGAGATTGTCTTGACCTGGTGATTTGCCATTCTTGAGGGTCCTGATGGCAGCTATTATCTCTTCTTTTGTTGTTGGTTCAATGTCCAGGTCTTCTGCAGCTTCCGAGATATCTGCCGTCTCCTCGAGTGATTGTCTGTTGAGGACTTCCCAGAAGTGTTCAGCCCACATCTCTTCTTTCTCCTTCACTGTTGTCAGCAATATTCCTTGCTTGTCCTTGACAGGTCTTCCCGTGTTTCCACTGAATTTGCTGCTCACCTGTTTTGTGATCCTGTACAGCCTCCCTTGTTCACCTCGTGTTGCCGCCTCCTCTGCCTCAGTTACCAGTTGTTCTATATATATGCACATCTATATATATAGTCAGTCAGTCAGTCAGTTAAATGCCATACATGATACACACTTGGGCGATCATATCTCGAAAGAGACATGACTGACTGGAGAGAAGATTATCCTGCAGTAGGTTGCCATTACTTTCTGCAGTAGACTGGTTGCCAGCCAAGGCTATAGAACCCAATCTGTCCTGTTATTTAATCCATAACTGAAGGGAAGTGATAGATTAATACCTCTCCCAAGGGTATTTGTACGTAAGTGAACGCAGGAAATTAAACTGGAATTTGAACTTGACTCCTTAATTTCTTGTTCCGAGCTGATATCCACTGCACCACAACACACACATATATAGTACTGAATTGTAATAGTGCTTAGTGACAAAATGGCTGTTGTTTTTTCAGTAGTTTACTGATAGGGTGGCATTTTTAGAGAGCAGAGTTTTTATCATAAATTGGTCTTTATCAACATAGACCATTAATTGAAGTCAGCATGGCTGAAACAACACTGCTCAGTTAAGTGAAAAAACTCTCCACATTAATTATATGCATATATATATGGATATATATATTGATTATTTAACTACTTAGTTTTGGTCGTAATAAAATTAGACCTGTACACAGTTGTATTACAAAGTGTTCAATACAGTTATATGGTAAAACTTTTGAATATTCTTAATTTGTAAACGAGTTATTATGTGACCTAGGTAATATAGCATAAATATATTTATGATGATTACCACTTCTTCATATAAATATATTCTTCATTTGTAAATGAGTTATGACGCGACCCAGATTTCTACCATGTTTTAACTCATTTACAAATGAAGAATATATATATATATATGTAGAGAGAGAGAAGTGGTAATCATCATATATATATATATGTAGAGAGAGAGAAGTGGTAATCATCATATATATATATATATATATGATTACCACTTCTCCACAGAAGAACAACTCTTCTTACTTATAAAATGAAAATTTGTTTGATCAGTAAGAATAAAAAAACCTAAAACAAAAAAAAAAAAAGGATGAAATATGGTAAAAAAACAAAGTCTATCCTTCTTCTTCTTCTTCGTGTGCTGTTTCCCTTCAGGATGTAGGCAATCATGGGCTTCCGCTTGGCTCTGTCTTTTGTCACTCTCAGTAGTTTTTTTTCCGGTATCTCTTCTAAGCCCTGCACGTTTAACCATTTCCTCAGACCTAACAAGCACGTCTCGTACTGCTTTCCCCTATCTCTCCTTCCATTTATCTCACCTGCGGGTATTAAGTTCTCCAGACCCTCATTCCTCATTACATGTCTCAGGAACCTCATTTGTCTCTTCCTGATATTTAGCTCTTAGTCTCAGCCATGATACCATTTACTCAGAGGACTTATTTAGCCTTCAAAATTCAGTTTACGATGAAAAAAACTTATTTGATATCGATACCAGGAAATCAAAATTTGACTTACATCCATTCATTTTTCTTTCAGTCTATGGTTTCACTTTAACTGGAAACAACTATTGCATTTTAGTGTTTCATGCCAACGTCCAAAGAGTCTGAGCTCCAGGACCATGGATTAGTTTTAAAGCTTTCATTACACCCGAGCAACGCCGAGCTATACTGCTAGTAAATAACAAATGAATGGGGCAATGAGATTTTTAAAGATTATTTTGTCTTGATAAAGTCTATTAGTGTGACTTTTTAGATCAGGTGATGATTTGCAAATTTTGTTGCAAAACTGACACAAGGCTCTAGTTGGTGTGGGAGGAATGTTCAATTTGAGAAACATGGTATATATTATTATTGTGGTGATGGTATCTCATGTGGCTGGACAAGCAAATTCTGATGCAAAAAATACATTTATGTTGGGAAATTAGAGCATAACCTTTCCTTAAAAATAGGTCCATTTAAGTTTTAGTCTCAGCAATTCATGTATTTAGACAAATTCCCAAGGCATGCTGAACGAAGGAGAGACCAGATTTGTATCAAGAAATTAATTAAAATCAACTCTCTTCTTCACTTTTACAAAAAATTCAAAACGATGTGTGAAATCCTGGTTTTCCCAAGTAGGAAAAGGATTGACCATGTGCTTAAGAAAAAAAGCCTCAAAACCAGATTTCACAAGTAGGTGTTAAAATGAATTTGATGGAAGCAACTTGCAAGACCAAAAAGGACTTCTTGTGTAAGTGCGAAAAATCTAGATCACAATAAAAGAATTTCATCAACTTCAGTCAATCAGAGTCACAGATGGGAGCTGAGAAAAACATCTAAAATGTAACTTTTAACTTCAAGCAACTCCAACATTGTCCTCTTTCTCTTTCTCCTCATCTCTTTCAACGCTTACTACTAAGAACATTTTGTACAAACTCTAACATTAACTTCTTAATAATGTTTCTAATTGAAAAATGAACATTAACTTCTACAACTTGTGTTATTCTTTCTTTTAATAAATTTATATTTAAAATGAAAAATGTATATTTTATTCTTACACTATTCCACACTATTCCACACATTCCAACCTGCCGACAACCAACCTTCTGATGAAAACCTTCTGATCATAATTCTGCATAAAACTTGTAAGCTGTCGGGAGTTTGGTTAAGTCTGACACATGGCCAAACCAAAGAAACATTAACCAGCACTCTACACTACACTGGTGACTCCCAACGTACAAAGAAAAGGCTACCCTATGTCCACAGATTCATATATTTGCCTTGAAAATTTGTCCAAAATTTTCTGAGACACACCAAATCAATCGGTCGCTTTCCCTATGTTGATAGGGGCTGCAGGTTCAAATCCTGCTGAATGACACACATTTTCGTAACAAAATTTATCATAAATAATCAGGCCAGTAGAAATAAATATATAAATATACTGTTTCATTAAAAACAGAATATCTACTCAAATACAAATATCGAATAAGAATAATGTTCAAACAAATAAATTTAATATGCCGGTTGTTAAAAACCATTTCATTAATCTTCGGGACTTACCATAACATTATATATAGTTATCTCTTATATCTATTTCTAAATATATATATATGGGAACATTTTTAAACAGATACAAATAACGTACTTCTTCTTCTTCTATGTGCCATGTCTTTTCAGGATGTAGGCGACATGGCTTTCCATGTCTCCCTATCCCTGGTGGCTCTTAGCATGCTTTCTCCTGTTATACCATGCAACCCTCTCCATCATCCACCTGATTAGATCCTTCAAATATGTTATCCGCTGCTTTCCCCTGTCTCTTCTTCCCTCTATCTGGCCTGTTAGTATCAGGTTCTCCAAGCCCTCTTTCCTCATTGCATGTCCCAGGTACTTCAGCTGTCTCTTCCTGATGATCAGTATTAATTTCCTTTTCATTTCCATCATTTCCAAAATCTCATCATTGCTCACATGCTCAATCCATGATATTCACAACATCCTTCTGTAGAACCACATTTCAGTTGCTTCAAGTTTTTTCTTCATCTTTAATGATATTGTCCAGCATTCACTGCCATATTGAAGAACTGACATCACACAAAAATCCAGTACTCTCTTCTTTGTTTCTAGCAAAATTGTCCCATTTCTTAATACTTTACTCAACTTCTGGAATGCTTCCTTCGCCATGCCAATTTGCATTTGGATCTCTGTGTTGCACTTTCTGTCTTCTGTTATAACACTTCCCAGGTATTTAAATTTTTGTACCGGCTTGATTTTGGTATCCCCGACCTGTATTTGGCAAAATTGGGTTGCCTTTTTTACTGATGACCTTGCATTCGGTTTTCTTGCAATTTATTTGTAGTCCTTTCTTGTCACTCTCTTCAGCTACCTTCTGTAGGAGGTCTTGTAGTTTCCTTTCTGTGTCTGCTATCAACACTGTATCATCTGCATACCTTACGTTGTTTAAATTGTGGCCTCCGATGACAAATCCAGGCATAACTTCTAGGGTCCTCAAAATATTCTCGCTGTACAAGTTGAACAGATCCAGTGAAAAGACACATCCTTGTCTTACACCCCTTTCTATTTTTGTATGCCTGCTGAATTCATTACCTGTCCGTATACAAGTGGTTTGCTGCCAGTAAAAATTCTTGATTACTCTTAAGACTTTCCCAAATATGTCAAGGCTGCTGAGCATCTCCATCAATTCTTTGCAGCATATTTTGTCAAACGCCTTCGCATAATCAATAAAGCACAGGCATAAGTCCTTCTTCATTTGTATTGCCCTTTCAGAGAGCATCCTAATCATAAATATGGTGTTCCTTGTTTCAGTGACTTTGATGAAACTGCACTGCTCTTGTCCTATCTCTGGTCTGATTATGCTTCTCGATCTATTCATCAGGATACAGACGACTAGTTTTGTTATATAGCTCATTAAACTGATGGTTCTTTGGAGTTCACAGTAAGGTAATGAAGCGGATTGCATTCTATTGGAGTGGAATTCATTGGAGTATCATGTTGTTGTTGTTTTCTTTGGCGATGTGGAGAGAAAATGAAGAAAGGAAAATTGGAAGAAGAGGTAGAATGAATGTATATCGACAAGACAAGACATGACCAAGTCAGCTTGAAGTTTCTTCCTTACATTGTGATGAAATGCTATCAGATACCACTCCCATTCTAACTGATTTTGACTGGTCACTGAACTTGATTAAGTAGTGGATTTTAGTCATGTGACCAGCACCAGCAGGCAATTTCATTCTTTAGGTGTGAAAAAAAATTGACTGGAGTTACAGATCAGTTTTCTATTTCCTAATTCTGGATCCTGATTTAATATATATATCTGGAGGTCATTTATGTAATCTTTTTGAATTTAGCACTGGATTGCCAAGTCCTTCCAAGTCTTACAAGTCTCTCCTATTGGTCAAAAATCATTTTAACACCTACTTGCAAAATCTGGTAAGCACATGGTCAATCCTTTTTCTATTTGGGAAAACCAGGATTTCACAAGTCATTGTTAATAAAGTTGAATTTGTAGTGGATAAGAAATTAATTAAAATCAACTCTCTTCTTCACTTCTTCAGTGAAGAAGAGAGTTGATTTTAATTAATTTCTTATCCACTACAAATTCAACTTTATTAACAGCCTGGAAAACTACTATGTAGCCAGGGGCATGTGGATATACTCTTACCTCTGTCACTGAATTATTTTCTCTGTTTAATCAGGAAAGCAAGAAGAAAGAACTAACCACTAATTATAAAAAAAATATGGTTTGTCAGCAAGAAAGACAGCCCAAGATAAGTAAGCTACTAACCAAAAAACATCAAAATCAAGCAAATGTTGAAATGTACACTATTTATATTGTTTGGACTGTTGTCCTCATCTCTGCTGTTATACTCATAATGTTTTGTCTGTTGTCCACTTCGAATTTCTTCAGGTGATTGGAATGTCAAACTGAACCCTTTATTTCATCCACCAGGGCAGATTGTTCTCGTTCTGCATGCCATGCTTTTTTTTCCGATATCCCAGTTTCTGTTATTTCCCTTTATTAAATCAACTCTCCAACTTTTTGTTTACCTCCACTATTTAAAAAGCATTGGTGGAATTAATCCAGTGACTTGACCCAAAGAGTTGTGAGTTCTATATTCTGCCACAGCAGGTATTGAACTCACAATAGCCCAGAAGACTATTAGGTACCCAAGAGCATGAGTATATGTTCTTACCTCTATCACTGAATTATTCTCTCTGTTTAATCAATCATCTGAAAAAGTCTGAAGTGTACAATGGCCGAAACATCAGAAATATAACAACAAAGATGAGGACAACAGTCTAATGTAAATAATGTAAATAGTTACAATACCTTGTCTCAGAAAAATATAAAAAATTTAAATATTTGGAAGGTATCTCACAGATGATGGAACATCTTGCCCAGAAATCTGAAAGCATATTGAATAGCAAAAGATACCTTCCAAAAACTAAGCAAAGTATAAAGAAACAGCAAAATTTAATTAGAAACAATGAAAAGATTACTGAACTTTTATGTAATATCAGTCCCCCTATATGGTAGTGAAAACTTCTCACAGATGAAGAGACGTCTTGAAGCAACAGAGATGTTGTTCTGGAGAAGGATGTTGAGAATAACATAGACTGAACATGCAAGCAATAAGAAAAGTTTTAAACAAAATGGGAATGATGCGCTGGCCTGGAAGACTATTAGGTACTAGAGGCATGTGTATATATTCTTATTTCTATCACTGAATTATTTTCTCTGTTTAATCAATTAACTGAAGAAGTATACAATGGCTGAAACATTGTGAATATGACAACAAAGATGAGGATAACAGTCTGAACAATGTAAATAGTGTAAATAGTTTTTATTTTCTCTATTTAATCTATTTGTTTTGAAATTGGGTGTTCTACTTTTTATTGCTGGAATTCCACTTTTTAATACAAATTTGTGTACATCTTCCGCCCCTCCCCACATCAAGGCAAGGCAATAATACCACTAAGATGCAATAGTTTACTGGGAGTGAAAGAGAACAAGAAGACTCTTGGAGAAGGAAATGAAAACCCAATTCTAAACAGGAAACAAAAAAATAATTACTCAGTGTGGTAATAAGATAATAAGTATTTTATAATAATAGCGAAAATGCATAATCACAGACAGGAAACAAGGATAAACTTTTACTCCTATTGAAAAAATGAGAAAGGAGTGTGAACTGGGCGATAGGCAAATCTACATACTGTTGTTGAGAACTTAATTATGTCTTGTTTTGAAGTTGTTTTTTTTTAGTTTTTTTTTTTTTTTTAGGAATGGCTGCAAGTGTAAAAGAATGAGAAAACTTTAGAAGATGGAACTGGAAACCCAGTCCTAAACAGAAAACAAGGGATAAACCTAGACCCCTGTTTAAAACACCGGGGAGTAGTGTGAACTGGGTGATAGGCAAATCCATATACTTGTATTTAGGTTCTAATTATATTATATCTTGTAAGTGTAAGAGAATGAAAAACTTTAAGAGAATAAACTAAAAACTTAATCCTAAACAGAAAACAAGAGAGACACCTATACCCCTGTTAAAAAGACCAGGGAATAGTGTGAACTGTGTGATAAGCAAATCTATACACTCTTGTTGAAATCTTAAAGATACAAGGGTGTCCATAAAGTCTGTTTGCACTTTAAAAACTTTATAACTTTATTTGTATTTGTGATAAAAATAATCTGTAAAAAATGTTATAAAGTTTAATGTACCTAGTTTTAAGTATAGTTATTGAATAATTTATTACCACAAAATTTGTCACAATTTTTAGATAAGCAAAATAATATTTTCTTTTTTTCAGAATTAATTTGATCCTTGTCTTCAACTGAGGAGATTTTTTTATGGGGACATGTGAAAACAATTGTGTATGCAACCAAACCTAGTTCATTAGAAGATTTGAAAGCTAAAATAACTAGTGCGATTTCAGACATTACTGTAAATCAGTTGGCAAATGTTTTCCGTGAACTGCAAAATGTTTACCCTTTATAAGCAATTATTATTAATATGTGGAAAATCAATATAGTACCTACAAATCTCAAAATATAGATTTATTTCTTTCTAATTCTTTTTACAAATTATTTCTATCGCAAATACAAATAAAGTATATAAATTGTATTACCCTTTGTAAAATCATATTACCTCTTTGCATTACAGATGGAGGACATGTGGAAACTTAAATAAAATTTCAATAAAATCTTAAAAATATAGATTTCTTTCTTCTGAATTTTTACAAATTATTTCATCTAAATGGTAAATAAAAGTTATAAATTGTATACTTTGTAAAACTGTTGTCCTTTGTATTGTTAATGATGGAGGACATGTGGAAACTTCAATAAAATCAACAAAATCTAAAATATAGATTTATTTCTTTCAATTTTTTTACAAATTATTTTATCGCAAATACAAATAAAGTTATAAATTGTATTGATTCCTTTGTAACCATAAATGTCTTAGCTATTAAATGATGGAGGACATGTGGAAACTAAAGCTGTAAATTTCAATTAAAATCAAAAATATATATTTATTTCTTCTACCTCTTACAAATGTTTCATTGCAAATACAAATAAAGTTATAAATTGAATTTCCTTTGTAAAATCATACACCTTTGTATTGCTAATGATGGAGGACATGAAATCCTAAATAAAATCTCCAATAAAAATCTTAAAAATATAGATTTCTTTTCAATTCTTTTCTGTCAATGGCTATCGCAAATACAAATAAAGCAGAAATTGCATACTTTTGTAACCACACTTTTGTATTGCTAATGATGGAGGACATGTGGAAACTTAAATAAAATTTCAATAAAATCTTAAAAAATATAGATTTCTTTTCTTTCAATTCTTTTTACAATTATTTTTATCGCAAATACAAATGTTATAAATTACACTTTTGTAAAATCATATGTCTTGTATTGCTAATGATGGAGGACATGTGGAAACTTCAATAAAAATAATAAATCTTAAAAAATATAGATTTATTTCTTTCTAATTCTTTTTTTTTACAATTATTTCTATCGCAAATACAAATAAAGTTATAAATTTAGCTACTCTTTGTAAAATCATATTACCTTGTATTGCTAATGATGAGAATATGTGGAAACTTAAATAAAATTTCAATAAAAATCTTAAAAAATATAGATTTATTTCTTCTAATTTTTTACAATTATTTCATTGCAAATACAGTTTAAATTGAATTTCCCTTTGTAAAATCATATTAATCTTTGTATTG
This sequence comes from Ascarosepion bandense, assembly GCA_037127315.1. NCBI lineage: Eukaryota > Metazoa > Mollusca > Cephalopoda > Sepiida > Sepiidae > Ascarosepion > Ascarosepion bandense. The sequence goes on from JBBBDQ010001373.1 coordinate 3,568,140, forward strand.
CTAATGATGGAGGACATGTGGAAACTTAAATAAAATTAACAAAATCTTTAAAAAATATAGATTTCTTTCTTTCTAATTCTTTTACAATTATTTCTATCACAAAATACATAAATAAAGTTATAAATTGTAATACCCTTGTAAAACTACATTACCTCTTGCATTGCTAATGATGGAGGACATGTGAAACTTAAATAAAATTTCAATAAAATCTTAAAAATTATAGACTTTTCTTTCTAATTTTTCTTTTTACAAATTATTTCTATCGCAAATACAAATAAAGTTATAAATTATAATACCTTTGTAAAATCATATTACCCTTTGTATTGCTAATGATGGAGTGACATGTGGAAACTTCAATAAAATTTCAATAAAAATTCAAAAATATAGATTTATTTCTTTCTAATTCTTTTTTAATTATTTCTATCGCAAATACAAATAAAGTTATAAATTGTATACCCTTTGTAAAATCATATTACCCTTTTGTATTGCTAATGATGGAGGACATGTGGAAACTTGAATAAAATCTTCAATAAACTCAAAACAGATTTATTTTCTAATTCTTTACAAATTGTTTCTATTGCAAATACAAATAAAGTTAGAATTTTTTTAAAATGCACACAAACTTTATGGACACCCTGTATTAGGCCTTGTTTTGAAGTTGATTCTTTTTTAATAAATTACCAACATAAATGTAAATGATTCAGAATTGATAAACAAGGATTAATATTATTCTTTTAAGTCCATTTACACCCAGCAGCTGTGGGTAAGCTTTCAAATATATGAAGTGCTATTGTTTCCAGTTAGGTCTTTTGGCTTCATTCTCATGAAGATAATATTGCTCTTAGCAGTTGCAGATGGACTCCTATTATCCCTTGTTTGTGATTCCCTCACTGATTATGACTCATATTGCCCAGTTCTTGAATTTCCCTTATCAGCACAGTGAGTCCCTGATTGTTTACTCATAGGCCAGTACCAGTGATCTAATAAGTTTGTCCTTATCTATCACTGTTAATAGATGATTTATGACATTGCTGGTTACTGAATTACTGAACACTAGTAATCATAATTGCATTGTGAAATAGATTATTTTGTTACTATTACCCAGGTTGAACTAGATACTGGGCCATTATTTTAACTGTTTGCTGAAGTAGTGTGGATCATTTTATGAAAAAAAAAAAGTAGTATAAATCCATAATATAAAAAAAGCAACAATAAAATATTAATCTGAAAGTAATAGCTAGAAAACAAAAAAAAATAAAAATAAAAATAGTGAAAAAAATAATAAAAAGAAAAAAATTATGGAAGAAAAATTAATCTTAAACAGCAGTGGCATGAGTTGATTTTTTTAAGTGCCACTTAGATGTGGCACAAGGCAGTATGCATGGGTCACCAGTGAGAACCAAACCCACTACTCAGCTGTAATAAGTTTTAGTGAGACAATCTTGCTAAACATTAAATCATTTCAAGGTAAAAGCAAGAGATTGCAGAAGACGTATTTATTTCATTATATTTAATTTAAAAAAAAAATAGTGAAAATGTGTTCTCCAAAGAACAGAAGCAACAAGAGGGACTAAAACTAGTAAAAAATAAAAATGGTAAAATGTCTTCTCTAAATTGATGAAGAATAAGATGGAATAAAACTAATAATAAAATAAAAATAATAGTAATGCTTCATCTAAAAATGACAATAATATGATGTAGTAAAACTAGTAATGAAATAATAATAGTGAAAATGGTTAATTCAAAAAGCAATATTTATAAGATGGAGTCAAATATTAAAATAATTGTAGTTAAAAAGCTTAAATTAAGAAGCCATATTATTAAGATGGAGTAAAACTAGTACTAAAATAATAATAGTGAAAATGGTTAATTCAAAATGTAATATTATGAGATGGAATCAAACTAATATTGAAATAATTGTAGTTAAAAGCTTAAATTAAAAAGCAACATTATTTAGATGTACTAAATCTAGTATTAAAATAATAATAGTGAAAATACTTGACATAAAAAAGTAACAATAACAATAAGGAATAAAATTAGAAATAAAATAATAATTGTGAAATTGCTTCCTCTAAAAAGTAACAATAATAAGATGGACAAAACTAGTAATGAAATGATATTAGGGAAAATGTTTTATCTAAAAAGAAACATTAAAAAGATGAAATAAAGCTAGTAATAAAATGATAACAGTGAAAATGATTCATCTAAGAACAAGAAGAAAATGGAATAATATTAGTATTAAAATGATAATAATGAAACTGCTTTATCTAAAAAGCAACAATAATAAGATGGAGTAAAACTAGTAATAAAATAATGATTGCGAAAATGCTTATTCTAAAAAGCAACAATAATAAGATGCTATAAAACTAGTAATAAAATAATAATAGTGAAAATACTTTATGTAAAAAGCAACAATAATAAGATGGAATAAAACTCATAATGAAATAACAATAGTGAAAATGCTTCATCTAAAAAGCAATAAGAAAATGGAATTAAACTAGTAATAAAATAATAATAGTGAAAATGTGTCATCTAAAAATCAACAATAATAAGACGGAATTAAATTCATAACAAAATAATAATAATAAAAATATTTCAGCAAAATAATTGGGATTTATATTTGCTGCTGATCTTGAAAAGGACCTCCAATCTGTGCTGGACTGGTGTAAGAAATGACTTGTAAATTTTTATGCTTCCTAAACAAAGCTGCTATCCTTTAACCACCATAGACTTCTACTCCCACACATTCCATCAGTGTGGATCAGGCTTGTCTCCCTAAAAGCAAAACACTGTGCCTCCTCGGCTTAGCTCTCCCAGCTGAGCTCATGGAATGACTACATTGAATCTATAGCTAAATCTGCTGCTAAGAAGGTCAGTTCACTATGTAGGGCCAGGAAATTTCTCTTGTCTGAATCCATCTTACACATATATATATATATCTTCCATCCACCTGTATATTGAATACTGCTGTCACATCTGGTTGGGTGCCCCTGCTATTCATCTTGGGGTTCTTGAAAAAATCTAATGGAGAATCTGTAATGCAATCGATCCTGACCAGTTAACTCAAATCCAGTCACTTTCTCACCAATGTAATGTGACTTTCCTCTGTCTCTTCTATAAATACTTTCATGGCTTCTGCTCCCTGGTGCCTGCTCTGCATGAATTTACTTGAGATACTAGACTAGCAACTAGGTCCCACCCTTTTACAATGAAACCAATCAAATGTAACCACAACTTCTACTCTATCAGCTTCGTTTTTTGCATTTCCCACCTGTGGAATTCTCTTCTGTATACTTGCTTCCCTGTCAGCTACAATCTCCAAGAATTTAAATGCAATGTCAATTGCCAGTTCTTATCTCTTTGACTCACATACTTTGCCTAACAACCCTTGTATCATGTTTCTTTCCACTCTGCTCTCATGCAGCTCTCTTCACATCAGTATTCCAATCCTTCTCTTACCCATTCTCTGATACCCACTGTAACCTGTTCCTCTTTCTTATCATTCTCCTCTTCTATAATCCCCTGTGCACCAGTGGCAGTACTGCCTAGCTTGAGGTGAAATGAATATAAAAAAAATATTACTAGTATTAAATAGGCAATTAAAGAAATTATTTTACTAGTATTATTTAAGTGCAAGAATAAGAAACTGAAATAAAACTAGAAATAACAATGAAAATATAAAAAACGTAACAATTACTCAGTGGTGTAAAACTAGTAATAAAATAATAACGATTTTAAAATAATAGTGAAAACGTTTAATTAAAATAGTAATAATAATAAAACTAGTAATGAAATGATAATAGTGAAAATGATTCATCTTAAAACAAGAAGAAGAAAATGGAATAATATTAGTATTAAAATGATAGTAATGAAACTGCTTTATCTAAAAAGCAACAATCATAAGATGGAGTAAAACTAATAATAAAATAATGATTGTGAAAATGCTTATTCTAAATAATAATGGTGGATATGCTATAACTTAAGAGCAACAATAAGGTTTACTTCTTCTTCTATTTGCCTTGTCCTTTCAGGACAAAGGCGATCATGACCTTCTACATCTTCCTATTCCTGGTGACTCTTAGCACACTTTCTCCTGTAACACCACGCGAACCCCATTTTGTCATCCACCTGCTCAGGCCCTTCAAATATGTTATCCGCTGCTTTCCTCTGTCTCCCTTTCCCTCTATCTGGCCTGTTAGTATCAGGTTCTCCAAGCCCTCCTTCCTTATTGCATGTCCTAGGAACTTTAGCTGTCTTTTCCTGATGCTCAGTATTTATTTCTTTTTCATTTCTATCCTTTCCAAAACCTCATCATTACTCATGTGCTCGATCCATGATATCCACAGTATCCTTCTGTAGAACAGCATTTCAGTTGCTTCAAGTTTTTCCTTTATTTTTGATAATATTGTACAGCATTCACTGCTATATTGATGAACTGACATCACATAGCAATCAAGTACTCTCTTCTTTGTTTCTAGCAAAATTTTCCTGTCTCTTAATACTCAATTCAGCTTCTGGAATACATCCTTTGCTATGCCAGTTTGCCTTCAAATCTCTGTATTACACTTTCCGTCTTCTGTTAGAGCACTTCCCAGTTATCTAAATTTTTCTACCTGTTTGATTTTAGTATTATCATCATCATCATCATTTACCCATCACACCCAGATGGTGTATAGGGCAGTAACTTTTTGTTGCTGTTTCTGTAACAAACTGTTTTTTACGGGGCAGGGTTGTTAGCCCTGCACCCAACCTCCAAACCTGGAGGACCAGTAGACCATTCTTAGTCCTTATGTTTACAGCACTTGGTATTTCCAAATGGTCACTCATTAAGTACTGACCAGGCTCGATGTTGCTTAACTTTGGTGATCGGATGGGAACCGGTGTATTCAACACGATATAGACATAGACTTGATTTTAGTCTGCCCCACCTGTATTTGGCATTTTGAGCTGTTCTTTTTGTTGATGACCATGCATTTGGTTTTCTTAAAATCCCAAATTAATAACATTGAGTAAAAATGGTAATAAAGTAATTATAGTGAAAAATCTCCATGTACAAAGCAACAAAGATGGAGTAAAATTAGTTATAAAATAATGATAGTGAAAACGGTTAGTATAAAATGGAGAAATAATAAAATGAAGATAGACTAAACTATCGCCTGGTTCACACTCCACCCACGTCTATTGAACAGGTTAAGAGGCTCATCCCTTGTTTCTGGTTTAGGATGCGGTTTCCGGTTTTCTCTTTTTCAATCTTCTCACTTTTTTTTGTTTTCAATTGGAGTAGATAGACTAAACTATCGCCTGGTTCACACTCCACCCATGTCTATTGAACAGGTTAAGAGGCTTGTCCCTTGTTCCCTGTTTAGGATGTGGTTTCTGGCTTTCTCTTTTCCGATCTTTTCACTATTACGTAGCCCCCTGCACATCAGTGACATTACCGCCTTGCTCGGGGTGATACGATTAAAAAGAAAAAAAAAAGTGAAACTCAGGACTCGTGTGTACTATCCCAGAATCCCCCATTTGAGGAACCCAAGTCTAAGTTGGGGACTCAGGCAGGCATTGTGACCCTCACTCCCTTATCAACATTTGCTTACCTACATTTATATACATTACAGATTAAACTAAGCACAACTGACTATTGAAGGATGAAAAGTTTTTACAGAATTCAACATCATTATGGAGTTTTTTGTTTCATCCAAATCCGGGAATTTTTTTTACAATGGACTAAACTTGTTTGCTTTGATCTTTGATCTGAAGTGTTGTCATGGAATGTTCCACACTCCCTATTGCTTATATGGACTGACTATATTAGTATCCATATATAGTGAGTACAGTAGATACCTGTAACTTGCTTCAGCAATTACTAGCCTGTCACCAGATTCACTGTCTTCTCGTAGTGTATCCTCTTTACAATAAACCTCTCTTCTTTCATCTATGCCTGTGTTGCTGTTCTTCCACTCGGATACCACCTTGTCTGTTTTAATCTCTATAAAGGATACTAACTGAAGCTAATTTAACACTAAGTGGCAAGAATATGAAAAAAAATTTGACAACACAAGCTTCACCTACCCACTTTGTGAGAACAGCACTTGTGAGAATGTCATGGTAAAATTTCAGAATAATTTGTATTTAGATACCTTGTATTTAACTTTAATTTTTTACAGTATTTACATTATTTGGACTAGTGTCCTCATCATTGTTACCTTAAGGAAACATGGCCCAGTGGATATAGACGTTGGTTAGTTCCTGTGACTTGACCCAAAGAGTTGTGAGTTCAATAACAAGCTACAGCAGTGGGGAACAAGTAAGGTTAGAGGGAGATAACTCATGACTACCAGAAGAGGCTCTAGGCAAGGAATAAAGATCATATACTGTAATAAAGGGTTCGGTTCGAAATTTCTAGCACCTGAAGAAGTGTCGTACAAAAATGAGGACAATAGTCCGAATAATGTAAATACTGAATTACTACCTCATCTCAGAAATATAGACAAATTCAATTTTTTTAGTTGAATTTTTCGTCTATATTGCATATGATCCATTACTGTACATAATTAGGTTACAATAAAATTTGTATTTTATATGAATACTACCTTAAGAAAAATTGAGCTGTAGTAGAGTGGTAGGGGTATCATAGATTCAAGGGGAGGCATGAGACCCTTACACTGGCCCTAGTGAGACTATTATAAAATAATAACATTGGAAATGATTCATATAAGAAATAGTCTTATTTGAGTTTATACAACCACATTCTAAGATCAATGGTTAATATGTCTGAGTGAATGAAGCTTTGTAGACTGGTGCTACCAAATGACAAACAAAAGAACTGTATCAAATAATAGAACCCGCAGCAACAAGTAAAATGCACAGCACATCTAACTTGAAGTGAAAATAATGACATTATCAAGATATTGGCCTTCCACACTACTCCAAACAAAAGGTTAGGAAAGAAACCCTCATCAATACAGAAAAGAGAGATAACTCATACTGGACTTGAAAAAAACTATTTTCTTGAAAAATTGTTTTAAGGGAAAGATTTTATAAACTTCATTAGAAAGCAGTACTGGCTTGCTTGGTCAATAAATATCAAATGTTTCCTTGTAAGGAAATGGCTAATACTACCATTACCATTGGAAAAGGTAAGTGAAATACTCAAAAAAAGATTCAATTAAGGTATTGTAAAATAATCTGCAAATACTTTAAGGTAGACACTCAGGTGTAAGCAGATATATTCTTACCTGTATTACTGCAATATTTTTGCGCATTCTGTTTGTTTTGAAAAGGGCATGGCATTTAATTCCGGATGGAGTGACCTGATTCATTCATAACTCAAATTTCTTATATATTTTTAATAAGAATCTGTATGATTGAATCTAGATAATAATGAAATGTTAACCAAATTGCACAGAATATGGTTTAACATATAATTAGATAGGCTCAGGAGTCTATAAGGCAACAAAAGCCCTGTGAGAATCAAACTCATTATATTACTAAATTAGTCTTCCTAGATTAACATACTAATGATCTTGTTATAGCCCCCAAGCATTTATTACGTTTCGAGATAAGCTTAGTGCAAGACTTCAGAAGTAGAGCACATAGTGATTATAGATGGTAAGACTAGCTTGGGTTTGTTATCCACAAAATAATAATAATATTAAATTAATTCATCCAAAAATAATAACAGTAGGATGGAAGAAAAACTAGCAACAAAATAATAATAATGAAAATGCTTCATCTAAGAAGCACAATACAATGGTGTAAAACTAGTAATGAAATAATAATAGTGAAAATGCTTTATCTAAAAAACAACAACAATAAGATGGAATAAAACTAGCAATAAAATAATAATAGTGAAAATGCTTCATCTGAAAAGCAACAATAATAAGATGGAATAAAACTAGTAATAAAATAATAATAGTGAAAATGCTTTATCTAAAAAGCAACAATAATAAGATGGAATAAAACTAGCAATAAAATAATAATAGTGAAAATGCTTCATCTAAAAAGCAACAATAATAAGATGGAATAAAACTAGCAATAAAATAATAATAATGAAAATGCTTCATCTAAGAAGCACAATACAATGGTGTAAAACTAGTAATGAAATAATAATAGTGAAAATGCTTTATCTAAAAAGCAACAATAATAAGATAGAATAAAACTAGCAATAAAATAATGATAGTGAAAATACTTCATCTAATGAGCAATAATAATAAATGGAATAAAACTAGTAATAAAATAATAATAATGAAAATGTTTCATCTAAAAAGCAACAATAATAAGATGCTATAAAACTAGTAATAAAATAATAACAGTGAAAATATTTTATCTAAAAAGCAACAATAATAAGATGGAATAAAACTACCAATAAAATAATAATAATGAAAACGCTTCATCTAAACAAGCTACAATAATAAAATGGTTTAAGACTAGTTATAGAATGTGAAAATGCTTAATTCAAAAGACATTATTAATAAAAACTTACTGTAATTAGTACAACTAATCTTAATTTTGTACAGTTTGAAGTTCTATAATTTGAGATTTTGTGAAAACTGAATTCACTTCAGTTTAAGATTAAATTACTAACCCTTGTTTTATAGTTAGCTAATGAATATGTATTGTGGTGCCGTGGATATTGGCTAGGAACCAAAAAATTAGGGTGCTGAGTTCGAATTCTAGTTGAATTCGTTGCATTCATTTACATGCGAATACCCTTGAGAAAGGTATTAATCTATCTCTTTCATCCAGTTATGGGTTAAATAACACAACAGATAGGATTCTATAGCCTTGGCTGGCAGCTAGTCTACCACAGAAAGTAATGACAACCTACTGCGGGATAATCCTCTGCCCAGTCAGTCATGTCTCTTTCGAGACATGATTGCCCAAGCATGTTTAACGTATGACACTTAACTGATTGACGGACTGAATGAATGGTATATCTTTTAAAAATTACTTGTGAAATGCAAGTATAGCTAAGTTCTCAGAAAAGACATTTTAATAAGGTTTAAATATACTACTGTCTTTTTGTTTTGTAGTGATAGGCACAAAATCTGGTTAGTACCTCAATGGATGATTTCTTAAGAATTCGTCCTGCTGTAACCTTGTATGTGCAGGTAATGTTATGGATTATGGCTTCGAGTTTGAAAGTAGAGAGCCGGATTCCAATTCCAGTCAGGTGACTTACATTTACTTATGTGCAAACATCCTTGCAAAAGGCATGAATCGACCTCTTCCTCTTGTTATGAGTTAAATAGTAGGGCATATCTGTAAATCATTTCCAAAAAGTTTTTACATTCTAAAATTATTTTCTGACTTTAAATAACTTGCAAAAGTTTTATAAGATGTAAAAAATAAACAATTTAGTGATAGATGGTTGGATAATGAATGTCAATGCAGAAAGTAGGATTGGTGAGCCAGGTTCAAATTCTGGGTTAGATTATTGCATTGACTTTCATATAAATGTTGTTAGGAAAGGCATGAATCTGTCTCTTCCTTCCCCACACTGTGGGTCAAATAGCAAAATGGGCCAGGTTCTCTAGTGATAGAAAACTATAAATTCTAAGTGATAGAAAACTATAAATTCTAAAGCATAGAAAAGACAAGAGGAAACATCTTCATTAACTTTCTCAAGAAGGCATGGTCATTCACTGACAATGAAAAAAGGATTTAATTGTTTATACAGGTGTGTAATATAATGATATAATGATATAATATTGATATATCCCAAAAAGGAATACAGTATAAGAAGATCAGTTGAAGAATGGAACTCCACACCCAGAATAAGAAATACAGATATATTATACTAAGGTACTAAGGTACAATTAATTATACACATATAGGCAGGCTACGAGTTGAAGCAGAATCGACTATCGAATAGTGATTGTCTTCGCCTAAGACCTTTTCATATTCGTACCGCTCGTTACCGTCTTTTATAAAGTAGAGCATTCCATTTTCGAGGGATGACAGGATGTTCTACTATAACAAATATATAAAAGAAGAGAAAAGTAATTCTGAAGATTTTAAATCCTAACACTGCTGGGACATGTCACTTGATGCTGATTATATCAATAATAATAATAATAATGATATTATTAACGATAATAAGTGCACTTGGAATTACAAAAAAAAAAACACACTAAAAAAATCCCTGGAAATCCCAACTTAAAAGAAATACAAAAAATTGTCTTGATAAGTACAGCCCACACACTAAGAAGAACATTAATAATACTAATGATGCTATGGGAGGTAGAAAAACAAGTAAAATGTAGGCATAACAACACACCACGACCTGCCTTAGGTTTTCTCACAGACTTGGTAGGTAATGCGACCATAGCAGAAATCAAAATATGATAATAATAACAATGATGATAATAATAATAATAAGGAATTCAAAAAAACTATCAAAGTATAAAGACCTGGAAATTGAAATAGAAAAAAATGTGGAAATTGTAAACAAGAATACTACCAGTGATAGTATGTGCGCTTGGAATGATAAAAAAGGAACACAACAATACATTGAAAGAATCCCTGAAAATCCCAGCTTAAGAGATATACAAAAAATAATTACAGCCCACACATTAAGAAGAATTTTGTCCATGTAATGCTACTGCGTTGTGGTGCAGTGGATATCGGCTCGGAATGAGAAATTGGAGAGCCGAGTTCGAATTCCAGTTGAATTCATTGCATTCACTTACACGCAAATACCCTTGGAAAAGGTATTAATCCATCTCTTCCTTCCAGTTATGGGTTAATTAACAGGACAGATTGGGTTCTGTGGTCTTGGCTAGCAACCAGTCTACCGCAGAAAGCAATGGCAACCTACTGCGGGATAATCCTCTGCCCAGTCAGTCATGTCTCTTTCGAGACATGATTGCCCAAGCATGTTTAATGTATGACACTTAACTGACTGAATGCTAGTGAGGTTATGGGAGGTAGAAAAACAAATGAAATGTTGCCATAACAACATACCACAACCTGCCTTCGGGCTTTCTGCAGACTTTCTGCATTACAGAATCGAAATATGGTAATAATAATAATAATGATAATAATATCAATAGAAGATGTCACCATTCTACGGGATTACACCATCTACACAGACAGAAAAATTGAAGGAAATAAGCCGAACATTATTGTTCAAAACCAGAAAGAAAAAACTTGCCTATTAATTGATATGGCTTGTCCAGGTGATTGTAACATAGCAACCAAGGAATTCGAAAAACTGTCAAAATATAAAAACCTGAAAATTGAAATAGAAAAAATGTGGAAATTGAAAACAAGAATTGTGCCAGTGATAGTAGGTGCACTTGGAATGATAAAAAACGGAACAAAACAACATACTGAAAGAATTCCTGGAAACCCCAGCTTAAGAGGTATACAAAAAATTGTCTTGTTAAGTACAGTCCACACACTAAGGAGAACTTTGTCTATGTAACACTAGGGATGTTAGGGGAGATAGAAAAAAAGCATGAAATGGAACCATAACAACACACAATGACCTGCCTTAGGTCTTCCTGCAGACTTGGTAGGTAGTGCGACCATAGCAGAAATAAAATTATGATGAAAAATGATAATAATAATGATAATAATGCAGTAAATTAACACAATTTAAGCAGCAATCTGAGTACAAATTTTGAACTAGTTTGTTATATTTACTTTTGTATAAATGTCCATGGGAAAGACATGAATCCATTTTTACTCATTTTCACTTTGGGTTAAATAGCATAGCATAGAAGGGACTCTCTGGCCTTGAATAACTTCTTCTTCATGTGCCATGTTCCTTCAGGGTGTATGTGATCACGGACTTCCACTTGGGTCTGGCTCTTGTCGCTCTGAATATTTTTTTCTCTTGTTTTCTCTTCTAAACCCTGCTCCACCATCCATTTGCTCAGACCTAACAAGTATGTCTTGCACTGCTTTCCCATGTCCCTCCTTCCCTTTATCCGACCTGTGATTATTAAATTTTCCAAACCCACCTTCCTCATTACATGTCCTAGGAACCTTATTTGTCTCTTTCTGATATTTAGTGTAATTTTACTTCTCATTTGCATCCTCATTGTTGCACACATGCTCCGTGTTTGTATCCTCAGCATCCTTCTGTTAAACCACATTTCTGCTGCCTCAAGCCTCCCCTTCATCCTTGATGAAATCATTCAACGTTCATTCCATACAGAAGGACAGATATCACATAGCAATCCAGTACTCTTTTCTTTGTTTCTAATGAGATTTTCCTGTCTTTCAGTACTCTGGTTAGCTTCTGAAATGTGTCTTTGTCCATGCCAATGTGTCTTTGGATCTCCATGTCACACTTTCCATCCTCTGTTAAAACACTTCCCAGGTATTTGAATTCTTTTATTTTTTTACTTGTTTCCTTTTAGTTTTTTCAACTTGTAGTTGGCATATTGAGCTCCTTTTTTGCTGATGACCATACATTCAGTTTTCTTGAAGTTTATACTCAGTTATTTCTCATCACTTTCTTTTGCTACCTTCTGTTGAAGGTCCTGCATTTTACTTTCCGTGTCTGCTATCAGCACCATGTTATCCGCGTATTGGATACTGTTGAAAATATGGCCACCAATGATGAATCCCAGCAAGGCTTTTATTTCTCTAATAATTGCTTTGCTGTACAGGTTGAAAAGATCTGGTGAGAAAACACAACCTTGTCTTACACCCCTTTCTATTTTTGTATACCTGCTGAGTTTACTTCCTATTCGTACACAAGCAGTTTGCTGCCAATATAGATTCTTGACAGTCTAAAAGAAGGAAAACTTTGAATTCCAAACAATGAGAAATTCAACAGTAAACTGTATTTTTTGTTTGTTTTTTTACAATGATGTTCACCCTGTGAGTCAGTCAGTCAATTAAGTGCCACACATGATACATGCTTGGGCAATCATGTCTTTTTTGATATGTGACTGACCGAGCAGAAAATTTTCCCACAGTAGACTGGTCGCCAACCAACGCTGTAGAACCCAACCTGTCCTATTATTTAACCCATAGCTGGAGGGAAGAGACAGGTTAATACCTTTCCCAAAGATATTTGTGTGTAAGTGAATGCAGCAATTAAATTGGAATTTGAACTTGGTTCTCTGATTTCTCATTCAGAGCCGATATCCATTGCACCATAACACGCACCCTGTACAAGGCCTAAAAGCTACTCAAGGTAGAGGGGTACAGAGTAAGAGGTACAGTTTATAGGGATATGTGGTGAAGATAACAGTTAACCCTTGACATGAACAGGTTAAGAATGTAGGAATTAGGGAAGCATTGAGTTGATTCAACAAAGCAGTTGTTCAAGGAAAGAAGCTTCTCGAGTGAAACTTATATTTCACAAGTGACATATAAAAAAATGAGAGTGGTTTGCTTCAATGGGTGTGGCATAGAAGGTGTTAGTTGAGAAATTAGAACTGGTGGAAGGAGGTGTGTAGTTCATTTGAGCAGTCTCCATGGAAATATATTGACAGAGTTCTCTCTTTGGGCATAGTCAACATGATAGAACTTTCTGTGGTTGTGCGGGAGAAAATATTAGATTGTCCCAAAAGTTTGTAATCACTTGCAAAATGGGTGTATCTGGTTCAGCACAATCGAGGCAAGTGATGTGTTCAGAAAGGGCAAGAGACACCGTAGGTTCTAAAACAAGATTGATTCGGCAAGAAAGTCATGTTGTGCGTTTGGTGGAAATTTGAAGGAATCATGCATTTTGAGTTGGTTCTGAATGGTTGTGCCATCAGTGCCGAACTTTACTGACAGTAATTTGAGCAGGGTCTATGAAAAGTTGAAGCAAAAGTACCCGGCTCTGATCAACCAAAAATGTGCTTTGATGCAGCAGGACAATGCCAAGCCACACACTGCCAGGAAGACCAAAGACAAGTTTGAAGAGCTGGACAGCGTTGAGGTTCTGCCACATCCAGCCTACAGTCCTGACTGTGCTCCATCAGATTACAGCTTTTTCCGCTCAATGCAACACTTTCTGAAGGGCCACCGATTCGACTCATTTGATGAAGTTGAGGAAGCGTGTCAAGAATTCTTTGATTCGAAGCCGGCTGAATAGTACTTTGACCAGATGCGAAAGCTTGCAGTTCGATGGCAGAAAGTCTTGGAAAATGATGGTCTTTATTTTGAGCAATAATTTTTGTTGTTTTTGCAAGTAAAATTTCGATTTTTTGCAAGTGTTTTCTGGTAACCTTAGATTACTTGGCGAGTAAAATTTCAATTTTTTGCAAGTGTTTACAAACTTTTGGGACAACCTAATAGTAATGGAGAGATAATAATAAAAATCCAGGGTTATAACTTAAATCAGAAATGATCAAAAATCTGTATCCAAAACTTCAATCAATCAGTAAAGTGCCATACATGATATGGTGAAGGAATGGTGGAGCAATGGATAGTGGCTTGAATGAAGGAATCAGTTCAAATTCCAGTCAAATTCAGTACATTCACTTACGTGCTAATGCCCTTGGGAAAGGTATGAACTTATCTCTTTTCTTCCAGTAAACAGCAGTACAGACTTGGTTCTATAGCCTTGGTTGGCAACCACTCTACTGCAGTAAGATCTGGCAACCTACTGTGGGAAAATCTTTGTACTGCACATGGTTGAGGACCACTTGTGGAGCCAAAAAGTCCCATGAAACTTCTCGAGAAAAAGCCAACTCAACCTGCCTAGGGTGAATTCTGCCAGAAATGCAAGTATATATGTGATACTCACTTGGGAGATCATGTCTCTTTTGATCCAAGACTGGCAAGACAGAAGATTTTTCTGCGGTAGGTTGCCATTTCTTTTTGCAATAGGGTGATTGCCAGCCAAGGCTATAGAACCCAATCCATCCTGCTATTCAACACATAGCTGAAGGGAAAAGAGATGGATTCATACTTTTTCTTCAGAATTAATTTTCTTTTCTTTTATTTGTTATATTATATCATTAAATTATTATATTACTCACCTGCATAAACAATTAAATTCTTCTTTATTGTCTGTGAATTACCATGCCTTCTTGGGAAAGTTAATGAAGTTTTTTGCAAGTGAATGCAATGAACCCAACTAAAATTCTAACACTCAGATTTCTCATTCTGAGCTGATATCTATTACTTACAAAGCACAATTAACTTTGTCACATCAAGAACAAAGCGTCCTAGTCATCCAAAGTAGTATATTTTTTACAGTGGCATTCACCCTGTACAATGCGTAGGGGCCACTTAAGGTAAAATGGTTCCAGCATAAGAGGCACAGTTTATGCAAATCAAGAAAAAGACAGCAGTTAACTTTAGACATAGACAAGTTACAATTGTAGTGATTGGGAGTCCGTTTCACAGAGCAATGGTTCACAGGAAGAAGGTGATCATGTCGAACATTTCACTAATGGAGTGATGGTGTTTCAATATAATATGAATGGCATATAGGATCCTAGCCATGAAGATTGGAACTGGAAGAACTAAGGAAGGTAGTTCTTTTGAACTCTTTCTATAAAAGTAGCAATAAGGCAAGGATAGACTTGTCACATCTCCTCTGTGGGAGAGATCTTGCAAGATGGAAAATATTTGTCACCCACAAAAATGATGAGATGTTTCTGGCCTCTATTGGGACTGGAAAGGGAGGACTCAACAGCTCCTGACCAATTATGACAGCAGTAATCCATTTTAAACTTGATTTTATCTCATAAAAGTAGAGGATAGAAAGAGGAGTCAGGTACTTACTGGAGTGGTTCAGGGAACCAACTATTTTACCTGCATCTTGAGTGAAGGATCATGTGGATGAGTTCCAACTGAGGTTGGCAGTTATTATAATCAATGGATGTTGGCTCGGAATGAGAAATCAGGGAGCAAAGTTCAAATTTCAGTTGAATTCCCTGCATTCATTTATATGCAAATACCATTGGGAAAGGTATTAATCCGTCTCTTCCCTCCAGTTATGGGTTAAATAACAGATTGGGTTTTATAGCCTTGGCTGGCAACCAGTCTACCACAGAAAGTAATGGCAACCTGCTGCAGGATAATCTTCTGCCCAGTGAGTCATGTCTCTTTCATGACATGATCACCCAATCGTGTATCATATATGGCGCTTAACTGACTGACTGACTGACTGACTGACTGTAATTGTTTGAGTCCAGAAAGGATGCTCAAACAATTACCATATTTCGAGGTTTACTAAAAACTACCTGATTTTTTTTTTCAACAGCACAGAGAACATGGATTCCTATTCAAGGTAAGACTTTATTTTCTCTTTTGTCACCACAAATTGATGAATAAAATTGTCAAATTTTAATATTTATTTCTGAGATGAATAATTTTCAGTATCTTGATATTATTTGAACTATTGTTCTCACCTTGATTGATATAGATGTTATTATTGACACAATGTTTCGACCGTGTACTCTCTGATCATCATCAGGTGTCCATTGATTGGCTGATATGGATGATCTGTTGATTATTGTGAGATATCCTGTAAAATCAGTTATTACTCTTTCTTTTTAGAAATTGATGCGTCACTACCAGATACAAGGATTGAACTCATGACCACTAGATGATAATAACACATGTTTAACTAACTGCTATATCTGCTCTGCCACCATCCCTTTGTCCTTGCTATATCCATTACATATGTTCTCATGCATATACACAGGGAGAGAGAGGGGGTAAGAGTGTAAAAGAGTGACCTGAAAATTGTATTTAAGCATGAAACAGACTATTGTCATCCAGTGATAATACCTATGACCATACTGTTTATGTTTATATATTCTCTGTCACAATGCTGAGCAATTTTTTCTCATAAATATAGCATTATTTAAAAATATATTTTACTACACACATATACAAATGCTTGTCTGTGTGTGTGCTTGTGTGTGTGTACATGTGTGTGTAAATAAAACTGTTAATTTGCACACATAAATTAACTCACACAAAAATGTTTCTGTGCATGATTGTGTGCATGTGTGTGTAAAATAGCATGTTTTATTCAATTACTCATCCCTGTTTCATGCATAACAATTTTCAAAATATGCATTTGCTACTTTTGGACACACCTGACAGTACTTGTTTAATTATTTACATGTTTTTCAAAAATGTGCCAACTGTTCAATATAATTTAATTCCTTTTATTCAGTAAATGATTTATGCTTTTTTAATTCTATTATTTTCAGTTTCTTCTTATATAGACTTCAATTTCTGCCTCTGTTTTTCTTCATTTTTTTATTATATGGTTGTTTTCCTTATATTATATGGTCATTTTTCTTTTGTTATATGGTTGTTTTTTCTGTTATAATATGGTTATTTTTCTTTTATTATATGGCCTTTTTTCTTTTATTATATGGTAATTTTTTATTATATGGTAATTTTTTATTATATGGTTGTTTTTCTCTCATAATATGGTTAATTTTTATTATATGGCCATTTTTCTTTTATTATATGGTTGTTTTTCTTTTATTATATCCTTGTTTTTTTCTTTTATTATATGGCTGTTTTTTCTTTTCTTTTACACCCAAAAGAGACAAAATGAATGGAATACAAAAGGAATGACAGTGGTTTACCATGGCAGCATCATAGCCATGAAGATTAGAATTATAAATAAAAATCTCAGATTAAAAAAATAAGATCCATGAATTCTTTAATGGATCTTTACCTTGAAAATGGATAGCTAAATACAAACTGTCATTTCTTATTTTTATTAAAAAGTATTTGAAATTTATCATTATTAAAGACATAAGAAAAGGAATATGCAAATAATATATCTTATTAAAATATGCTTTATTGAGTCTTTTGTAAGCACAGCCTAGTAGATTTAATTTACAGTTAAAAAAAACAGGGCATCTCTATAAACATGTGCATCATAATCAACATCAGCAGCAGCAGCAGTAGCATCATCATCATCAGCCAAAACATCATACAAATGGCAACAAAGATGAGTACAATAGTCTGAATAATGTAAATGCTACAAAAATTGTCCAGAATTTTTATTGTTCCAAAGTACATTCGGCCAGTGCTTTAACCATTCTCAAGGGTGTTGTATTCAGTATATATATTCTCTTTGTGCTGTACTACATAGTAGTTTTTACTGTGTGAAGATTCTTGTGGAAGAGTGACCATTTTGTACAGTCATGTGCCATGTGCAGTTGAGTTGATGTGAGGGTCACTTCATTTTTTAGAAAACACTTAACATGCCATCTCTGCTCCTGAACAATGTCAGATTGATAGTGAGGGAACAGTGTTTAATCAATAGAGCTTCTCTAATAGAAAAATATCAGCAATTATGTGATTTATAAAGGATTTTTGTGTTACCAATGAGAATTTTTTTAAATTATAGGTTAATAAATACCTTTTAATAGCACTTTCATTCAACAGGTGGCACTTAAGACATTTACCTAATGAAGTGGTGGCATGTCCGATATAGGTAACTGATTTATGACACAAAAAAAGCTATAGTGTTATTATTATCATTATCATCAGTCTCATCATCATCAGTAGCAGCAGTAGCATCATCAACATCAACATAACCATCAACAGAAGCATCATCTTCATCAGCAGCAACAGCAGCATCAACATCATCACCAGTTGCATCATCAACAGCAGCAATAGCATCATCATCACCATCAGCAGCAGCAGCAGTAGCAGCAGTAGGAGCATTGTCATCGTTTAATGTCCAATTCCATGCCAGCATGGGCTGGATGGGGTTTTCTTGGGGGCTCTTTTTTAGGCTGCCTGATTTTGCGTAAGGCCTGGCTGTAATCTTAACTTAATCTTGGATAAGCTGGATCCATGTTTTACCTACCCCTCTTTGTCCAGCAATCTCAATAAGCCTGCAACTGCTGACCAGATTTTTAGTATCCATTCTTTCAATGTGCTCAAACCATCTAAGTCTTGTTTGAATCATAACACTTGTTATATTGGCAACACCCAGCCTCTTTCTTAACTCCTCTTATTATTTTATATCCCTAAGACTGACATTGCACATTCGCCATACCATCTGCTTGTCAGTTCATGCAATTCTGCTCACATCAACTTCATTATGTGGCCATGTTTTACTACTATATAGCATGACACATTTAACAAAAGCTGCATATAGCTTTCTTTTCATCCTATGCAAAAATACTTGAGATGTTAGAAGAGGGGAAAAGCTCCTTAAATTCTTTCCAACCTGATCTTACACAGGATATTGAACTTGATTCTGTGCCTCAACATGTCACCAAGGTAGAAAAACTAATTACCAACCTCATACTCAACAATATCAAGCTCAATCTTTTTATTTTCTTCATTTGCAACTGGTAGGTTCAGGTAAGTTCTGCATTTGAAATTCACCACATTGTCTAATCTACCTCTCAGTCCACTACATCGCTTATGCACCCAATGAGTACAATAATTACAAAAAATTAGTGCATCCATTAACATAACATTGAGAGTAATAAGAAATAAAGTTGGATTAAAAATAAAATTCATTAATTCCTTAGAAATTACAAATATATTAATTTACCCTATTTACATTGTTTGGACTGCTGTCCTTGTCTTTATTGCCATATTCCCAATGTTTTGACCATTGTACACTCTTACCTTCTTCAGGTAATTGATATTTTGAACTGAACCCTTTTTTTCATTCACCAGGGTAGATTGTTCTAGTTCCCCAAATCATGCCTCTTCCAGATGTATCAGTATCAGCTATTTCCCTTTATTGTCCATGGCCCAGTGGATAAAAGAATGCCTTTGAGAACATATGGTCCACTGGATAAAATTGTTGGTTAAATCCAGTGACTTGACCCAGTGACTTGAGAAGTGTGAGTTCAATACCTGGCTACAGCAGAGGTGAACAAAAAACTTAGGGAGTTGAGTTAAAAGGAGATAAACATCAGGAATATGGTAATGAAGATAAGGAAAACAGTTCAAACAATGTAAATAGTGCAAATAATCACAATAACTCGTCTCAGAAATATAAAGAAATATATATTTTTCTGTTTTTTAGAAGTTAAAGAATATAAAAATTGTCTGTATTTGCCTATATTTCTGAGGTGAGGTGGTATTTACAGTATTTACATTATTATGACTCTTGTCATCATCTTTGTTGCCATTTGTACAACGTTTTTGGCCATTGTACGCTCTGGCCTTCTTTAGGAATTTAAAACAGAACCCTTTATTACAATTACTGGGGTATATCATTTTCATCCCTTACTGATAGGTTTATAATTCCCCAAAATTCAGTTGTTCTTGTTCTTAAGAACACACGGCCCAGTGGATATAGACGTTGGTTAGTTCCTGTGACTTAACCCAAAGAGTTGTGAGTTCAATAACAGGCTAGAGCGGTGGTGAACAAGTAACTTACAGAGTTAGAGGGAGATAACTCATGACTACCAAAAAGAGGCTCAATGCAAAAAGGATGAGAATGATATACCCTAGTGGTTGTAATAAAGGGTTTTGTTTGAAATTCCTAGCACCTGAAGAAGGCCGGAGCGTACAACAGCCAAAACATCATACAAATGGCAACAAAGATGAGTACAATAGTTTGAATAATATAAATGCTATAAAAATTTTCCAGAATTTTTATTGTTCCAAAGCACATTCGGCCAGTGCTTTAACCATTCTCAAGGGTGTTGTATTCAGTATATATATTCTCTTTGTGCTGTACTACATAGTAGTTTTTACTGTGTGAAGATTCTTGTGGAAGAGTGACCATTTTGTACAGTCATGTGCCATGTGCAGCTGAGTTGATGTGAGGGTCACTTCATTTTTTAGAAAACACTTAACATGCCATCTCTGCTCCTGAACAATGTCAGATTGATAGTGAGGGAACAGTGTTTAATCAATAGAGCTTCTCTAATAGAAAAATATCAGCAATTATGTGATTTATAAAGGATTTTTGTGTTACCAATGAGAATTTTTTAAAATTATAGGTTAATAAATACTTTTTAATAGCACTTTCATTCAACAGGTGGCACTTAAAACATTTACCTAATGAAGTAGTAGTATGTTCGATATAGGTAACATATTTACATATTTTTCAAAATTTATAGCAGAAATATAAAGTAATGGCAACCTATTGTGGGATAATCTTCTGCCCAGACAGTCATGACTCTTTTGAGACATGATCACCCAAGCACGTATCACGTATGGCACTTAACTGACTGACTGATGGTGTTTCATAATTTTTCTCATCGTAAATTTGTCTTGCTTATAAATGGATTTTTTTTATTAATCTAATAGATTTTTTTATCAATTTGAAAGTTATATATTTTTTAGTGGATATTCGTATTTGAGTAGACAATCCATTTATTTATTAACAGAAGAGAAATTGTAAATTTATATATATATATAATGTGTATTTAAACCGTGATACTTCTTTTATACAGGTTTCATTGAAGATGACTGGCAAGGTGTTTTAAACTATATTTTTTCTTGTTTGCATACAAGAAATTTCTTTTATCAAGACAGAGAGCATAAGAGGTTTCATCTTTGGACAGAGAATTTGTAAGAGATTTCTTTTTGGATATAGAGAATGTAATAGAAATGTTTTACTTATAGAACACAGCACTTTGTGACTGTGTTTGTAGTTAATATTATTAAGAGTTATTTTCTTGTTGTTTATTATAAAGATCTAAATTATTTGTAAGCATTTTCTGCAATTAGATGAGCATATTATGTTTATGTTCCTATGAGTGTGCTGTGGATAGAAGTTTGTAGCTCTCCATGCATATTTAAAATGGGTTCTAATGAAGCTATGGTCTGTAAGGTAAAAGTAATTCTTTTTGATATGCATGTAGTTGCTTTTCTAATGTAATGTAATCTGATCTGGTGATTATGTATTTAGAGATTCTAAATAAAATACAAAGAAGAATTTTCAGTGTTATTGGTTCTGTTTTGGCATCTCAGATTCAGGCACTTTCCCACCATCATTAATGTAGCTTTCATGTGCCTTTCCCATAAATGTTTTCATGGTAATTATTCTGATGAACTTTCCTGTATGCGGGTTAGATTTAATTTTTTTGTTTTATTTCCCTCCCTACCACAGACAAAAATGGTAAAAATGCAAACTAGTTTGGACTTCATCAAGATTCTGAGGTATTATGGTGGCTGTAATAAGAACGGTAAGTAAGAATGTGTTGTTTTGATTTAAAAAATATTTTGGTATGTTTGGGTCAGTGATTGTGGCTAGCTAAGCTTAATTATAAGGCGGAATAAAATCAGCCTACCCCTATCTCCCCTTTTTGGCCTTGTGCCACATCTTTGTATTTTTACAAAATAAATATCACTTTCCTCTATGGCACCTAGATATTATGAATTTAAGTGTACTATTAGATCAGCGAGAAGGTCTCATCATTTTACAGTTGAAATGGCTAGATATAACTGTAAGTTCTATGCTAACAGTTTCTTGTCTTGAACTTCTCACTTGTGGAATTCTATCATGGCTTCTTATAAAGTAGTAGGGAGATAGTTAATTTTTATTAAATTGGCCTTGTGGGAAACATAACCAAACTCACTACAAATTAGGATTATTTGTTATCATCAGAAGGTTGAAGGTTGAATATTGGAATATAGAAAAATAAAATATTTCATTTGTAGGTTTATAGTAATTTTTTTTACCTAAACAGAATAAAATGAATCTGTAGAAAAGTTAAATGTTCAATGAGAAACAGTAGTAAGGAGTTAAGTGTATCAAGAGCTTGTAGTTGTAACTTGTGTGTATGTAAAGATTAACAGGATAATGATGAAGTCTGGGTTCCTTTCCTTTTTATGGCTGGCGAGAAAGTGAAAAGGAAGGTAAAGCAATGAAGGAAATTGTACTTATCGGAGTTAATATTTAGGAGTCAGTTGAAGTATCATGTTGTTGTTGTCTTCTTTGTTAACTGCCAGAATATTGAGGATTGAGAAAAAGTAAAGGAAATAGCAAGAGTGAATAAGGAGAATGTGTTTGGTCATGCTTGAAGTTTTTTTGTTACATTTTAGTGACTTGACACTGGTTGCTCCCATCTGACTGACTGATTTAGCTTTCTTTCTTTCTTTTTATACTGAAAGACCTTTTAACATAGACTTGTTAACTTTTCTCTCAGTTTTGCAAATAGCTTCCTTCCTTTGGTTAAAAATTAATTGAACATCTGATTTTGAAATCTTGCTTTGCATTTTTTCTTCAGTATGGGGTCAATCCTTTTTCTATTCTGCAAAATCAGGATTTCACACATCATTGTGGATTTTTGCAAAAGTGAAGAAAAGAAGAGAGTTGCTTTTAATTTCATATTCACTACACTTACCTCTCTAGCAAAGTCTCTTCATTTTACAATCGAAATGGCTAGATGTAACCATAAGTTCTATGCTAACAGTTTGTTGTCACTTGTTGAATTCTCTTCGTTTTATAGTCTACTTAAATTTTTGATAATGTAAATGCAATGTCAGTCCTTTATTCCTGCACTTCTCAATTCCTGTTCTTTTATTGTTCTCTCTCCTTAGTAATTTTTTATCTCATGATCTCTTAAATTTTGCAACCTCTTGTGTTTTAGTGGCTTTATTGCCTTACTTAGGAGAAAAATGTTTTTATGATGAATCCAGTTATGTAAAGAGGCACTCAAATTCATAAATAATTTTGCACTTATCTAGTTTGGATCTTGCTGATGAGTTCCTGATGAAAACAAAAAACAAAATCTCATGATCTCTTAAACTTTGCAACCTCTTGTGTTTTAGTGGCTTTATTGCCTTACTTAGGAGAAAAATGTTTTTATGATGAATCCAGTTATGTAAAGAGGCATTCAAATTCATAAATAATTTTGCACTTATGTAGTTTGGATCTTGCTGATGAGTTCCTGATGAAAACAAAAAACAAAATCTCATGATCTCTTAAACTTTGCAACCTCTTGTGTTTTAGTGGCTTTATTGCCTTACTTAGGAGAAAAATGTTTTTATGATGAATCCAGTTATGTAAAGAGGCATTCAAATTCATAAATAATTTTGCACTTATGTAGTTTGGATCTTGCTGATGAGTTCCTGATGAAAACAAAAAACAAAATCTCATGATCTCTTAAACTTTGCAACCTCTTGTGTTTTAGTGGCTTTATTGCCTTACTTTGGAGGAAAAATGTTTTTATGATGAATCCAGTTATGTAAAGAGGCACTCAAATTCATAAATAATTTTGCACTTATGTAGTTTGGATCTTGCTGATGAGTTCCTGATGAAAACAAAAAAACAAAACAATCTTTCTTAATCATTTACTATTTTTGTACAAAAGTGTACAATTTCTTAACTAACTTCTTGACAGTATCTTAGTCACCAAGAGAGAGATATAAAATATTTGTTCTTTGATACTCGTTTTTGCAATCTGTTATTGATACACTGCAGATGTGTGTATATGCTTGCAAGTATTTGAATGATAGTGGCAGGAGTGTCTATGTATGAGTCTCTCTCTGTGTCTGTATAAGGGAATCAGATGATTATGACGACATTATATCATGTTTGATATCTCAAATCATGATCTCATCAATAAATCCGCAGTACTAACTGCAAAGTATCGAGTATAATTTCCTAAATATAAACAAGGATTAGAAAAGGGGTTTTCAGCTTTATTTTATTTTATTAAAAAGAAATCAATACTTTGTTGAAATCTTAGCCTATTTAAAAGTAGTTTAACGAAAAAAAAGAAAGAAAGCAGCCCTTCCCAGTGTGTATTTTGATGTGCACATGCAACCCAAATATAGTGTGCTTGCGTGGACAGAATGTGCGAAAATCTGGATAAATCAATGAAGCCTTTTTCCCTTTTTTTTAATGTGTGTGTGTGTGTCAGCTTATGTGCCTGCCTGTGTTTCTGTGCACTTGTCTCTGTCTACGTGTCTATGTAGGCAACCATTTTAAAAATGAAGACATAAAGATTATGAGGTTCTTGACAAAATCCAAGGAAGGATCTGCAATTTAATTGATCCTGACTTGGCATCTCGACTTCACTCATTTTCTGATGATGTGTCTTCTTTCTGTATTTTCTACAAATTTTTTAATGGCAACTGCTTTGACAAACTTTTTTCCCATTTTCCCCAACCACATGAATTTAAGCATGCTACTAAATTGGAATTTAGGTCCCATCATTTTACTATTGAAATAGTTTTTCATCTACATGCATGTTTTGGGGAAAGTTTGTGACCTACAACAATACCTAAAGTTTCCAAAATACAAACTCAGCACTAAGGTGTAGTTTCCCCACTCTTTCTGAAAATTTCAAATCTTTCTTTGAAGATTGCCACCTGCCCACTATAATTATTCATAAAAAAAAATGGCATCTGCATCTCAGAAACACTTATAAATATAACAATCTCTTCTACTCTAATAGTTTCTTTTCTCACACTTCCCACCTGTGGAACTCCCTTCCATTTACTTACTTCTTTGGTAGCTAAAATTTCCAAAAATTTAAATGCAATGGCAGTTACTATCTCCAATCCCCTTGAATTGCATTCATCTTTTATCCTTTCCTCATACCATTTATACCTAGTCTTTCCCTCACTGTAACCCCCCACCCTGTGTACCAGTGACAGTCCCATCTTGTCTGCGATGAAATGATTACAAAAATACATATAATCTTTATTAATAACTAGCAGTATAGCCTGGCATTGCTCGGGTGTAATGAAAGCTTTAAAACTAATCCATGGTCCTTGAGCTCAGACTCTTTGGACGTTGGCATGAAAGACTAAAAAACAGTAGTTGCTTCCAGTTAAAGTGAAGCCATAGACTGAAAGAAAAATGAATGGATGAAAGTTAAATTTTGATTTCCTGGTAGCGATATCAAATAAGTTTTTTTGTCGTAAACTGAATTTTGAAGGCTAAATAAGTCCTCTGAGTAAATGGTATCATGGCTGAGATTAAGAACTATAATTATACCTACTTAGAGTCAAACCCAAAGCAAAAACTAGAATAAAAGGGCTGAAAAAAATACAGATATACAGGCAGATAACCAGACACACACACACACAAACATCTTGCCTTTTATATATATATATTATCAATTTTCTGCACGACTGTAAGGGCTGCAACCTTGAAACTTCTGAATATCGTTTCTTATGTCTTTGTCTATGAGTGTATCAAATTTGATTAAAATCAAACCACTCCTTCTATAAACTGATTTTTTTGATTATTGATTTTCCATATTTATTGGGTGTACCTCGACACAAAACTTAGCTAAGAACACTCGCAGACGCTTATAGTACAACTGTGTAAATTTTCAAGAAAATCGGTTCAGCCGTTTTGGAGTCTATAGGTCATAGACACACACACACAGACACACACACACACGCACACACAGACAAAGTTCCATTTATAAATAAGTTTAGATAATAAAATATCAGTGCTGGTATAGTATGTGATCTGCATGTTAGGATGATCTACAGCTTGCAATCTACATTCAACACACAATCTACATGATCTATATATATAAAAGGCAAGTTGTTTGTGTGTGTCTGTCTATCTGTCTATCTGTCTGTATGTCCTTTATACAAATCCACAATTTTTATTTGATTCTCACCAAACATCACACAAATATTCTTTAGGCTTCTGGTCAGGTCACGGGCTATTTATTTTTTCCAATTTCTCCCAATATCAAAAATTGATACCCTGATATCCAATCATGTCTGATCAAGATCATAATTTCAGTCCTTTTATCGTGGTTCTTGCTACAGAATTTGCTCTAACTTATAATTATAGTTTTTAGTCTCAAACATTAGTTTTGACTACTCAGATGACTCATTTTCCCTGATATCAGAAATCAGTACCACCGATATTCTATTCTGATCAAAAACCAATATTCAGCCATCAATATGGCTCACTTTCTTCAATTTTACTCCTGATAATGACAATAAGTTTTCATGGACTTACTTAGGTTAGTTTATCCTTGGATAACTTATATGACTTCGATATTAGAAATCAATTTTGCTCTAAGTAGGTATAATTGTAGTCCTTAGTCTCAGCCATAATACTGTTTGCTCATAGGACTTATTCAGCCTTCAAAATTCAGTTTGCGATGGAAATCTTATTTGACATCGATACTGGAAATCAAAATTTGACTTACATCCATTCATTTTTCTTTCAATCTATGGTTTCACTTTGACTGGAAACAATTATTGCTTTTTAGCCTTTCGTGCCAATGTCCAAAGAGTCTGGGCTCCAGGACCAAGGATAAGTTTTAAAGCTTTCCTTCCATCGGAGCAATACGGGGCTCTACTGCTAGTAGTATATAAATGATAAAAGCTGTATTGGTTTATATACCAAATCAACCAGTAGTTGAGTAAAAATGTGTCGTTTTACACAAGGGTAGTCGGTAATTTTCAAAGAAGGCAGTTTTAAATGAAATTTGAACTTGTCATATGTATTCCAAATAATCTGACCTCTGCATGTCCCTTTGAATGTTTCTCAAATATAAGTGCCATCTTTTTTTACTAGTAATTCTGGTGGCCAGGTGATAACCTTCAAAGAAGGCATCTTTAACTGAAATTTGAAATTGTCAGAGAGAGAGAGAGAGAGAGAGAGAGAGAGAGAGAGAGAGAGAGAGAGAGTGGGGACTGTACCTTAGTACTAATCTTGTGTTTGGTAAAGTTCACAATCTATACCTGAAACATGCATGCAGATCATATATAATACCAGCAGCAGAATATCTTTAATGATAATAAATAAAACTTGTTTCGGCACTGCTTCTCCTCAAACTAAAAGTGGTGTCAAACAAAATTTATGCATGTAAATGACAAGCTGTCATTGTCAATAGAGGTGAAATGAAATGAAAAAAATAAAGTGTTTCTATAGAACTAAGTAACAAAGTAGAGAAAATACACTAGTATGCATGTAAAAGAGAGAAAGCATTAAAAATTAGCAATTATGTGTGTGATACACATAGGTGTGAAATAGTTTCGTGAGGAACTGAACAAATGGCCAGAGCAGAATTGAGGTCAGTCAGTCAGTTAAGTGCCATATGTGATACATGCTTTGGGCAATCGTGTCTCGAAAAAGACATGACTGACTGGGCAGAAGATTATCCTGCAGTAGGTTGCCATTGCTTTCTGCAGTAGACTGGTTGCCAGCCAAGGTTATAGAACCCAATCTGTCCTGTTATTTAACTCATAACTGGAAGGAAGAGACAGATTAATACCTTTCCCAAGGATATTTGTGTGTAAGTGAATGCAACAAATTCAACTGAAATTCGAGCTCAGATCCCTGATTTGTCGTTCCAAGTTGATGTAGCTTGCTATAATGTTGAGATAGTTGCCTGTGTGCCTCGAGCTGGAAATGATCCTTGTTCTTGATTAGAATCTGTGACAGTTATCATTTTTATCAATGTTGGATCTTTCTTTACTTTGCTATAGCTACCATTTCTAATGAGGTCTTTCAGTTTTTCTGTATATACTGCTTTGTCCGTCACTACAGTTGCATTGCCTTTGTCCACTGGTAGCACGATGATGTTGTCATTCTTCTGTAAGGTTTTGATTGCCAGTCCCTCTGACTTTGTGATGTTTGATTTGGGTGTCTTAGCTTTCTTCAGTGTCTGTCTCACTTTCTATCTTAGCTCATCTGCCTGAATCTGAGGAATGTTCAAGGTTATTTCCTCGATTCGGACAATGATATCCAAATATGGTATCCACCTGAGGGTTGTTATGAAGTTGAGACCCTTGTTCAGCACTGACTCTTCAGAGGCACTTAGCTGATATTGACTAATAATGATAACTACTTTCACAGAAGGCTGATGGACTTTGTGTGTCACCTTCTGATCTTTTAATCTATTCAAGATATCCCCTAGCCTGAGTGAAGCTCTTGATTGGAGTTACTTTTATTGCAGGTTAGAAGGTAAAGACAGTAAGAGAACATGAAGTTCTATTATTATAGTTGTTTGACAATGCCTTATAACAGCATCTTGGTGAAGCCAAGTGGGGGTAACACACAAACTAACTTTTCATTTATCGTGTCTTTACTTATATTTACATGTCTCTGAGTTTTATGGAAATTATGTCTACTCTTTATAAAACTTAATCATGTCTCCTAAAAAGTAGATGCTATTCCTGCAAAACCCAGAATAGAGAGACGGTAAGTCAACATTTATTATTTGAAATAAGTTTACATCTTGTTTTCAGGAAGGACAAATCTAGATTCAGTTTGTCATAAATTAACATTTCTTAATATTTCTGAAAATAAATTCTGATTTCAAATCAAATCTCCCAGTAAGTGGATATAATTTCCATGGAACTCAGAGTAGATAAAAGATAAGTAAACAATTTTATTAATTATTATTATTAATGTTATATCTCTTGATATCAAACACTATAATTAAAAAACTGCTTGTTTTAAAAATATATTTTTTTACAGTAACATTCACCCTGTACAAGGCTTGAGGCCTCTCAAGATAAAGAGTTAGGTTAAGGGGTAGTTTATATAGGTAGGAAGGGAAGATAATGATTAACTCTAGACTTCAATGTGTCAAGATTGTAGTGATTGTAGTTATTGGGGAAACATCCTCTTGGGAGTCTGTTCCACAGAGCAATGGTTCATGAGATGAAGCTGTTTGAGTGGAACTTTGTTCCAATTGAATACTGAGGGAATGTGGGTGGTTTGCTCCAATATAAGTGGCATGGTAGGTCTTAGCCGTGAAGTTGTGATAGAGCAGTGAGGGGCTTGCCACACCCCACCTGTGAGAGAGAGGTTGGTTGGTTGGTAGCAAATAATTTGTCACACTCAAGAAAAAATAACTTTTTAATAGATTAAGAAATTTGATGAATTTAAAAGGATTTAACTCTAAAGGGTAGTAAGAGTTATGACCTAGAAATCCAAACAATTACTTCAGGGTGGAATTGTACAACAATTTTCACCTTGTCAGTCAGTTAAGTGCCATATGTGATACACACTTGGGTGATCATGTCTCGAAAGAGACACGACTGACTGGGCAGAAGATTATCCCACAGTAGGTTGCCATTGCTTTCTGCAGTCAGTCATGTCTATTTAAAAACATGATTGCCCAAAGCATGTATCAAGTATGGCATTTAACTGACTGAAACTCTGAGCAAGGGGTAGGGTCCACTTGTTATGTTAAGGGGCAGTTCGTACAGAAAAGAGGGTAAAATAATGGTTAACTCTAGATTTGAGCAGGTCAAGATTGTAGCAATCGGGGAAACATCCTCTTCGGTGTCTGTTTCACAGGACAGTGATTCGTGGGAGAGAAGGTGTTTGAATGGAACTGATTTGTCACCAATGGACTATGTAGGGTATGTGGGTGGTTTGCAACTATGTAAGTGACATGGTGGATACTAGCTATGAAGGTTAGACCTGGTGGAATCAAGCTATATAGTTCATCCGAGCACTTCCCATAGAAGTAGCAATAATGCAGTGAGAGACTTGTCACACCTGACCTGAGAGGGAGAGAGAGAGAGAGAGAGAGAGAGGGGGGGAGTGGCAGGAAGAAAATAATTTTTCTTCAACAAAGATTCAGAGATACTTTTGAACTCACTCAAGACGAGAAAGTGTGGACCAGGCAGCTCCCATCCAAATATGGCAGCAGTGATTCATTTTTGACCTGGTTTGACTCTTATAAAGGTAGAGGAGAACATGAGCAGTCAGGTACTTACTGTAGTAATACGGGGAGCCAGTCATTTTACCTGCATCTTCTTGAAATTACTATGTTGATTGTTTTTCTGCAAAATGCAGTCTTTGTTGGTATTATTAATTATAATCTTTAAAAAGACCTAAACTGTACTTGAAATATATTTTACATTTATATGTACACCCTTGTGCAAATTAATTGAAATAACTACTTTAGTTTCCTTTCTTTCACTATACAATCAGTTTTAGACCCACTAGAGTGACAGGGTGTAATCAATTTCTATTTTTTTCTTGGATTATGTTATTTCTAGTAGTGTGCAGTAATATGAATATATTTTCAGGGTGTATAATGGAATATGTTTGGCATCAAAAATATTGCATCATCCATCAAACTAACAATATAGCTCGATGTTGCTCGGGTGTAATGAAAGCTTTAAAACTAATCCATGGTCCTGGAGCTCAGACTCTTTGGACGTTGGTACAAAAGACTAAAAAGCAATAGTTGTTTCCAGTTAAAGCGAAACCGTAGACTGAAAGAAAAATGAATGGATGTAAGTCAAATTTTGATTTTCTGGTATCGATATCAAATTTTCTGCACTATTGTAAGAACTGCAACCTTGAAACTTCTGAATATCATTTCTTATGTCATTGTCTATGAGTGTATCAAATTTGATTAAAATTGGACCACTCCTTCTATAACCTGATTTTTTTGATTATCGATTTTCGATATTTATCGGGGGTACCTCGACACAAAACCTTGCTAAGAACACTTGCAGACACTTATAGTACAAGTGTGTAAATTTTCAAGAAAATCAGTTTAGCCGTTTCGGAGTCTATAGGTAACAGACACACACACACAGACAAATTTCTATTTATAAATAAGTTTAGATTTTTATCATGAACAGACACTATTGTCTTGACTGTCAATTAGTTGTTCTACAGCCATTGTCTGTGATGGATGCTACTCCAAGAAAGTGTAAGGAAATTGTAACTCTGCACAAAAACACTGGCAACTCTTACAGAGAGATTGCGGATATTGTTGATATTGTTGATGACACAAACTGTCATTTGTATCATCAAGGCGAAGAAAAAACTGGACCCATCAGTCCAAAACATAAAAGAAATTGGGAAAATGGAAAGATAGAACTAAATATATGGTAACAGACAAAAACAATGAAGCCCTCCATCTTAAAACATCTTCTAAGCCTAGGTACAGTAAATGTCAAAGAAAGGATAAGAGATGGATGGGAATCAAGTAGATAGAAGATGGCAATTGACATTGCATTTAAACTTTTGAAGATTGTAGCTATCAGGGAAGCAAGCAAATGGTAAGGAGTTTCACAAACAGGAAGTGCGAGAAAAGAAACTATTAGAATAGAAGAGGAATTTACATTTAATTATTTTTACAATAAAAAGGTGGGACCCTGATGTCAATCTAGTAGCAATACATGTGGTTGGGCACTAAAGACAAAAGAGCAGTTCCCATGAAAATACTTATAAAAAAACACAGAGGGAAACTACAGCACATTGGTGAGAAAGTAACCGAATGTTGGCTGCCAGGTTAGGATCAATTATATTGTAGATCCTCCTTTGGATTTTGTTAAAAACCTCAAGTTGAATAGCAGGGCACCCAACCAGATATGGCAACAGCATTCAATGCAAATATGTATGGTAGATGTATCTTTGCTTTTATTTTATCACACACATACACACACATATATTTCTAGTAAAACAGATCTGTCTGCAAATGACTATATATATATATATATCCGAATGAATACAGAACGAAGAATTCTTTCAACGTCCAAAACATTAATTTAAAACAGTGCTCGATATATAATATACTATATAGAGCTGTGAATATTTATTATAAATTATATTTTAGAACATGTACATAATTTCTCTATAGGCACGTTCGTTTCGGCATCTCCAATGCCAAAACGAGCGTGCCTATAGAGAAATTATGTACATGTTCTAAAATATAATTTATAATAAATATATATATATATATATATTTCATTAAAAATGACTGAGAAAAAAGATTTTATTAACTATTTATTTAATTTTTCTACTATTCTTGCACATTTCTTTTTTGCTGGAGATAAGGAATATAAAAATGTTCTATAACTTTTTGACTTTCTAAACACTTTCAGCCACTTCACTGGCCATTTTCAAAAATTAAATAAAAAATTAATAAAATTAATTCAAAAATTAATAAAATTTTCCTTGTTGGTGGTTTTTAATGAAACATGATTGAAAGAAAGACTGCTGCCCAAATATTCATTAATATATGTATATATATATATTTATTTATTTTACATTATGAATTCGCATATTTCAGTGGATAGCCTGTTTTCCCTATAATTAAAAAGTACATTTTAAATACTCACTGGCCTAAACGTTTAAGAAATATTGTTTGGAAAAATTTAAATAAATACAATGGTTAATACCAATTTCATAAATTTTTATGTAATTTCATAATATATGCAGTACTGTGCAAAAGTATTAGGACAAGAACTATTTTATCTTTTAGGAGGCATCAAAATAAAGTTTAAAATCACCCTTGTCTTAACACTTTTGCACACGACTGGTAGTGTGTAAAAGTATTTGGACAGGGGTGATTTTCCTAAAAACCTCACTGAAATTCAAATACTGGGTGAAAAGCCAAATAAATTGTTAAAAAATATTGATTATTTAAAACTAGGTGTAAAAGAAATGTATTAAAAAGAAGTTATTTAATTTTTCCTATTTTTCTATTAAACAAGTTATTTTGAAATTACTCATTATTCTATTATCCTTGGATATGACTGACTTTTTTCTTATCCCCACTCTCAAATTGATAAATCTAATGTTACTTCGCAAGACACACTTTAGGAACAAATACAAGCTACTTGGCAGGAGATACCATTAAATACATTGAAGAAGCTTGTGATGTCAATACCTGACAGAATGAAGGCTGTGATCTTAAATGTTAAATTTATTTTGTAACAAGTATTTTTTTCTTGTTAAAGCATTTGTTGAGTAAATCAAATCAAATTACTTTAATTAGATTGTTAATTTTCTGCCAATATGCTTTATAAAAGATAAAATAGTTCTTGTCCTTTATACTTTTGCACAGTACTATATATATTGAATGGATTTTTAAAATCCAACATTATTTCCTATTACTATAACAATATTCTTAGTTGGTATACATATTTGAGTTGCTATCCCAGAGTTTTTAAACAGCGAAATCTAGGACAGTTATTATTAATTTCACTGTTCAAGAAATTAAAAATAAAACAAAGATACTCAAACAAGGGTACACACTAAAAGTACCATTTATAGTAATATACATATGTGTGTGTGCATGTGTGTGTATGCATGTGTGTGTGTGCATGTGTATGTGCATATGTGTGTGTGTGTGATATGTGTGGGTGTGTATGTGTGTGTGTATGCGTGTTTGTGAGTGTGTGTGTGGTGTCTCCACACCGATACTTACACAACTAGGAACTTCTTTGTGCACGTGTGTGTGTAGGCATATCACTCTTTCTTTCTTTTTCATGCACATATGCGCACAGACGCTAAGTGAAACAAGATGAAACGATATGCCCTTTTTTTGTGTATGTCGTTGTACCTCACTAAATGTGTATTATTCATGAATATTTTCACATGTTTCTTCTCATTCATCATTTGATTGAAATCAGCCAGTGTAATTTGAACTAACATTTCGTGAATAGCATTTTATTATGGGATGTATAGCATCAATGTAAAAAGGAATAAAATAAACAAATAAACATCCATGATTCAGTTATTTGATTTTTATTTTTACATTATCTGGAATGAGGTAGGGGTTCAATCAATGAATGTTTGTATTTTATTTGTTTTTAGAAATTTTTAGCTTTTTTCTTTTAATGTATTTTTTACCCTTAAAAGATGGAAAATAAAGAAAGAATCTAACAAATATGGCTGCCTATTTCATTTTTAACTGAAACTTTAAACAATTTTTAATATTATTATTATTATTATTATTATTATAAGTGAAAGCCGGATGTCTATTCAAAATAGATTCTGTTGAAACGAAATCAGTCAGAATTAGATTTCTGCCCCAGAAAAAGAGAGGATGACGATGAACATGATTATATGAGACGACTACTTCTACTGTTATTATTATTGCTACTATTATTATTTTCATCATCTTTCACATTTCCTCCACCCCAAATCTCTTTTTCTTTTGACTCACTGTTTCATATAAAGTGACACACTGTCTCCTCCATTCAGTTCAAAGATGTCATTTGTCATCGAAAAAGGATGCAGATTTTGCCAGGTCTGTTGTGTGCGATTATTTTTGCTTCAGAATTCAAAAGGATGATGAAAGTGAGAAAAGATGTTTTTCATACAATGCGTTATTTCCTCCAACTAAAATCAACACTGATTTCTGCAAAGACATTTGAAAGTGTTCAGAGATTGTGATACAAAATGATTCCCCTCTCAGTTCTGCATAAAAATAAATACGCCTCTTTGCCACTGTCCTCTTGTAGACCTAAAAGATCCATTCATATCAGCCACTTTTATCATTTATCTGAGAAAACAACTGTATATAGCTGATAGTTTACATATTTTTGATTGGTTTGGACACAGTGCATGATATCCACATGAGGGTTCTAACCATATTTTGATTTTATAGCATTTTACCTTGTTGGAAGAAAGTGAGAAAAAAGAACATGTAAACTACAAGAAAAATGAATGCATGGTCATCAGTAAAAATGCCCCAAATGCCAACTATAAGCTGGGGACATGAAAAATCAAGCAGGTACAGAAATTTAAATTTAAAGTATTTTTTATAATCGTGTTGCCTCAAGCAAGGCATTTTACTGCCACTGTTGTGCAGGGGGTTACATAGGAGGAATGTTTTGAGGAGTGAGAGGTTGCTGGGGGTGTCAGGAAAAGAGTAGGAGAGGGAAGAGCGTACTGATGAGAGTGGGGTGGAGGTAGGAAAGCATGAGAGAGGATGTAAGTTAGTGAGACAGGAGATGAGAGATGAGAGAGAGCGACTGTATTGTAGCTACCAGGTTGGGATCGATCCCATTACAGATTCTCCGTTGGATTTGGTCAAGGACATCTAAGTGGATAGCAGGAGCACCAGACCAGATATGGCAGCAATAGTCAATGAATGGGCAGATGGTAGACTTGTATATGTGCAGGATTGTTTGGGATGGGATAAACTTCCTGGTCCTACACAGAGAACTGACTTTCTTAGCAGCGGATTTAGCTATGGATTCTATATAATTCCACTTGAGGTCTGGTGTAAGAGTTAACTCGAGGAAGCGCAGTGTTTCACTTTCAGGGAGAGAAGCCTGATCCATGTTAATGGGCAGGAGGAATGATTGTCTGTGGTGGTTATTAGATAGCAGCTTCGTTTTGGAAGCATTAAAATTTATGAGCAATTTCTTGCCCCAGTCCACCGCGGATTGGAGGTTTTTTTCAAGCTCGGCAGCGAGTTTTGCTTTTTCAGCCTCGGTAGATTTTTGATTGAGATGGGAGTAAACTGTACTATCATCAGAATATATGCCCACTTGGGATCTTATTACATCAGGGAGATCGTTAATATAGATAAGGAAAAGCGTAGGACCTAGAATAGAGCCTTGAGGAAGTGTTCTAATAGAGGATAAAATTGGCATGACCAAAGATGCATTCCAGAAGCTGATTAGCGTATTGAGAGGCACAAAACTTTTGTTGGAAATGAAGAAGAAAGTACTGAATTGTTATGTGATGTCTGTTCTTCAATATAGCAATGAATGCTGAACAATCTCATCAAAGATGAAGGAGAGACTTGAAGCAACCGAAATGTGGTTCTATAGAAGGATGCTAAGGATACCATGGACCAAACATGTGAGGTTTTGGAGAGGATAGAAAATAACAGGAAACTTATATGAAAAGAGAGCTGAAGTTCCTGGAATATATAATGATGAAGGAAAGCTTAGAGAATTTGATATAGAGGGAAAGAGAGACAGAGGAAAGCAATCCGTAACATAATGAATGAACTTCAGCAAATGGATGGCAGCACTGGGTGTGGGAGGAGTAACAATACAAAGCATGTTAAGAGCTAGTAGGTGTAAAGAGAGGTGGGAGGTTATGACCACTTATGTCCTGAAGGGAAATTGCACATAGAAGAAGAAAACCTTGTACAAAAGTATAAAGATGTTAAAAATTTATTTACCAAATTTGGATAAAGAGGAGCTTGTTTTTATGAATTTATGGATTGAATTGTAAGAATTAAAAAAAAAAAAATAATGATTTTAGAAATCCAAGTTTTACTAATTAATCCATAACTGGGGGATCAAAGTGGCAGATTCATAACTTATCAGAAAAGTGCCTATACATTTATTTGTGCCAAAGATAAATAATTACCCAGTCCCTATTAAATGTTACACTAGCATTGGTATCCACTAACACTTCCTGATTAGTACTGCAGGGTCTAAATACATGGCACAAGGCTTCCCTCATAACTTTAATAAGAGCTAATAGATAATACACTTGGTAGGATGAGACACAACATTAGTTGAATATGAAGAGCTCATACATTTTTATGTGTGGCAAGGATAAAGGATTACCCAGTCCCCATGATCACTGTTACACTAGTTTTAGTATCCACCAACACTCCCTGTTTACTATTGCAGGGTCTGAATAGCTGGCACAAGGCTTCCCATATAACTTTAATAACAAATAACATATTTAGATCCCAGTTCAAAGGCTGAGTAAAGGTGGTGGGTATTTACCCACCATTCCACAGGGGTTGGATGTGATTAAGATTGATTTAATATGAAGTGTAAATGTAGGCCAAGGCCATAAATTACTCAGGTCTTGAAGCCACTATCATTATGACATTGGTATTCATTAATACTCCTTCTTTGCAACAATTAGGAATGTGTTGCCACAGAGTTGGAATCCCTGGGACTAGACTTTCCTCATGACTTTTAAGAAGAAGAGGGAATAATTGATTTTCTAAGTACCACTTAGATATGGCACAAGGCCGAATGTATAGGGTACTCAGTGAGGATCGAACTCACTACTCAGTTGTAATAAGTTCTAACAAGACAAGCTTGCTAACCATTACACCATGCCGACACTTTGGCCCCAGCCCAAAGGCTAAGAAAAAGCAGACTGATCCAGTATTTACACACCTCCATACAAAATTCAGATGAAAGAAACATTTTCGTTAGTATTTGTGCTGGTAAAAATGTGGTTTTTGCCTGAATTTATCTCTTCTAAATGGCTCAGAATTATGATCAACTGTGATTGGTTGAAAGACATTAGAACAATTGTGATTGAATAAAATACATTGAATGTTAAATTATGACTTTATGTAAAGTATATCACAAAGAACTATTGGAACTGGTAAGTGACCTTGACATATTTGGGAAGGATACTAGAATAATCCAATGCCTATACTAGGAGCAAACTAACTGCACGAGAATAGAAAATGAATTCCGTAGATATACAAAAAAGTAAAAAATGAGTGTAAGACAAGAATGTCTTATCACTGAACTTATTCAATCTAAACTGTAAGGCAATTCTGAGAGAATTGGAATACTTACCAGGATTCAATAATGGTGGCCCAAATCTTAGCAATGTAAGAGATGCAAATGACACAGTGGTTGTAACAAATGCAGAAAAAAAAAACTACAAGGTCATCTGCAGAACATAGTGAAGGAAAGTGAAAAGAAAAGACTAAACCTTAATTGAAAGAAGATAGAATGTATTGTTGTTAGCAAAAAGGACAACCCAACATGCAAATTGAAAATTGGAATGTTTTGTTCGAAATAAAGAAAAGAGAACTGAACTGTCATATAATATCGGTCCTCTTATGTGGCAGTGAATGCTGGACAATCTTCTCAAAGATGAAGAAGAGACTTTAGGCAACAGAAATGTAGTTCTACAGAAGGATGCTGAGAATACCATTGACTGAAAATGAACAAAGTTTCAGAGAAAATGGGAATAAAAAGAACAATTATATTTAACATCAGAAAGAGAGCTTTGAAATTTTTGAAGCAGATATTGAGGAAAGAGGACTTGGAAAATCTGATATTCACAGGTCAGATTGAAAGCAAGCGTAACAGAAATAATCAATGCAAATCTACCTAGCGAGTTTGTACGAGTTAAAATTTGGACCATCACCAGTGGAGTTGTACAATTTATAATTTTTTTCATATTACCTTAAGCAATCCAGACCACAAATATCAGATAATTTTAAAATTTCATAAAAGTTAATAATATTTTTTTTAATCAATTCAATCGGAGAAATAACAAAAAGTGATTAAGATCTACAGGAAGTTGTGGAGACTCATTATTGTTCACGCCATAAAAGTAGATATTTTATATATGAACAAAATATCAAGGTATTTGTGTGAAAGTAAACCTAATGAAGTCGGCTATAATTTGAACTTGGTTCACTGATTTCTCTCTTCGATTCACTAAATATTACACCACCCACACATCCAGTAATATA
Organism: Ascarosepion bandense; assembly: GCA_037127315.1. Classification (NCBI taxonomy): domain Eukaryota; kingdom Metazoa; phylum Mollusca; class Cephalopoda; order Sepiida; family Sepiidae; genus Ascarosepion; species Ascarosepion bandense. Next base: position 3,607,130 of record JBBBDQ010001373.1, read on the forward strand.
AAGGATGATGCAAGCAAAAGCTACATTTTATAATTTAAAAAAAAAAAAAGAATTAAAAAACCAGGGTAGCAGTGAATCAGTGATCAGATGGAGTATTTTAAGAAATGCAAATGCTGGGTTTGGAAAATCAATGCTGTATCAAAGAAGTTTGGACCAGAGACTGTGCTCATAGTCTTGTACCCACCTCAAATCTGTGATAACCCCCAAGTCTATGTTACTCCCCTGACTCTATGATACCCACCAAATCTATGATACCCCAAAATCTATGATACCCACAATTTATGATCTGTGATCTATAATAAAGGCCGTTCCACTCTGCTACATCTCAATTTTTATAAGTTAGTATTCATATAAAATACAAATTTTAAAGTAACTTAATTATGTACAATTAATGGATTATATGCAATGTAGGTGAACAATTCAAATAGAAAAACTGAAAACAAATAAAATGTATCTAAAAATACAAATTAGAATCATGTCTTAATAGTTCATTCCAACCTATGTACAATAAGAAATCATATGCAACGTAGGTGAACAATTCAACTAGAAAAATTGAAAATATATACAATGTTTACAATTTTTGAGACATGTCATGATCGATCATTCCATCTCACCCTCGCCCCAGATACATTAGACTATTCTATAGCCAATGTCCAGATACATGCCAAATGTAAAGCATCTGCTGATGTACCATTCTCTAGAATGGTTTGTCACTATGTAAAGGCAGACTGGCTTTCGATCATACGAATTTTGATGACAGAATCTTCTCTCTCAACTTTCTTTAATCACATTGCCTCTAAAACTGCTGCTCTTGTCTCTGAATGGATCCTTTCTGGAATGGACCCCACAAAATAATAATAGTCAGAGACTGGCAACTGATCTCTCTTACAATCCAACACAAACTACCCAATGGGGTTAAAAACTAACCTAGTTACATTCCATCATTGTCAATCAGATCCTGAATTACCATCAGTCATGATGAATGGATGTTGTTTTGTTGTTTTGTTTTTATGGCATATCAACCTCGGCAGGTCATTTATTGCCAACTAAATTTTTATTTATTTATTGCTGGTAATACCTTTTTCTTTCAACAATTTATTGTTGTTTTTATATAAGTTTTGTGTCTAGTAATACTTTTTTCTTTTTCAAGTATCAAGATTCATTGGGATTTGTTTTTAAGGGCAGGGTCCCCAAGTCCTACTCTGTTATTTAACCCATAACTGGAGGGAAGGGATGGATTAATACCTTTCCCAAGGGTACCAGTGCTTAAGTGAATGCAGGGTATTCAACTGGAATTCGAACTCGGCTCACCGATTTCTCTTTCCGAGCCGATATCCACTGCACTACAACGCATATCCATCACTAAACGCTTACAGTACCTGATATTCCCAAGTGGTCACCCATGTAAGTACTGACCAGGCTCAACGTTGCTTAACTTCGGTGATCGAGTGAGAACATGAATGGATGTCCCCATTAAGGAAGCACCATGCCTTGAAGAACTACTGGGCTTTAAACTTGCACCTGACCCCAAGTAGAATTTCTACTCATGATTCATTGCTAAAGATGCAGGTAAAATGGTTGGCACCCTATACCACTCCAGTAATAACCTGACTCCTCCTGCTATCCTCTAACTTTGCAAGAGTTAGATCAGGCCAAAAAGGGAGTACTGTCATCATATTTGGGCAGGAACTGCACTGGCATCACTCTCAAACAATTTTTGATGTTTAAGGGTCAAGCAGCTCAATTCTTAGAACCAACAATCAGACTGCCCATACATATTTCATTACAGTGGTGATAACTTGTACAGAACCAACCACACTTTTTGGAAGAGCCAAATACAGAGAACTGGTGCACAGCATGCCGCAAGATCCCCTAACAAACCTCCAGAGTATTTGAATTCAGTTTTTGTATTTATATATAATTATTCCCATACATATATATATATATATATATATATATATATATATATATAGGAAAAAATGATATATAAATTTATATATCATTTTTCCCAAATATATGTATATATATATATATATATATATATATATATAGCCTTTGACATCTCACTCACCTGATTGACACAGTCAATGAAAAACTTAATTGGGCAATTAAAGTTTATTGCTTTACTTGCCCGCAGTCAATTAAAAATCTTGCAATGAAACATGTCCCTTCAAATACAGAAAAAGGAAATCTAATTCTTTTTACAACCCAAAATGTATGCCATTGAAGATTCACAAGTTACTTAGAATAACCTACAATGACATTATTGAACTCTTTGGTCTTATGTATGGTGCCTGATTTACATCGAAATGTGTGATTAAACAAAAGACAGTGACATCCAGCAATCATCAAAGCAAGATCTGACAAATGGAATTTAGATTGACAAGCTCCTGTCTCGCTTTTATTGTCCTGGTCAGTGTAAACATTCGTTTAATTAACACTTCCAGAGTGGAGTCAAAATGTCTCCAAGATTAAAGACGCTTGCAGATTTTTACAAACTCCTTTGGAAAAATATTATCCTTGACTCAACATCTATATTTTCTCTCCTCTTACGAAAAGTAAAAACGAACATTTGAAAGAAAGAAAAAAAATGCATACTTCTTTCAACCACGCACCGAAAAACAAATTTTACAAGTAAGTCATTTTTTTATAGAAAATCATCGAGAAAATCAGATTCGTTATATTTAAATCATCCATGAGATGGAGGTTGTAGTCAAATAGAAGAAAAAAAACTACAAATTTAGGTACCTCCAGTGAATTGCCAAAAAAACCCAAAAAAAACAGCATATCATGATGTTAATAAAAACAATGTTTTATCATGCTATTATTAAGAGGAAAGAGCAAATTTTGTTGTTATAATTTTAATAATTTTTTAAATCCTTTCTAACATGTTCGAAATTTTAATTAAAATTTCATTTTTTGTTTTCTGTCAGTGATTCATGCTATGTTTACGTAAGGCGACTATTAAGAAAATGGAGTCGGTTGAGTAAAATGATTTTGGGGCGGGTAAATTTTCCCTTGCTCTTGACTGCCAGTCGAGTGATCTCTTTTCCAAATCTCAAAAGCTGTATATATATATTTCATTTGGAAGCATGTTATTTCACGACCAAGTTTTCTACCTTCTGGCATCTTCAGGTGATTTACAATAACTGATTTTAAAATTTTTCAAACATTCATGTAACAGAGATCTTTTATGAACATGCAATTAAGTTAATTAAGGGTCTTAATAACTTGTTTCCAAATGAACAGTCAGATTAACCGACATACACACAAACATCATGCCTTTTACATATGTATATTATCGATTTTCTGCACTATTGTAAGAACTGCAACCTTGAAACTTCTGAATATTGTTTCTGATGTCTTTGTCACTGAGTGTATCAAATTTGATTAAAATCAGACTATTCCTTCTATAACCCAATTTTTTCGATTATCAATTTTTCGATATTTATAGGGGGTACCTGAACACAAAACCTAGCTAAGAATACTCGCAGATGCTTATAGTACAACTGTGTAAATTTTCAAGAAAATCAGTTCAGCCATTTCGGAGTCTATAGGTAACAGACACACACACACAGACACACATACACACACACACACATACATACACACACAGACAAAATTCCATTTATAAATAAGTTTAGATTTAGATATATATATAAATAAATAAAATGATCTTGATAATAGTAAGGAGGATATTTCAAAATTGAAATACAATTAATTTTTTTTCTATAAAATAAGGAAAAACTATTTCCTTGAACAATGATTTTATGTTTTGTTCACAAATCAAATATAAAACTCAAAATATTTGTTCTGTCATATGAAGAAATTTATTCGCATTTTCATTAGCCATGAATTTTAGTTGAAATATCTGTCAGAATTATGTGCGGATTTCACAGAAACATTCATCATCTTCTTGGAGTGAAAAAGAGAGAAAGCAAGAAAATAAAGGGAGAGGGAATAAAAATCAATTGTATTTCAAGTCTTAATTGTAAGGTAGAAGATATTATTTTCCGCCCTTTTAACTCTGATCCTTCTCATTTTTTGATCAATGAAGTGCTCATAAAAATTTTCCTTTTCGATTTCAATATTAAATTTTTTAATTAAATGAAAATTAGCCAGTTTCTTTAAAAAAAAAGAAAAGGCATTTAACTAAAAAAAAAAGAGACAAAAATAAAACATGGCTGCCTAAAACAATGTGTAAATATGGTTTTGCATCATTCTTCTTCTTCTATGTGACATGTCTCTTCACAATGTTGGTAATCATGGCTCTCCACAGTTTCCTGTCATTTGTAGCTCTTAATAAATTTTGTCTTTTAGTTATCACTCCTAAACTTTTCTCTGCCATCCATTTACTCAAGCTTACTATATAGCTTAAGTGTTGCATTCCTTTGTCTCTTTTGCCATCAATCTGTCCTGTGAGTATCAAGACTTCCAAGCCTTCTTTCCTCCTTGTGCCCTAGAAAAGCATCTATTGCTTTTCCAGTGTGTATTTGAATTTCTGTACCATATTTTCTGAAGTTAGTTTAAACTCTCCCTTCTTCTTCTTTATGTTCTGTGTCACCTCAGAACAGAGATGTCCATAGCTCTCCAAAATGTCTTGTTCTTTGTAGCACTTAATAAATTCCATCTTTTTGTAATTTCTCCAAAATTCTTTTCCAACATCCATTTAAACAAGTTCACTAAGTATGTAATGCATTGTTTTTCTTTGTTCCATTTGCCATTGATTTCCTGTGAGGATCAGATTTTCCAAGCAGTCTTTCCTTGTTATGTGCTCTAGAAATTTCAAATATCTCTTCCTGATAAGTTCTCTTTTTATTTACATTTTCTCTAAAAATTAAATCAGTACTAACATGGTTCATCTATAGTATTCTTCAAACCCTCTTATAGAACTACATTTCTGTTGCCTGAAGTCTCTTCTTCATCTTTGAGAAGATTGTCCAGCATTCACTGCCACATAAGAGGACCGATATTATATGACAGTTCAGTTCTCTTTTCTTTATTTCGAACAAAACATTCCAATTTTCAATTTGCATGTTGGGTTGTCCTTTTTGCTAACAACAATACATTCTATCTTCTTTCAATTAAGGTTTAGTCTTTTCTTTTCACTTTCCTTCACTACGTTCTGCAGATGATCTTGTAGTTTTTTTTTCTGCATTTGTTACAACCACTGTGTCATTTGCATCTCTTACATTGCTAAGATTTGGGCCACCATTATTGAATCCTGGTAAGTATTCCAATTCTCTCAGAATTGCCTTACAGTTTAGATTGAATAAGTTCAGTGATAAGACATTCTTGTCTTACACTCATTTTTTACTTTTTTGTATATCTACAGAATTCATTTTCTATTCTCTTGCAGTTAGTTTGCTCCTAGTATAGGCATTGGATTATTCTTGTATCCTTCCCAAATATGTCAAGGTTACTTACCAGTTCTAATAGTTCTTTGTGATATACTTTACATCAAGTCATAATTTAACATTCAATGTATTTTATTCAATCACAATTGTTCTAATGTCTTTCAACCAATCACAGTTGATCATAATTCTGAGCCATTTAGAAGAGATAAATTCAGGCAAAAACCACATTTTTACCAGCACAAATACTAACGAAAATGTTTCTTTCATCTGAATTTTGTATGGAGGTGTGTAAATACTGGATCAGTCTGCTTTTTCTTAGCCTTTGGGCTGGGGCCAAAGTGTCGGCATGGTGTAATGGTTAGCAAGCTTGTCTTGTTAGAACTTATTACAACTGAGTAGTGAGTTTGATCCTCACTGAGTACCCTATACATTCGGCCTTGTGCCATATCTAAGTGGTACTTAGAAAATCAACTATTCTCTCTTCTTCTTAAAAGTCATGAGGAAAGTCTAGTCCCAGGGATTCCAACTCTGTGGTAACACATTCATAATTGTTGCAAAAAAGAAGTATTAATGAATACCAATGTCATAATGACAGTGGCTTCAAGGCCTGAGTAATTTATGGCCTTGGCCTACATTTACACTCCATATTAAATTAATCTTATGTCACATCCAACCCCTGTGGGAAGGTGAGTAAATACCCACCACCTTTACTCAGCCTTTGAACTGGGATCTAAGTATGTTATTTGTTATTAAAGTTATAAGGGAAGCCTTGTGCCAGCTATTCAGACCCTGCAATAGTAAACAGGGAGTGTTGGTGGATACTAAAACTAGTGTAACAGTGATCATGGGGACTGGGTAATCCTTTATCCTTGCCACACATAAAAATGTATGAGCTCTTCATATTCAACTAATGTTGTGTCTCATCCTGCCAAGTGTATTATCTATTATCTCTTATTGAAGTTATGAGGGAAGCCTTGTGCCAATTATTCAATTTGTCAAACATTCATTCGCATATAGGATAACATATATTATATAACATTTCAGTACTGTTTACTTTGTTACTGGGCACATTGATGTGGTGTAATGGTTAGCAAGCTTGTCTCATTAGAACAATTATGACCAAGTAGTGAGTTCGAGCCTCAGTGGGTGCTCTACACCTTTGACCTTATGCCACATCTTAGCTAAACTTAGAAAAGCATTTTAATGAACACCTCAACATTGTATAATGGCTAGCAAGCTTCTCTCATTAGAATTATTACAATTCAGCAGTGAGTTTGAACTTCACTGAGTGCCCCATACTTTCAGCGTTGTGCCACATCTGAGCTTAGAAAATTCCTTCTTTACATTGTTTCTAATGACATCTTGCTATTTCTTAATACTTTACTTAGATTTTGGAAGCTGCCTTATCCCGTGAGTATCATATTTTTCAAGCCCTCTTTCCTTGCTATGTACCCTAGAAATTTCAGTCGTCTCTTTCAGATGTTAAGTATAAGTTTTCTTTTTGTTTTCATCATTAGTGTTAAAAAACAGTCACTGAAAATGAATTTTATACTGTGTAATTAAGGGTTGAAGCAAATCAGTTTCCCTTTTTCTTTTTTGCAATTATTTACAGAGTGTCAATTTGATTGACAGACTGATCTCATTTGGTATCACTTCTGCGATAATGAGGATGCCAAATCAACCAGCCAGCCATCAGACAAATTAAAATAGATTAATGACTTATTAAAAAGTCAGTTTCCATTGGGAGAAAGCAGAAAGAAAATCAAAGAGAATTAAAATTAGGATTAAAAGATTAAAAGATAATCTGATAACAATAACAAAATATCAACTCTTTTGCTTGTTTGTTTGTTTGTCTTTCAGCTGCTTTGCTAATTATTTTTTTTAGTAGCACTTATTTTTTAGCTGCTTTCATGGCATGATGATTATTGAACAAAAGAAAAAGCTGTGAAATTTATTAAGTACACCAGTTTCAATATCTGAGACGGGTTTCAACAAAGGACAGAAATTTTCAGCACTGCAATCCAAAGGTGCATTGGGAAACACAAAAACTATGCAAAAAAACGAAAAATTTTGTTAAAAACAAAGAAGAGCATAATGAACTGTTACGTAATATCAATCTTTTTCTATGGCAGGAAATACTGGACAATCTTATCAAGGAAGAAGAAGAGACGTGAAGCAACAAAAGATTGAAGGATGCTCAGAATACCATGGACTGAACATGTGAGCAATGAAGTCAACACAGGTGAAAAAGTGACTTGAGGCTGCTGAAATGTGGTTCTACAGAAGGATGCTGAGAATAACATGGACTGAACATGTGAGCAATGAAATCAGCACAGGTGAAAAAGTGACTTGAGGCTGCTGAAATGTGGTTCTACAGAAGGATGCTGAGAATAACATGGACAGAAGATGTGAGCAATGAAATCAGCACAGGTGAAAAAGTGACTTGAGGCTGCAGAAATGTGGTTCTACAGAAGGATGCTGAGAATACCATGGACAGAAGATGTGAACAATGAAATCAGCACAGGTGAAAAAGTGACTTGATGCTGCTGAAATGTGGTTCTACAGAAGGATGCTGAGAATACCATGGACAGAACATGTGAGCAATGAAATCAGCACAGGTGAAAAAGTGACTTGAGGCTGCAGAAATGTGGTTCTACAGAAGGATGCTGAGAATACCATGGACTGAACATGTGAGCAATGAAATCAGCACAGGTGAAAAAGTGACTTGATGCTGCTGAAATGTGGTTCTACAGAAGGATGCTGAGAATACCATGGACTGAACATGTGAGCAATGAAATCAGCACAGGTGAAAAAGTGACTTGAGGCTGCAGAAATGTGGTTCTACAGAAGGATGCTGAGAATACCATGGACTGAACATGTGAGCAATGAAACCAGCACAGGTGAAAAAGTGACTTGATGCTGCTGAAATGTGGTTCTACAGAAGGATGCTGAGAATACCATGGACTGAACATATGAGCAACAACAAAGTTTTAGAGAAAAATGGAAACAAAAAGGGTAACATCAGAATGAAAGAGTTGGAATTTCTAAAGCACATAATGAGGAAAGAAGACTTGGAAAATTTGGCACTCACGGGACAGAATGAAGGCAAGAAGGACAGAGGAAAACAATGCATAACCTATCTAGTGAGATTGAGTCAGTTGATGTCGCAACATGGTTTAAGAGAGATAACAAAAAGACAGGATTTATGAAGAACTATAAAGGACAGGTAATTGTGGAGAGCCATGATCGCCAACATCTTGAAGGTACATGGCACATAGAGACAGAAGAATCAGAATTAATGAACTAAATTGTAAATGGATGTGAGAACATGAACTGGGATGGATAGTAAGGAGATAACCATTGCTTAGAGCTCCAATGGATAGGAAGTTGTGGAGAGCCATAATCAACCTACTAAATGAACTTGTGTAAATGGATAGCACAACATGAACTTGGAGGGATAGTCAGGAGATAAACATTGCTTAGAGCCTCAATGGATAGGAAACTATGGAGAGCTATGATCAACCTACTTAATGAACTTGTGTAAATGGATAGCAGAACATGAACTGAGAGAGATAGTAATGGGATAAACATTGCTTAGAGATCCAATGAATAGGAAGTTGTGGAGAGCTATTATCACACATATCCTGAAGAACAAAGTAGAAAATGAAGAAAATTCAAATTGGGTTAAAGGTACAAGGTTATGATTAATATCATATTTTTTATAAACCTATGATGAATACTGAATTTTTGAAAAAACCTTAATTAATTCTGAATTTTTATTTTTATTTTAATAATTAACATCAGATTTTAAAAAGGGTATTAATGGGTGGGTGCATGACAACTCAACATGGCTGAGTGAGCTCTAGAACAACTCAAGACTTAGACAACTCAGCAACAAAAAAAAAAACTAACTTTTTTATAAAAGTAATTTATTAAGGATTAAAACTTTAATTAGTTAATATTTATTTTTTGGATAAGACATTTGTAAAGGCATTAAGTAAAATATGAATTAGTTTTTTGTTTTTAATTATTTTTAATAAAGTAAATTGTTAAAAAATTTATTTTTCAATAAAATAAAGTGACATTTAAAAATAATTTAATGAAACACACTTGTATATGAGGTTGGAGGGTAGGAGAGGATACGCTAAAAAAGGGGATAGAAATTGGTAGTGGATAAACATATCTGTATTAGTGAAGTATAAGGCTACAAATATTTTTGTATTCAAATTTAGTTTTTATATTTAATATATTTTTATATTTAAACCTAATTTAGAATTTAAGAAATCTCTTTTTTTATATAAAACTTTAATTAGTATATATATATATATATATATATATATATATACATACACTAGCAGTATAGCTCAGCATTGCTCGGGTGTAATGAAAGCTTTAAAACTAATCCATGGTCTTGGAGCTCAGACACTTTGGACATTGGCACAAAAGACTAAAAAGCAATAGTTATTTTCAGTTAAAGCAAAACCATAGACTGAAAGAAAAATGAATGGATGTAAGTCAAATTTTGATTTCCTGGTATCGATATCAAATAAGTTTTTTTCATCGTAAACTGAATTTTGAAGGCTAAATAAGTCCTCTGAGTAAATGGTATCATGGCTGAGACTAAGAACTGAGACAGATAAACAGACACACACACACAAACATCTTGCCTTTTATATATATATAATTGATTTTCTGCACTATTGTAAGAACTGCAACCTTGAAACTTCTGAATATCATTTCTTATGTCTTTGTCTATGAGTATACCAAATTTGATTAAACTCGGACCACTCCTCCTATAATCCGATTTTTTCGATTATCGATTTTCGATATTTATCGGGGGCACCTCAACACAAAACCTAGCTAAGAGCACTTGTGGACGCTTATAGTACAACTGTGTAAATTTTCAAGAAAATCAGTTCAGCCATTTTGGAGTCTATAGGTAATGGACACACACACACAGACAAAGTTCCATTTATAAATAAGTTTAGATTTATATATATATAACTTCTTACATAATGTGTGCATCATGCTATGAAAGCATAAAATTTAGATAAATTTCATTTATTTTAAAAGACAAAAAGGGGTAAAATACAAGAAAACTGATTAAAGCTTCCCTGTCTATTTCTTTTGTCTCCATCACTCCTTTCTATTTTTTCTTGCCTTTCTTTCCATTTTCCTCTAGTTTTCTTACTTACTCTTTGTCTTTCCTTCTTCGTATCTCTTTCTTTATTTTTGACTTTTCCTAATTCTTTTGCTTATGGAGATGAACAAATAATAGACAGATGATGACAAAACGCATTATATATATATGTATGTTATAGTCAAATCACTCTATAAGTGCTACTGGTATCATTCAACCCAGTAATACCTGCCATATGGTTGGGGTTATCAGTGACTAATACATTTTCCTCACCAGAAATGCCTTGTGAAGAGGGCGGTTAGGGATACAGTAAGATTAAAAACAAAACCTGTCAAAGGGTGAATGAATCATTTAATGGGATCAACAGTCATGTAGCTCAAGTGTAGGGAGGTAGAGTGACCTAGGCTGGTGTTCTGAGGACACGTGCTTAGCCAACAGGGACTACTTATCCTTTGTTAAGGTATCCAACCAGGAGAAGGAAAACTCTAATGTAACACCTGCAGTTTCCCAGCATCCGATGATGGTGACTGGCTCTTCTTTTCGAGTACAAGATATTCTTGCTTAGAAAGTGGGATTAAGCCAGCAAAATGTCTTTTCCCACTTTAAAATTTGAGGGCACCTTCATTGGTTGATATATCACAGCTGAATCATGTAATGACATCTTGCAATGATCATGTTCAACAAGATGAAAACCATCATATACAGGGTATCCCAGAAGTCGCGTAACATTTACTAATTTTAATTTTTTCTATGTTTCAGATTTGATCTGATATTGGTGAGAAACTAACAGTAAAAGAAAGAGTTAAATCGGTTTTTATGTCTGGAAGAGATGGGGCAACATGCAGCTATGTAGATCAAGAATTCATCCTGAGTGAGAAAAACCATTGAGCCATACCACTGTCTGTTGCTTTATCAAACGTTTACAAGAAAGTGGATTAGTTGCTGACCGCGAAAGATGTGGTCGCCAAAAGAGTGCAGCTGATGAAGAAACATCATCCATGGTTCTGGCGAAAGATGCTAGAATCTTCATGAAATCAGTAAGGAAAATAAATCAGAAGCTGATGATTAGCAAATCATCAGTGCATCGTATTCTTAAAACACAGAAAGAGAATTGATGCATGTTTTAATGCAGAGGGTGAACAATTTGAGCATCTGTTATGATTATGTTCAATAAAATTGATATTCATAAGTATTTTTATAAAAATCTGGATGGTGTGCCACTTCTAGGACACCCTGTCTATATATTTATATATACACACGTTTCTTTTTTTTTCTATATTTAAAAATGTTCATCTATTGCTCTATTACATGAGACACATATCTGAACAATGAAATCAAACTTAAATCTACATACTGTTTCTCTTTGTATCTTAAAAAATTAAAAAATATTTAAAATAATTTGTTTTTAAAAAAATCCCTGAAGAATCTTTTAAAAGTGAAACATGTTAGATTAAAGACACTTTTTTCCTACCTGTTCTTTACTTATTCTTTTCACTCGGTTACTGGTGCCCATAGCTTAGAGGTAGAATCACCAACTGATGTCAGTTTGGTTGGGTTTCCATCCTGGCTAGAAGCAATTAGATGTCTACCCATACATATATATATCAGTCAGTTAAGTGCCATACGTGATACATGCTTGGGCGATCATGTCTCAAAAGAGACATGACTGACTGGGGCAGAAGATTATTATCCCGCAGTAGGTTGCCATTGCTTTCTGCGGTAGACTGGTTGCCGACCAAGGCTATAGAACCCAATCTGTCCTGCTATTTAACCCATAACTGGAAGGAAGAGAGGGATTAATACCTTTCCCAAGGGTATTTGCTTGTAAGTGAATACAATGGATTCAACTGGAATTTGAACTCAGCAATATATATATATATATATATATACATATTAATAAATATACATATTATCCTACGTTGGTGGCATGACTTAAAATTTCATGTACTATGCAATCATCAGATGCATATTATAAACTGATTGTTTAAGAGATTTGAATTTATATTCTATTGATGTTTGTAAAAGTTAAATCTTTCAATGTTAGAATAATATTTTTTGATTTATAAAGAGCAAAATTTAAATGGACAAAAATTACATAATAATAGAAAAATTAAAATAATAAATTTAAGAAAATTAAAAATTAAAAAATTAAAAAAATTAAAACATTAAATTTTGGGTGATGTAGTCAAAAGTGAGTAATTTACAATCATTATTAATAAATATTTATGAGCAAAGAAAGAACGAAAAAAGAAAGAAAGAAAGAAAAAGAAAGAAAGCATAAGGGAATCTCTGTTAATCTGGATCTAAGTACTTGAGTTAGTATTTTTTCTATTGAAGCATGTGGTCATCAATTACCTTCCTTTATAATTTACTAATTTACTAAAGTAAATTAGTAAATTATATATATATATATATATGTTCAGGATTGTATCCTAATCCTAATATAAGCAAACAAATTGTATATATAATTAGTAAACTATATATATATATATATATATATATATATATATATATATATGTTTGATTATATATATATGTATATATGTTTGATTAAACCAACTTACAAAGTACTGGAGTTCATTTTTATTTAATTTTTCTTGTGTTCTTATAATTTTTGTTCTTTTCTGGATAAATTATGTAGAAATTGTCCAAATAATTTTTATGTATGAGTGCTTCTGACTATACTTTTCGACATTATTAAGGATGATTTTAAACAAATATTTGTATTGTTTTTTATATGTATCTAGAATTAATGAAATTATATAAAAGATGGATTGCTGATCAGATACACCATTATATATATATATACAGTACTGTGCAAAAGTATTAGAACAAGGACTATTTTATCATTTATGAGGCATTGAAATAAAGTTTAAAATCACCCCTGTCCTAACACTTTTAGACACTACCAGTAATGTGCAAAAGTATTAGGGCAGGAATGATTTTCCTAAAAGCCTCACTAAAATTCAAATACAGGGTGAAAAGCCAAGAAAATTGTTAATAAATATTGAATGTTTAAAACTAGGTATAAAAGAAATGTATTAAAAAGAAGTCATATTTAATTTTTTACTATTTTCTATTAAACAAGTTATTTTGAAACTATTCTATTGAACATGTATGGGATATTTTGGATAAAAAAATAAATTTAATGTTACTTTTCAAGACACACTTTGGAAACAAATACAAGCTGCTTGGCAGGAGATATCATTAGATACATTGAAGAAGCTTGTGATGTCAATGCCTGACAGAATGAAGGCTGTGATCAAAGCAAAAGGCTTTTATACTAAATATTAAATTTATTTTGTAACAAGTATTTTTTCTTGTTAAAGCATTTGTAGAGTAAATCAAATAAAATTACTTTAATTAAGTTGTTTATATATATATATATCAAAATAAATAAAAAAGAGACTAGAGGAAAACTGTACTTAGTCTTAGCTGACACATATCATCATCTGATGGACATTTTCAAGGAAATCAAAAAATGTCAGATGATGAAATGCATTGACTAAAAGTAAAAACAGTCTCTTTTTTATTCATATTGTTTTTTCTACAAATTACTTTTGAAAATATTACGAAATTATTAGGAAATTTACAAAATTGCTATTAAGCAACATGTCTTACCACTCAACCACAGAAGATAGCATGGTAACCAAAGTATGAATTCTTCTTCTTCTATGTGCCCTGTCCCTTCAGGACGTAGGAGATCATGGCATTCAATGTTTCCCTATCCCTGGCACCTATGAGCACGCCTTCTCCTGTAACACCATGCAACCCTCATTCTGTTATCCACCTGATTAGGTCCTTCAAATATATTATCTGTTGCTTTCCCTTGTCTCTTCTGCCCTCTATCTGGCCTGTTAGTGTCAGGTTCTCCAAGCCTTCCTTCCTCATTGCATGTCCCAGGAACTTCAGCTGTCTCTTCCTGATGCTTAGTGTTAATTTTCTTTTTATTTCCATCATTTCTAAGATCTTATCATTGCTCACGTGCTCTGTAGAACCACAAGATTTTTAAATACATATTCTCCTGATTTATTTCAGAACATCAATCTCTGCTCAGGATTTGATCCTAATGTAAACAAATGCAATTTAAGACAATATTACAATATTCTATGGACATTTATGAAGTTAGTATTAACTGACATATTTATTTAAATTTATTTGTTTGAAATCAGGAGAATATGTACTTCCTTATACCAGGCATCTCCTCGGTATATGAGAGTCTGCAGGTTCGAGTCCTGCCATTATTTTCCAAACAAGATTTCTCAAACATCTAAGCCAGTGGATAATTGATATGTACTTTGTGATTATAGAAAAAACATACTATCCACTCCAATCTGAGTATCCATTAAAAATAATATTCAAACAAATAAATTTAAATAAATAGAAAAATAAATATGTATATATTTTTTATTTATATATATATATATATATATATATATATATATATATGTATGTATATATATGTGTATATATATTTTATTTTATTTATTTATATATATATATATATATATTTTATTTATATATATATTTTTTTATCTCTCTCTCTCTCTCTCTCTCTATATATATATATATATATATATATATGATTCATTTGAACAGAGAACCAAGAAAAGTTATTTGCATATATTTTTTTTTTTATATTTTATACAATTTTTCTGGTTTCCAGGGATAACTTGAACATAAAATACCCTGTGTATTCTAGTATTTTCAGCTTTCATAAGCCATAATCAAAGAGATTTATATTTTGACAGGGTCGTGTCAATGTGCTTCTCTAATAGTTTTCAAGCTTCTTTTTCTATTATTTAGAGTGAATGTTCTTTTGTTATTTATGACGGGACTTGATGATTGTGGAACCATTACTCCTCAGTGAAGTCTACAAAACTTAAGAGTTGGGGCTTCTTCTCCATACCTCTCTGCAGAGTCTATGTGACTTGAGAACTGTGGTTCACATACTTCTCAGTGTAATCTATAGGATTTGAGTGTGTGTGAGTAAAATATTAACATTCTTCTAATATCTTGTGTAAATGGCAGGCAGAATAATTTTAGAAGAAATAACAAAAAGACAAAATTTATTAAGATCCACAAAGGAAAGCCATAATTGCCAACATCTTAAAAGAACATGGCACATAGAAGATACACTTTGTAAAATTTTTCAAAGTGTCTGATGTTAAAACTATAATAAAATTTTGTACCTGCATAAATTACTGATCAGTTTATACATCAATCTATATGAAAATATGTACACTAGTGGCCATAATTATTAGGCCACCCCAGTTTTTTAAAGGAAATGATGTATTTCATACTATTTTTAGTATTTATTGCCAAATGAAATTATAATAGTTCTTTTGTTATTATTACTTTGTGAAATTTTACAAGGTAAGGAAGCAAAGATGAACTCATCTGATTCACCTTAAATTTTTTTCATTCTTTCAATGATGAAACTGCAATATAGGTAATTATTAAACATTTATAAATTCATTTGATGCACATGTTATTGTATAATATTAACAAAAAATTAAAAATTATGATAATATTTTCTCTCCAAGTATTTTCTCTATTAAAGAATTATTATTATTTATTATGATAATATTTTCTATCCAAGTTATATGTTATTTATTTTAGTTACTGTTGTTGGTTGTTTTCAAGTGATGTGGTTTCTGTTTTTAGTACAGTTCTTTATGACACTGTAGTGCCAATCAGTGTTCATGGAATTCTGAAAGTGTGGGGATGGCACTCAGGGGCAAAGATTTTTTTCTGAGAATGTGGGGAGCAAACTCAAGCAGCGTCTTTATTTTCATACTACACAACTTGAAAATGATTTCGGGCATAAATATCTTCACTAAATTAAGCAGAATACCTTTTCCTTCATACTAGCAGAGTTCTAATCTATTCTTGCCCTCTTTTCTACTCTCAGGCCATTGGAACACAAGAGAGGTTAATTTAAAAACAAAATCAAAGGATTATTACTAATATCAATAATAGCACAGCGGTGTGATTTGTCTGCCCAGATTTTTTTTCTATACAAAATTCTGTATGTGACCTCAAAAAGCTAAATGAAAAAAAAACACAGAGAAAAAAGTGCTGAAAATCAAATCTTATCAAAACTAGAGTTTCATAAATTTTCCCCCTTGTGTCTCACCCTCAGAATTGCCACTGGTACTAGTCCACAATATTCAATGATGGATGATCATTGCCAAGATCCACAGGCTTCATTCGTTCAAAATTATTTTTAGCTATTGATCTTAGAATGTGGTTGTATACAGCTGACAGTTTAGATATTTCTGAATGGATTTGATGCCATGCAGGCAGGACCGAACTTAGATAAAGAGGGTCCCTAGACTATTCCACTTGTCATGCCCCCTCCAAATCCCTCATTCTCATGATTAGAGGAAAATGGAAGAGTGTTAAATTAAACAATTTGAGTAAAGCCGAGGATGATGACAGGTGTTTAAAATTACTGAAGGGCTATGTAGAGCCTACAATGCGTTATGACAGTATGTGTAAGAAAGGCCTATGTCAATGTCAAAAAGATTATACATCTTGGCTGGAGGCCCCCTAAATTTTGGGACCCTAGGCTTTAGTCTAATAAGCCTATAAATAAATCCAGCACTGCATGCATGACATCCATAAAAAATGTGTTGATCAGAGGAAGCAATAAAAAACATGACTCAAATTTTCAAGTTGAATATTTTAGTTCTGTAGCAATTTGTGGTATTGGGTGAAACTACTTCTGGTAAAGTCTATGTTCAACTTCCTTTTCTCTTATACTAAATTTGTTAACTGATTTATACCATGGAACAGTGGAAGTGTTTAGTTGTATTAATACTGCATCTGATTTAGAGTAGGTGCCATTACTGCTTTCATTCTTATTCCAGATTATAATTTTTGTTTTGAGTCCCATTTCTTGGAACACTTGATTTTCTGTTCAACAACATTTTTAATCAACTATGAATGCCTATGTCATCAGCATAACACTCACAGTTAACTATATTCAATACCAAAAGAACACTAAAATGTGAACTCTTTAATATGCAGAGGTCACAAAATGCAGTTGCAATAATTTGAGTTGGGGCAAGATCAAGTTAGTTTATTGTAGAATATTTCAAAGCTCCAAAATATCTTTTTATAAAAGTTTAATGCATTCGGCACATCTTTATAAAATGCTACCAGGGGAGTTTTGTTTCTGCATGTTTGTTTTGAAAACTAATTTTTTTTTCTTTATTTATTATGAATGTAATTGTCATCTCAGTGCAAAATAACAAGATTTGAATAATATATTCATTAATATGTGAAAATTTTGGCATCTTCTAAGCTTTCTTCTTTTGGATGGTGTAAAATTTGCTAACTATACCATCGAGGAATTTGTTTGAGTTCTCTAGTCATATTAATTTTAATTTTTTTTCAAAAGTTATTGCCACTTCATTATAAAGCAGTAACATTTGAATAATATATGCACCAAGATGTTATTTGGAGAATGCCTTGAGAAATATTTTTTTTTTTATAATCATTTTATCCTAAGCAAGATGATTCTGTTGCTGGTGTGTAGGGGGTTACAGTGAGAGGAAATAAAAATAAACTGGTACAGGGGAGATGTTGAAGCAAAGGTAAGAGAGGGATGGAAGTCAATGGAGATTGTGGCTATCAGGGAAGCAAGGAAAGTGGAGGGAGTGAAGTGCAGTGAAGTGCAAAAAAATAAACTGCTAGAGAAAAAGTAGCGATTACATTTGTCTATTTTGACGGTAAAAGGATAGGACCTAGTTGCCAATTTAGTTGCCCAAATAAATTCATGAGGGTGGGGCACCGGAGAATTAAGCTCATCAGAGCAGAAGCCATGAAAATATTTGTAGAAAAGACAGAGGGAAGCCACAGTGTGAAAATAATTGAAGGCAAGCTGTCAAATTGGAACCGATTAAATTGCAGATCCTCCTTTGGATTTTGTCGAGAATCCCAAGATAAATATCAGGAGCACCCCACTAGATATGGCAACAGTATTCAATGCACAGATGAATGGTCGATTTATAAATCTGCAAGATAGATTCAGATGAAAAAAAAAATTTCTGGTCCGACACAGTGACCTAACTTTCCTAGCATAAAAGATGGATGGGATTCAAGAAGACAGAAGATGGCAAATGACGTTGCATTTAAAAATTTTGGAGATTTTAGCTATCAGGAAAGCAAGTAAATGGAAGAGAGTTCCACAAGTGGGAAGTGTGAGAAAAAAAACTGTTAGAGTAGAAGTGGTGGTTACATTGAACTATTTCAGCAGTAAAAGGGTGAGACCTAGATGCCAATCTAATAACATACTTAACTTCACCTGGATGGGGCACTAGGGGGAAAAAAGCTTGTCAGTGCAGAAACAGTGAAAATACTTGTAGAAAAGACCCATCAGTAAGAACATGACTGAAGTTGAGATACCAAGCCAGAACCGATTACATTGAAGATCCTCCTTTGGATTTTACCAAGAACCCTGAAATGAATAGCAGGTACATCTGACCAGATATGGCAACAGTATTCAATGCACAGACAAATACTATAAGGAATCCTGGAACAAGAATTTTTGCTTTAAACGTTTAAAAACTTGCTTTTTTCTTTATTACAAATCTGTCAATGAAAGTTAAAAAAAAAATAAAGGAATAAAAATCAATAAACACCGATCAATGATGGTGATTAGAAAATCCCTAATAAAATCTTTTCGTGGTAGATTATGTTTCCTTCTTAATCAACTGATAAAGATTAAGAATGAAAAAAATTTGCTAAAACCATTCATGACTGATTACATGCGTATGTGCATGCGGATGGATTATTTGTATTTTTTAGTGCGCTTTTGTGTATGTGCACACACAAAGGATAAGTGAGTTAGACATATTTTTTTAGTGTGTATATGCATGTGTATGTCTTTTAAGTATTGTATAGAGTATGTATATATATATATATATATATATATATATATATATATTGTATATGAGTGTATGAGGCCAAGGAATATAAAATGTGTGTAAGTTTTGCTTTAAATGTATGAAATAGCGAGAGAAATATGAACAGTCATTGCGTATTTTTGCACATAAAATAAAAGGGAGATATTGAGTGTGGATGAATAGGTGTACACACACAAAAACACACACATGCAAACACACACATATATAGTTGTGTATTTAGGAAGCAATTGCTTTTTTTTACACAAGTTTCATTAAAAACAACTGACAAATGTTTTGTGGCCAAATTTTTATATCATTTTTCATGTATTCTTATAATTTTTTTTTCTTGACGTAAATTATGTAAAAATCTCCGACCATAGCTTAATTAGGTCTCATTTAAGTAGATACAGAGAACTTTCAAACTCTATTCATAACATACTTTTTGATAATACAAATATCATAGCCTCATTCTAAATGCTAAAAATAATGGAAACCTTATAAATAAAAAAAGAAAATGTCAGCACTCAATAATACCAGCTATGAAGATGGCCACAATATACTGACCATGTTTGGAAAATAAAACATTCCTATAACTCTAGATGCATACATAAAATAATTCATAAATTCAGTTAAAAGTAAAAATAAAATTCATCTTTGATAATGGCTAAAAGTATAGCTGAAAGCAATCAGACATACAAAACATTTGGATAATTTTTAAATAATTTATGTCCAGTAAAGAAAGAAATTATGAGAACATATGAAAAAATTATATAACGACATAATCAGTGTAACTTGTCAGTCATTTTTAATGAAACTTGCACACACACACACACACACACACACACACACACACACACACATACATATATGATGAAAATATTGTTTTAAGGTATGCTATATTTATGGATAAAGTGCTCAATATCAGTGATCAGTCAGTTAAGTGCCATACATGATACACACTTGAACGATCATGTCTTGAAAGAGACATGACTAACTGGGCAGAAGATTATCCCGCAGTAGGTTGCCATTGCTTTCTGTGGTAGACTGGTTGCAGACCAAGGCTATAGAACCCAGTCTGTCCTGCTATTTAACCCATAACTGGAAGGAAGAGACAGATTAATACCTTTCCCAAGGGTATTTGCACGTAAGTGAATACAATGGATTCAACTGGAATTCAAACTCAGCTCCCTAGTTTCTCATTCCAAGCTGATATCCACTGTACCACAATGCACAGGGATAGAATGTGCATAAATACAAAAATAAAATATAAAAATCGACCAGTATATAAAAGCAGTTGAGCCAATACACAACACACATTGCCTGAAGATTGTATTCAGGGATGAAACAATCAGTGTTGGCCCCAGTGTCCACTATATATATATATATATATATATATATATATATATATATATATATATTTATTGAAAATAAATTGGATGCCTTTATAAATCGATTGGTAATAGCTTATTGGATCACCAATGGATTTATAAAGGTATCCAGTTTATTTTCATTATAATACCCTGTTAAAATCTAACATTGAGTTCTCATCCGATTACAATCCCCGTGGAATTGACCTTACAAAGTACCAAGGATACTACTATATATATATATATATATATATATATATATATATATATATATATATGTCTGTAGGTAACTAGTGTTTATTGTGTTTGTGTATACCTGTTAATAATGCACATTCTTTTTACTAAAGAATGTGATACCAGGTTTTTTTTTAATTTAATCCAAGGTCTCTTTTTAATGAAAAATGTAACACAGGGTCTCTTTTTTTTTGCCAAATTAAGGTAGAAAAATCAGGATCTTTTTCTCTTTTTTGTGTGTGGCCTTGTGTCTTTGACAGTAAAAGCAAAAAAGAAGAGAGAGAGAGAGAGAGAGAGAGAGAGAGAGAGAGGTGTTTGAATATGAAACAGAACAGAAATGTGTGTATTGATTGATTCATTTAACTTGACGATCTGAATAGTAGCAACAGAAATGTCTAGCTTGGAATTATCAGGGCTCAAGAGAGCCATTTTGGAATTAGTTCAGTTAAAATAATAATGGTCATGATAATACTAGCTATTTCCTTATAAGAAAATATTTGACAGTCATTAACCAAGAAGCCAGTGCTACTTAAGTTATGCTTTTCTTCTTGGACACTGGGTTGGGATCAAAGTGTAGTATCACCTCAAATGGTAATGATAATATTAGCCGTTTCTTTATAAGGAAACATTCGGCCTTCATTGACCTAGCAGCCAGTGCTACAGGCTTCTCAAATTCAGAAACTGCTGTTGCATTTTATACTATTGATGAGGGTTTCCTTTCTATCCTTTTGCTCAAACTAGTGTGATATGTCAATATCTTGATCATGTCGTTATTTTCTCTTACATGTGATATCTATTCTAGTTGTTGTTGCTTTTGAAAGTCCTCATGTGATACCGTGTCTGTTATTTGGTACACTTCTTTGTGATTCAGTTGTGCAATTTGATGAAGGATTATCCATACTATGTTTACTCGAAATCATTTTTAATCATTGATCTGAGAAAGTGGGTGTATATTTTTTCAATCATTTCACCCCAAGCAAAGTGGAAATGCCATTAGTATGCAAGGGAAGATTGAGGAAAGAACAAAAAATGAACAGGATTCTGGTTGGTTGGGTGTTTAGTTTTTATGGCAAATCAACCTCGGAGGGTCATTTATTACCAACTAAATTATTTATTTATTTATTGCTGGTAGTACCTTTTTCTTTCAATAATTTATTGTTGTTTTATTTTTAAAAAATAAGTTTTTGTGTCTAGTAATACTTTTTTTTTTTCGAGTATCAAGATTCATTGGGATTTGTTTTTAAGGGCAGGGTCCCCAAGTCCTACCCTTGTTATTTTACCCATAACTGGAGGGAAGGGACAGATTAATACCTTTCCCAAGGGTACCAGTGCTTAAATGAATGCAGGGTATTCAACTAGAATTCGAACTCAGCTCACCAATTTCTCTTTCTAAGCCAATATCCACTGCACTACAACGCACATCCGTCACTAAATGCTTACAGCACCTGGTATTCCCAAGTGGTCACCCATCTAAGTACTGACCAGGCTCAACGTTGCTTAACTTTGGTGATCAAGCGAGAACCGGTGTACTCAATGTGATAGGCCGTAAGCCCAGGATTCTGGAAGATAGAAGATAGCGTTTGATGTTGCACTTAAATTTTTTAAGATTGTATAAGGACCTTGAATAAGTTCTTTCTGAATTTTTATGGAAAGTAACATCTTATTTACAAAAATTGGTAAGAAACATGTGAGTTGAATATATGGATCAGGATCCAACAGGATGAATAGAATAAGTAAAGACAAGTAGAAAAAAAGTGTCTTTAATCTAACATGTTTCACTTTTAACAAGCTTCTTCAGAAATTTATCTCAGATGAATGATTTAGAAATTCTAAGAAACATGTCACTGAAAATATTGTCCATCGCTAACCACTACTTTTTTCATGTGTTTCTGGCAGCATTTGAATTCCACATTGGAAAAATATGGCTAACCACAATTCGACCTATTTTTTGGTATTTTCATAAGAATGAAAGTGCTGCTCAGCCAGGCCATGTGCTATCAATCAGAACAAGTTATAATCGGATAGAGCAATGTTTAGTGACTAGGGCAGGTAGGGTGGGGCTTCCCATTTAAGCATTTCCAAGTAGGTTTTCACCCATTTTGTAACATATGGCCTAGGGCTGTTGTATTGCAAAATCACTTTGTCATGTTTCTGCTTGTATATCAGCTGTTTTTTCTTCAATGCTAAGCTCAAATGCATCAATTTTAGTCAATAGTGGTCTTCCATGATGGTTTTGGTCAGTTTCGAGCAGCTCATAATAAACTACAACCAGTTGATCTCACCAAATGCAGAACAGAAGCTTCAAGCCATGAATATTTGGCTTTACCACCAATGTTGATGCATGGTCAAGCTTACCCAACAAAATATACATTTAGGATTATTGTAGTGTATCCACTTTTTATTGCCAGTCTTGATACAATGCAAAAAGCCATTCGTTTTCTGCTGTTGAAGCAGATGTTTACATGTGGCAAGACACTGTTCGACGTCTCTCAGTTTCAACTCGTATGTCCCACAATGTTCTTGCTTTTGAATCATTCTTAATGCTTTAAAACATTTCAAAAATGTTGCGTGATAAACTTTTAATAATTCTGCAAGTTGAACTTGCACCTGGCATGAGTCTTCATGAAGTAATGGCTTCAATTCTTTGTCTTTAAACTTTTTCATTGCACCAGAGTGTTCTTTATCTTCAACATCAAAATCCTAATTTTTTAAGCATCTAAACCAATCTTTGCATGTTGTTTTTGCCAGGGCATGGTCTCTGTAAGTCACAGCAAGAATTCTGGGTGCTTCCACTGTGATTTCTTTTGAATAAAGTAGTGTAGTAAAATTTCCTGCAAATACAATTTCTTTGGCATGAAATTCAACATGTTAAATGTTTTGTAAAACAAAGTTGTGACATTCACTGAATTTCAAGTGTGCTTATAGTACTTCCTTATAGATGCATTACCATCTGAATTACCATCTGAAATATAGATGCATTACCATCTGAAATATAGATGCATTACCATCTGAAATATAGATGCATTACCATCTGAAATATAGATGCATTACCATCTGAAATATAGATGCATTACCATCTGAATTACCATCTGAAATATAGATGCATTACCATCTGAAATATAGATGCATTACCATCTGAAACTCCAACATGCAGTTCTGGTAATGCCATCTGTTGAAAAACAGCATGAATTTATTCAAGGTCCTATTAGTTATCAGAGAGGTAATTAAACAGAATAGATTTCCACAAATGGGAAGTGTACAAAAAGAAACTATTTGAGTTGAAGTAGCAGTTGAATTTCGCTGTTTCAACAGTAAATGAGTGGGACCAAAATGCCAATCTAGTAGCATGCTTAAATTCATTTAGTTGACGAACAATGAAAAAATACACATCAGGGTAGTTGCCATGAATATATTTGAAGAAAAAGCAGAATGAAACTATGCCATGTCAGTGAGAAAGTGACTGAGGTCAAGATGCCAAGATTACATTATAAATCTTTTATAGATTTTGTCAAAAACCTTGGAACAAATTGCAGGAGCCCTAGACCAGATATGGCAGGAGTTTAGACATTTCTGAACGGTTTCAGTGCTATGTATGACAGTTATATGAAAGTCTTGATCCAATGAATCTATTTAAGAAGATGACTGGAGTTTTTAGATTAATGCTCTAGTTTTGTAGCAATTTGCAGAGTTGGGCAAAACTACCCCTTGCACTTTCAAATTCTTTATCTCTTATACTAAATTTGATCCATACATTGAGGTATTTGAAGTATTTAGTATTTACTAATTCCAAATGCTGAATTTTTATCATCGATTCAATGTAGGTGCCACCACTGCTTTTATTTTAATTGTGACACGATAACTAGGCGTATATTAAGGTGGATTTGTAAAATATGTATTTTATTATAATAGATTAAGAATAGAAAATTGTTGAGAATAGAAAAATAGTTTAAAAACATGTGCTTTGTTTAACAAAAGTACTAAATGAAAAAGAAAAGGAAAAAAATAAATAAACGCTTTTTCTTTTATAAGTAAATTTAAAATATTTGACTAAGTGATTTGATGTGATAGGTGACCAGGTCAAAAACTGTCTTTACTGTATCTTGACCACACATTAAGAAAATAAAGAAAAGATAATAGAATTTTCCCTTTATCCAGGCAATAAAAAAAACGCCTGGTTACAGGTAAAGTGTCAGGGCTATAAAAATATCCAACGGCCTTCACACAAAGCTTTATTAAGATAAAAAGATAAAAAAATCCTGGAAAATGGAGGCTAAATGCAGATGGGATGTCTGTGGGATGTTTACACATCAAAGGAAGCAAAATTTAAGTACCTTGAAATTTTGGACTTACAGTCACCACTGCTTATCCTTTGTTTTATGCCGATTGTCTAGTGGACTTCTGATTATTTCAATATAAATACAAGTGATTTTTCCAAGCCAATCAGTTCAGTTCAGCTGGGCTTGTGCTTGAAGTAGCTATGTGTGTCAGGCACACCGAAGAAGGGAAACGCTGTTCGTCTGAGTTGGTCGGTTTGGCATTTGATCTCCATTAATTAGAGTTAGAGCTGAGTGTCACATCACCCGCCCCAACTGCAAGACTAACTTTGAACGAAATAAAGCATCGATTAAACTCATCCAAGTTGTGGAAGTTCATTCCTTCAATAACTTGTACCCCCAGCTTGAGACTTCAACTTTTTCAACATAACCCCCCACTCCCCACCGCAACAACACAGCATGGAGAACGGCCGCCAGAGAAATTGTTTGGATCTCCAGCTGGGGTGTGACATAATTCCAGATCATAGTTTTGTTTTGTAAAGGTATATCAGGAGATTTATCCTCAGTCTTCTGATATTCAAATATGGTGTCTGTAATCTAGAAAAAGAGGGCAAGTTGTTCATAATATAAATTTTAATCAAGCTGTAACTTTATTCACTGTGGAAAATATTCTTGACAAAATCCAAAGAAGAATCTGCAATGTAATCAGTCCTGACTTGGCATTTCAGCTTTACTCACTTTCTCACCGATATGACATGGTTTTCATCTGTCTTTTCTACAAATACTTTTATGGCAACTGCACTGACAAGTTTTTTTTCCTGGTGCCCCATCAATGTGAATTTAAGCATGCTTTGTGTGTTGTGGGGCAGTGGATATTGGCTTGGAACGAGAAATTGGGGAGCCAAGTTCAAATTCCAGTTGAATTCATCACATTCATTAATGTGCAAATACCCTTGGGGAAGGTATTAATCCATCTCTTTCCTCCAAATATGAACTAAATAACAGGGTAGATTGGGTTCTATAGCTTTGGTTGGCAACCAGTCTACCGCAGAAAGTAATGGCAACCTACCGCAGGATAATCTTCTTCTTAGTCAGTCATGTCTCTTCTGAGACATGATTGCCCAAGCATGTATCATGTAGGGCACTTAACTGACTGAATCTAGAAGAAGAGGGTGAGTTGTCTGTAGTGTAAATTTTAACCAAACTGTAACTTTATTCTCTGAAGAAAATGTTCCTGACAAAATCCAAAGAAGAATCTGCAATATAATCAATTCTGACTTGGCATCTCAGCTTTAATCACTTTCTCACTGATGTGACATGGTTTTTGTCTGTCTTTTCTACAAATACTTTGATAGCAACTGCTCTGACAAGTTTTTTCCCTGGTGCCCCATTGATGTTAATTTAAATGTACTATGTGCGTTGTGGGGCAGTGGATATTGGCTTGGAATGAGAAATCGGAGAACGGAGTTCAAATTCCATTTTAATCCCTTGGATTTTACTTATGTGCAAATACCCTTGGGTAAGGTATTAATCCGTTTCTTCCCTCCAGCTATGGGTCAAATAACAGGAGAGATTGGGTTCTATAGCCTTGGTTGGCCTTGGTTACTGCAGAAAGTAATGGTAACCTACTGTGGGAAAATCAGTCAGTCATGTCTCTTAGGTGAGATTATCACCCGAGTGAGAACTGACTAATTGACTAACTAGATTGGCATCTAGGTCCCACCCTTTACTATTTAAATAGTTAAATGTAACTGCCAAATCTAATCCAACAGTTTCTTTTCTCACACTTCTTACCTGTAGAAATCCTTTCTGTTTACTTTCTTCCCTGATAGCTACAATCTCCAAAAATTTAAATGCCACTCAATTGATATCTTCTATCTTTTTGAACCCCATTCATCTTTTATCCTTTCTTCAATACCCAGTCTTTTCTTTTCCTGTAACCCCCTGTGCACTAATTGGTGGCTCCACTTTGCTTGGGGTAAAATGATTAATAAAAATAAAAAATAATATATATATATATATATATATATGCCTTGATAAAGTCCATCAGATGAGGAAATGCATCAAGTCTTCCTTTTTCTTTATATTTTCTTTTTACAGATATATTTGTAGTTCTTCTGTTTATTTGCTTCCCTTACAGCTACAATCTCCAAAAATTTAAATGTCATGCCAATTGCTATCTTCTATCTCTTTAAATCCTATTGATCTTTTATCATTTCTTCGATACCTCCTGTACCCAGTCCTTTCTCTCGCTGTATTCACCTGTGCACTGGTGGCAGTCCCACTTTGCTTGGGGTAAAATGATTAAAAAAAATACCTGATAGCTACAATCACCAAAAGTTTAAATGCAACATCAATTGGCATCTTCTATCTTCTTGAATCCCATTGATCTTTTATCCTTTCTTCAATACCCAGTCTTTTCTTTTCCTGTAACCCCCTGTGCACTAATTGGTGGCTCCACTTTGCTTGGGGTAAAATGATTAATAAAAATAAAAAATAATATATATATATATATATATATATATATATATATATATAAAGTGGTGACTAACATATTCTTTGTATATTTTTTTTAGTTTACATGTGGGAACACAGTATAGTTTTTGAAAATTTAAAAATTTTTGTTTATGCTTGCAGCCTTCTTCAGAACATGTTATTAAATAGGTTTTTTGAATTCAGCTAAATTTCAAATCCATTCTGAGAATTACCAGACCTTTCATTGTGGCACATCATATTTATGGACTTTTATATAATATAAGAAGTTTTTTCTTTCTTTACGGTAAGGAGTATATATGGATTTTCACTATCAATATCTAGAAAACTGGAAAAACTAAAAAAAAAAATTAATAAAATTTGCATTGTTCATCTTATCTAACAAAAGATGTTTAAAAGAAAGTTTGCTGCTCAAATATATATTAATGTGTGTGTGTGTGTGTGTGTGTGTGTGTGTGTGTGTGTTGTTAATAGAACGTAGAATAATATTCCAAGTTAGTTTTTTCACTGTAACCCCCAGCACACTAATGGTGGTCCTATTTTGCTTGGTGTCAATATTTTTTTTGTCTAAGAAAAAAGAGAGAGAGAGAGAGAGAAATGTGTTTGTACTCATGTGGCTTTTTGTAACTTCATTTGCTGTGCCATTTGCTGTATTCAGTACCACTGAATTTTTTTAGTAATATAACACAAGGTCTTTTAATAAAGACTGTGGCAAAGGTATTTTTACTAGAATGTTAAGAAAGATTCTTTTTTAAGAGAATGTGACAAAATCTTTTTAGTAAAGGCTGTGAAAAACATTTTTTTTTAATAAAACATATGACACAGGGTCATATTTAACAGAAGGTAACACAAGTTCTTTTTAACAGGTGTTTACTCGTGCAACCAGATTGGCAACTGGGTCCCACCCATTCACAGTTAGATTAACCAAATGCAGACAACAATTCTACTCCTGAAGCTTCTTCTCTCGCACTTCCCGCCTGTGGAACTCACTTCCATATTCTTGCTTTCTTGATGGCTACAACCTCCAGGAATTTAAATGCAATGTCAATACTCATCTATTGACCACTTGACTCTAGTTCTTTCACCGCCCCGTATGTACCCTTTCCTTTCTCTCCACCTTTGCAACTGTCATCACATCTGTATTCACATCCTTCTCTTGCTCCTTTCCAACTGGTTTGTCTTCCTCTTCACGCTCTTCTAATTTTTCTTTTTACTCTTATGTAGCCCCCTGCACATCAGTGGCATTACCGCCTTGCTCAGGGTGATACGATTAAAAAAAAAAAAAAACAATAATATGGCACACATTCTTTTTAGTATAGCACTAGCATTATAGCCTAGTGTTGCTCAGGTGTAATGAAAGTTTTAAAACTAATCCATGGTCCTGGAGCTCAGACTCTTTGGATGTTGGCATAAAAGACTAAAAAGCAATAGTTGTTTCCAGTTAAAGTGAAACTGTAGACTGAAAGAAAAACGAATAGATGTAAGTCAAATTTTGATTTCCTGGTATCGATATCAAATAAGTTTTTTCGTCATAAACTGAATTTTGAAGGCTAAATAAGTTCTCTGAGTAAATGGTATCATGGCTGAGACTAAGAACTATAATTATACTTACTTAGAGCCAAACCCGAAGCAAAACCTAAAATAAAAGGTCTGAAAAAAATACAGACATACAGGCAGATAAACAGACACACAGACACAAACATCTTGCCTTTTATATATTTATATTATCGATTTTTGCACTATTGTAAGAACTGCAACCTTGAAACTTCTGAATATCATTTCTTATATCTTTGTCTATGAGTGTATGAAATTTAATTAAAATCGGACCACTCCTTCTATAACCTGATTTTTTCAATTATCGATTTTCAATATTTATTGGGGGTACCTCAACACAAAACCTAGCTAAGAACACTTGCAGACGCTTATAGTACAATTGTGCAAATTTTCAAGAAAATCGGTTCAGCCATTTCGGAGTCTATAGGTAACAGACACACACATACAGACATATACACACATGCACACATACATATACACACACAGACAAAGTTCCATTTATAAATAAGTTTAGATGTGGCAGAAAGACTTTTTTTTATAGAATGTGACACAATGTCTTTTGAGCAAGGACTTTGACACAAGGTCTTATTACTAAAGAACATGACACAAGGTCATTTTAACAGAAGGTAATACAAGGTCTTTTTAACCAACAAATATGGGACATATTTTTTTTAAGTATAGAATGTGACAGAATGTCTTTTTCATAGAATGTGACACAATATCTTTTTTTAATGGCAGGTGACATGATATTGGTTTTGCAAAGACTGATACAAGACTTTTTTATCAAAGAATGTGACACATGGTCCTTTGTCTTAATAGAAAATTTCATAGTTTTTTTAATTTCTGTGCTGTACTAGACTGGCATTGAGATCTCATCAATACAAAATTGATTTGGCTAGATTTAGTCATAAGTTCTATGCTAACAGTTTCATTTCTTACACTTCTCGCTTGTGAAATTCCCTTCCGGCTCCTTGTTTTTCAGCCAACTTTAATAGCAAAAATTTGAATGCAATGTCAATCACTTCCTGCTGTCCACCTGATTACTCTTTTCTCTTCCCACTCATTATTAATGTTTCTGTTCCTAATCTACCCCAGTGATAAAAGTAAAGGGTTCAGTTTAAAATTCAGATCACCCGAAGAAGGTCGGAAGATACAACGGCTGATATGCTGTGAATATGGCAATAAAGATGAGGAGAAAAGTCCGAACAATGTAATAATGTAAATAAACTCTTTCCACTTTGTCATACAATTTTTCCAATGAAAGATATATATAACCCTTTAAAAATCAATATCTCTCAACCCCTTCTATTATTAGAGCTAACCTCTGAGCTTAGAATTTTTCCTTATTCTTTGTTTATAAGGGGTTGAAAATGCATGTCTTAAAATGACATGTTGAAAATGGCTAATTCCTGGCTAAGTTTTATCTGAATTTATATATATATATATGTGTGTGTGTGAGTGTGTGTGTGTGTACACTTATGCAAATTAATTGAAACAAAATGAATAATGTCTTCCTAGAATCTTTCACACTTTCCTTGATCATGTATACGTCATCACTTGCCATTGTTTTTCTATCCTGACCGTGTTTTCCTTTAAGTTTTGAACTGATGGATCCAGTTTGTTTCTTCACCTTGACAAAATGACTGGCAATTGAAAGGCTGACACTAACAATATCTGCAATCCCTCTGTAAGGCTTGCCAGTGTCTTCATGCAGCATTGCAATTTTCGTATACTTCCTTGGAGCAATGCCTATTGTAGGCAATCACTGTAGAACAACTAATTGATGATCAAAACAATAGTGTCTTGGCATGATAAAAACTTATGCAAACATGGATGATGCAATATTTTTCAAGGCCAAACAAATTTGATCATAAACCCTGAAAACAGATTCATATTACTGCACACCACTGCAAATGACCTAATCTGAGGAAAAAATAAAAATCGATTACACCCTGTCACTAAAGTGGGCCTAAAACTGACAGTATGGTAAAAGAAAGGAAACTAAAGTTGTTTAAATTAATTTGCACAAGGATGTATGTATGTTAGTATATTTGCATGTTTAGTTATGTGAATCATATAGGAGAAATCTCTCATGTAAAAGTCTGAGAGAAGTAGCTTTTATATTTTGCTGATTGTCAATGTGTATTAGAATTAATAAGAAGAGAACAATTGAACTAGTTGTTTTCTTCTTATTTATCTACTTTGATACCAAATCATTCAAAAATTGATTTTGCAAGCATTCACAAAAAATGAAAGATTATTAGAAACCTGTTTTGAAAACATTTTTTTATTAAACGAACAGCATTTCTTTCTGAAACAGAAAAACAGAAATTGCTTTCTTTGTTTTTTGCTTTTTTTTTGTTTCCATTGGGTTGTGGAATCTCCAGTGTTTTCATGGGATCTCTTGATTATCTCCACATTCTTTTCCCAGTTTCTAATGAACCATGAGTTGATTTAACAAGTAAAAATCAAAGTATTAATTTTGCAAAAAAAAAATGTCAATGTTAATCATTTATTTTAGCAACTGACATTTTCGTTTTGGTTTTGAAAGATTGAAAATGTGTGTTGATTTTATATTTCAACATTTTTAATAAATTATGAAAGATTTAGAGTCATGAACTGCAGATATGTTGCTTTGCATTATGGGTAAAAAAATCAAAAGAGGTGAATATGTTCGCCATTTTAACTTGGGTGGAAAATTTTAATCAAAAGTGAAAATTTTCTCATGTTTTTTATCTTGTTCAATTTTTGATAATTTATTAAAATTGGTTTGTTTCACAATACCATATAGTTAAAAATTAACAATTTTTATTATCACTTTTATTAACATGTATATTTTAATCTATATTGTATTTTTTATTGACTGTTGGTACATGTTTTAAGACTTATATTCTCTTCATCAGCCAAAGATTCTTTATTTTATAAGGTCAAGCTAGCTTGAATATTCATGAGTCTATCACGGTCTTGCATCAAGGTCAGAAGGGTGGCACTTTGTGTCATAACTTAGTCAATGTTGGTTATTGCTAGGTGACCAGCCTGTCTTGCACAATGGCTAGATCTCCAGAGCAGTAGATCACTCACAAGGTTTTGTTTTGTTCAACAACAGTGTCCTGCATAGTGCATTCTGCGTTCATGTAAAATTGTAAAAATATCAGTGATTTAGTTTGCTGTTGTTTCCACAAGATGTTAAGTATAGCTATTGGCATCCGGTTGTGGTTTCCATCTAGATTAGACTCAAGGGTTTTATTTAATGTCCAAGCAGTGGCATTATGCATTAACACCACTTCTACAGTAGCTCAACAGAATCTCCGTTTGAGGTTGTCTAGTAGATCTGATATCTAGATTACATCCATTTATTTCAAGATGGCCCAGACTTTAGCTATGCCAATTTTTATATCCTTTTCATTAGAATTTATTTCTCTTCCTAAGTTTCTATTTAAGTTTAAAGTTTAAATTCCAAAGTACAATACAAACAGGATGTGCGTTGTGGTGCATTGGATATCGGCTCGGAACGAGAAATCAGGGAGCCGAGTTCGAATTCCAGCTGAATTCATTGCATTCACTTATGCGCAAATACCCTTGGAAAAGGTATTAATCCTTCTATTCCTTCCAGTTATGGGTTAAATAGCAGGACAGATTGGGTTCTATAGCCTTGGTCGGCAACCAGTCTACCGCAGAAAGCAATGGCAACCTACTGCGGGATAATATTCTGCCAAGTCAGTCATGTCTCTTTCGAGACATGATCACCCAAGCGTGTTTCACTTAACTGACTGACAACACAAACTTGTAATGAATAAGAATCAAGGTTCTCAGAAAAAAGAAAATAATTCAGTCATACAAAATTCTGAAAGAAGGAGAATGTGGGGATAAAAAAAAAAATAAATTAAAATAAAAACAGAAAATAATATAACATAAGCATAAACAAAAACAATAATCATCTCCCAGGGGGCCTCTGACAGGAAGGACCATCCACACATGTGCGAGAAAAGAGGGGGCTCCCTGATGCACAAAAAGAAAATAAGAGAATATCTTTTTTTTTAGTTTGGACTCTTGATTGAACAAGACATACCTTTTGCTCAGGAAAACATTTCCCCTCAAAAGATAGTTGTGACCCAGTAAATAAAGTCAAGTCCTAAGGTATTTCTTGTCTCTCTGTCTCCTTATTTTAAAGTGAATCTTTCTTTTTAGCTGGGACTCTTGACTGGACAAGACATACATTTTGCTTAGGAAGACATTTCCCCTCAAAAGATAGTTGTGACCTAGTAAATTACATGTCTGGTTTGGTACTGTAGTATTTCAGTCATTAAAAAGCTTTGATGAAGAGAATCGAAGTCTTGAAACAAGTACCAATATTCTATAAAAAATTATTTTATACAGTCTTTATCTACAATTAATTGTAGATAAAAAAATTATTTTAATAAAACCAAGGTGTTTTTTTTCTTGTTTGCTGCTGCGTCATGTAATTTAATTAATAGTTGTGTATTTAGGTAGCAATCTCTTTCTAATACATGTTTCATTAAAAATGATTGACAAGGTATTTCTATTATATTTGATTATTTTCATGAATATTTTTTACTTTGATTTACTTGGCACTATTGCTTAGAAAAGAGGTTTTCCTGCCAAAATGTTTTAGCACCTGTTACAAATTCTTAGGTTTAATGTTATGTTTTTTTTCTTGATGATATAAAGTTTTACATTTATCGTTGATTTTGGGAAGAAAGTTATCTTTTATTTATGAATTACATCATTATATTTTTACATAATTGTATAATTTATGTCTTTTTGTATCATTTTTAAACCTTATTTAAATAAAAAAAATTAAATATACAGCCCTCTTGAAGTTGTAAAAATAAATGTTTGTTACACAACCCCTTTTTTATTTTAGACATTTTTCCTTCTTTTGATTCTCTTTCTAAGAATTTTAAATTACTGAATTATCTTCACTTTCTAAGAATTTTTGTCTTTTTGAAATACAGTGTGTCTATAAAGTCCGCGTGCAATTTAAAAATTTATAATTTTATTTGTATTTGTGATAAAAACAATCTGTAAAAAATGTTATAAAGTTTTATGTACCCAGTTTTAAGTATAGTCATTGAATAATCCTTTACCACAAAATTTGCAACAATTTTTAGATAAGTAAAAAAATATGAACTGCAAAATCCTATTATTCTTTCTATTGCTAATGATGGAGGACATGTGGAAACTGAAATAAAATTTCAATAAAACCTTAAAAATATAGATTTGCTTCTTTCTAACCCTTTTTATGAATTATTTCTATTGCAAATATAAATCAAGTTATGAATTTTTTTAAGTGCACACGGACTTTATGGACACCCTGTATAAAACAGATAGAGAGAAAGCAGGGGAAAGCAATGCAAGTCATATGTGATGGGCTTGAGCAAATGAATGGCAGAGCATGGTTTGGGAAGGGTAAGAAGAGAAAGGGGGCTAAGAGCTATAAGGAATAGGGAAATGTGGAGGGCCATGATCGCTTAAATTCCGAAGGACATGGCACATAAAAGAAGATTGTACCTGGGTTTTTGAACTTGAATCTTTGACTGATGAACGAAATAGATTGATTGATTTTTTTTTATGGCTTTTCTACCTTTTTACATGTTATTTAAAGCCAGAAAATATTTTTGGCTTGTAGGAAGTTTTTGGAGATAACAATGATTTTACTGATATAAGTCTTACTAATCGACCCATAGCTGGTGGAGAGAAGGGATGGATTCATACCTTCTCAAGGGTATTTGCACATAAGTGAAGATAATGGCTTGATTTGGTTTTGTTTTATGGAATATCAACCTCAGTAGGTTATTTAATGCCAACAATAGATTCATATGAATAGAGTATGTATTCTTTGTAAGAAATCAATTTGCAGATCAGGTTTCATTGATGTGTTTTTGTAAAGAGGGTCTTGTTGTGTGTATTGTCGCATATAATTTTTTTTCCAAAAATATATTGCTGGTAATATTTTTTTCCTCCCAAAATGTATTTCTGGTAAAATTTTCTTCTCCAAAAAAGGGTTGTTGAAATTTTTATTGTATGTGATTAATTATATATGATGTGTGTTGTAGTGCAATGGATATCGGCTCGGAACGAGAAATTGGAGAACCGAGTTTGAATTCCAGTTTAATTTGTTGCATTCACTTACATGCAAATACCCTTGAGAAAGGTATTAATCCATCACTCTCTCGCCAGCTATCCGGTTAAATAGCAGGACAGATTGGGTTCTATAGCCTTGGTTGGCAATCAGTTTACTGCAGAAAGTAATGGCAATGTATTGCAATAAAATCTTCTGCCCAGTCAGTCATGTCTCTTTCGAGCATGTATCACATATGGCACTTAAATGACTCATTGACAATAAAACTACTAAGTATTTTATTGCTTATATAAATGCATATCTTTAAACACGAGGAAAGCTTACACTGGTTTCTGTATGATCACCAAAGTTAAACAACATCAAGCCTGGTCAGTAACTAGATGGGTGACCACTTGGGAATAACTGGTGCTGTTAGCTTACACGTGTGGATGGTGAAGTTTATAATATATCAGAATTAACAGAGAGCTAAATTTCAATTCCAGTTGGGTTTGTTATATTCACTGATATGCAAATACCTTTGGGAAAGATATGAATCCACCTTTTCTTCCCCCAGCTATGAGTTAATTAGTAAGACTTGTATCACTAAAACCATCATTATCTCAACAAAAAAAAAATGTAAAATATTTTCTTGCTTTAAATAACCTTTAAAAGGTTGATAAGCAGCAGATTAATACTGATTAATTACACAGGCATGTCTTTCAGATTTATTTACATTCTCTGAAAAATAAATGTATAACAACTACCGTGGCCAAAAATTGAGGGATCAGTTTATATAAGGTTTGTAAAATGGAACTGATCCTCCATTTTAAGTCCATATGATAATTTCTTGTTTGTTTATCAAATTCTGATTAGATATGAATCCACCTCCCTCCCGGCTATGGGTTAATTAGTAAGACTTGTATCACTAAAACCATTGTTATTACAAAAAAAATGTTAGAATCTAGAAATATTTTCTGGCTTTAAATAACCTGCAAAAACTTGATAAGCCATAAAAAAAAAATGAATGAATCATTCAATTAAATGGGAAATAAAAAATTAAACTCACAAGAAATAGTTGTATTTGTTAATTTGATTCATACTATGCAGTCAAAAAGAAAATTAAGGTTTTTACCACTCATTTTTTTTTAAAGGGAAGAATTACAGTCATTAGTAACTTTAGTATACCTTATTCAAGCATAGCATAGCAAATTTTCATTACTGATTGAATGACTCTTTGAAAATACCAGAAGAATATTTGTTAGCCTAAGAGTAATAGGAAGGATGGGGAAAACCTTCTCTATTGATATACATGTGAATGAAACTGGTTCTAGAAAAACCAGTTGAAAAGGCCATTGTCAGCACCCTGGGTATATGATTTATTTAAACAATTGAGGATGTTATGTTTTATGGTATGCAGTACCAAACAATTTTTGTAAATACAGTACTGAATAAGTTAAAAGTGGAAAAAAGAAATTTTGAATTATATCTGTACAATTTTTTTCCAATTTTTAAAACAAAAATTAATATAAACCTTGCATTAAGTCAGTTTGTTAGCTGTGCTCTGGTTAGACGAGATATTTATACACGTGGTTGGTTTTAGATCAATCCACTGACTACAATCAGGGATGTGGCCAACACTTAGTTTATATGAAGACCGAGAGGATGTGGGATTGCCACCCCCCGGATGAAAAAATGTCTGTTGTGAGGGTCTCTTTGAAATGTTCTGGAATTGGGTTGTTATTGATGAATGGGGTTTATAGCACTGGGGAGCAAATGGATCTGAAACAAACAAAGAAAAAAATATCACAATAGAAAAAAGCATGATTCTGAATGCTATAATTAGTAAGTTAGCAGAAATTATTTTTTTTTAAATATGCCTCATATTAAAAGGTGTATATTATTCAAAACTTAAAAACATTGTCATTATTTTGAGTTTGTAGTTAATAAAATCTGAAAAATCAAAAAATTAAAATATAACTAAGATATTGTCTATAATTTTGAGAGGAGACATTATCATTCAAAATGATGTTTGTATAAGCAAACTATTTAGTAAAGATATTATTTATAATTTTGAGATGAGTCATTATCATTCAAAAAGATGTTTGTATAAGCAAACTATTTAGTAAAGATATTATTTATAATTTTGAGATGAGTCATTATCATTCAAAGAGAAATGTAATGAAGTGAACTATTTGGTAAAGATATTGTCTATAATTTTGAAAACTGTCATTATCATTCGAAGAAATGTTTGCATAAATAAACTATTTGATAAAGATATTATTTATAATTTTGAGAAAAGTGATTTTCATTCAAAAAGAAATTTGTGTAAGTGGAACTATTTGGTAAAGATATTGTCTATTATTTTGGGAAGAGTCATTATCATTGAAAGAGAGGTTTGTTCAAGTGCATTATTTGGTAAAGATATTGTTTATAATTTTGAGATGAGTCATTATCATTAAAAAAGAAGTTTGGGTGAGTGGAACTATTCAGTAAAGATATTGTCTATTATTTTGATAATTGTCATTATCATTGAAAGAGAGGTTTGGATAGGTGAATAATTTGGCAAAGATATTGTTTATAATTTTGAGATGAGTTATTATCATTGAAAAATTTATTTTTTTCTAGTGAATCATTTGGTAAGATATTATCTATAATTCTGAGAAGAGTCATTATCATTGAAAGAGAGTTTTGGATAATTGAACCATTCAGTAAAGATATTATCTATAATTTTTAGAAGAATCATTATAATTAAAAGAGTCATTTATACAATTTAAAACTGTCATGCAAGTTCCTCTTTCTGCACCAGTAACTGCTATGCAATGCACAGATCCTGTCCATTTTTTTTTTGTAATCATTTCATCCTGAAAAAGGCAATATGCCCCTAAGCTGCAAAGGGTGGTTATTGTAAGTGGAAGAGAATGAGAAAATTTTTGTAAGGAAAAAGGACAATAAATGAAAGGATGCAGGAAGACATAAAATTGCGATTGATATTGTGTCTAAATTTTTCAAGATTGTAGGTGACAGGGAACCAAGAAATTATAAGAGAGTTCCACAGATTAGAAGTGCGAGAAAAGAAACTACTAAAAAAAGACCTTACAGTTACATCTTGCGAATTCAACATTAAAATGACGAGGCCTAGTTCCCAATTTTGCTATACAGTTAAGCTCATGCAGTCAGGATACCAAAGAGGAGAGCTCATTAGAATGATTACCATAAAAATATTTGTAGAAAATACACAAGCAAAGTGATTGAAGTCGAGATGCCAGGTCAGGATCGCTAATATTATTGACTTTTCTTTAGATTTTGTCAAGAATCTTGAGATATACAGCCAAATAACCTGACAAGATATGGCAGCAATATTCAGTTGGTTGGTTGGCTGTTTTGTTTTTATGGCATATCAACCTTGGTGAGTCATTTATTGCCAACTAAAAATTTTTTTTTTTTTTTTTTTTGCTGGTAATACCTTTTACTTTCAACAATTTTATTGTTGTTTTTTTTATATAAGTTTTGTGTCTAGTAATACTTTTTTCTTATCGAGAATCAAGATTCATTGGGATTTGTTTTTAAGGGCAGGGTCCTGTTATTTAACCCATAACTGGAGGGAGGGGACAGATTAATACCTTTCCCAAGGGCACCAGTGCTTAAATAAATGCAGGGTATTCAACTGGAATTCAAACTCAGCTCACCGATTTCTCTTTCTGAGCCGATATCCACTACACCACAATGCACATCCGTCACTATATGGTTACAGCACCTGGTATTTCCAAGCGGTCACCACAATATTCAGTGTCTGGATGAATGGCAGAAAGGTGCAAGATTAAAGACTGTTTCCTTTTACTGGTACTGGTATCTCAGTACAACCTGTTTCATATTATATCGAAAGAAGCTGTGTACTGCCAAGTAGCTGCATCTGCATTGAGAGATCACATAAAAGAAAATGACTGATGATGGGATCTAATTGGACATAACAGATGTTCTTTTCTTGATTGTAAACACGAAGAAGGCTGCAGAACAAATTGGCCAAATCATTATCTTCTGTCTCTTTGAACCTGAGAGGCTGGTATACAGAATGCTATACCACATATTCCAACACACACACACACACACACACACACACACACACACACACACACATATATATATATATAGTCATCTGCAGAGAGATCTGTTTTGCTGTATCACAGCTCATCAGTACGGTTAGAATCCGATTGCTTTTAACCCAGGATTGAAACCTGACCGAATTGGCATCAGTCGCAGATTCTGCCTCTGGGCTATGGGCGTTCAGTAGAAGAAGGCAGACTTATAGCATGTATATTGTCATTATACATGCCCAATAGCCAGAGTGCTCTAATTCATTAGTGAATGAGCAATGCATGCATGCGAGAGTCGCTACTGTTTTTCAGTCTACCATTCTTCCAGAGTGCTCAATCAGGGTGTGACATGGATAGATTGATCTAGTTCTACCAGAACTAGGTCAAAGTGTACAATGGCTGAAACATGAATATGACCATAAATTTGATACTTTGACACAGTGAAACTGTTAAGACCAAGTAGTGAGTTTGATTCTCACTAGGTGCTCTTTACTTTTGTACCACATGTAAGTTATACTTAGTAAATTGCTTGAGCACTTCACTGCGATTTAACAGTCAGTAAGCAAGTCTTACTAGATCAATTACAACTGAATAGTGAGTTGAAGCCTCACTGAGAGCTCTATACTTTTAGCCTTGTGCCACTTGTAAGCTATGCTTGGTTAGTTTCTCAGGCACTTCAATAGCTAACTTGTGGTGCAATGGAAGCAGCTTGGAATGAGAAATCATAGAGCCAAGTTCAAATTCCAATTGAATACATTGCATGAACTTATGCACAAA
This sequence comes from Ascarosepion bandense, assembly GCA_037127315.1. NCBI lineage: Eukaryota > Metazoa > Mollusca > Cephalopoda > Sepiida > Sepiidae > Ascarosepion > Ascarosepion bandense. The sequence goes on from JBBBDQ010001373.1 coordinate 3,647,414, forward strand.
CACCCTTGGGAAAAGTATGAACCCATCTCTTCTGCAACTAAGAGTTGAATAGCAGGACAGATTGGATTATATAACCTTGGTTGGCAACCAGTCTACTACAGAAAGAAAAAGCAATCTGCGGTGGGAAAATATTTTGCCTAGTCAGTCAGGTAAACTTTTGTTTTGTTCCCTGAAGGCCTTTATCCCTTCAAATCTTTCAAAAACATCCCTATTTCCGTGCAAATGTATATGCTGAACTCAAATCGGTAATTGTTTATTGAAGAAACATACCTTTTTTTCATTTTATCGAGCAGAAAAATATGGAACTTCTTGTCGCTGTTTATCCCACCCCGTAACCACGTTTCGAAAATGTTATTTACTGCTGACTGAATTCATGCATAGTTTTACGATTTTTAGTCCTTTTTTCAATCCCTACGCGCAAAATGAGTTCCAAAACTGAACAATTCGCTGAGTAATTGCTCAAATGGAGAAAATCGACTGAGAAAAAGAAACCTACGCATCAATTCATTCAGCGGTAAATCAGAGATGACAACGGTAGTAAGGGGTGAGATATAGTCCGATGTATTTATGGTCGATACCATGAAAGAAAGGGAGGTTTCTTCAATAAACAATTATCGATTTGAGTTCAGCATGTACACTTGCACGGAATTAAGGATGTTTTAGAAAGTTTTGACAGGGTAAAGGCCTTTGGGGAACAAATCAAAAATTTACCATCAGTCATGGATCAAAAGAGACATGATCGCCCATTGATTCACACTATTTAAATGTGGTTCTACAGAAGGAGGATGAGGACTGAACATGTGAGCAACAATAAATTTTTGGTGAAGATGGAAAAGAAAAGGAAACTTATATTAACACCAGGAAAAACAGCTGAAGTTTCTAGGACATGTACTGAGTAAGAAGGGCTTGGAGAATCTGATACTCACAGGACAGATGAGAGATAGAGGAAAGCAATACTTGTAATGCATGACATACTTGATGGGCTTGAGTAAATGGATGGCAGAGCAGGGTTTGTGAGGGGTAACAATAGAAAGTGTGTTAAGAGATACAAGAGATAGGGAGATGTGGAGAGCCATGATTGTCTATGTTCTGAAGGGATACAACACATAAAAGAAGAAGAAGACATTGTTTAGACTTGTCCTCAAATTTATGGTCATATTTTTTTTTTGGCCATTGTATGCTTGAACGTTCTTCTGGCAGAAGCAGATCAATCTATCCATGTATAAAATAAAGGGTTTGGTTTAAATTCCAACATGTATCACCTGAAGAAGGCTGGAATATACAATGGCCAAAATTTCATGAATATGACAATAAAGATGTGTAGGACCGTTTAAACAATGAAAATAGTATAAATAATCATTTTTCTATACTAATTTTTTTCTTGATGGGTGACTCAATGAGTCACAAAGTTTTTCTAGCTAAAATTGCTAATAGATAACTCAAGAATTTAGGAATCTAAACATTCTTTGAGCTATAAAATTACCTAAAACCCGCCAGGATTTCTCTTGGCTCAAACTTAGCAAAATGTTGTTCTTTTCTTTGCGCCCTGGGCCCAACAAATGTTAATAGACAGTTTTTCCTGAAGTTGTAGCAGTCTCAAGAGAAATGCAGAAGTTATGCTTCCAACTATATTTATGAGAACAAAAATAATATAAACATTGGCAAGCTCATGAAAAAAGTTTTCTTTTCACCCAGCAAGATCAATAATTGGCCCTTTGAGGGATAAAAGAAACAATTTTAGGGGAGGGAAAATTTGCAAAAACAGTGTGAATTACTGAAGTAAAAACAGCCTAATGATATGGTGCATTCTTTAAGGATTGATACTGGCCTGGTTATTTGTGGAGAAATGGAAAAAGAAAGGAAATCAAATTTACCATATTTTCTTGCGTGTTGTATGACTTACGTAGGCCAAAAGTAGACTTACAGTTGTTTCTCTATTTGTTTTATATTTTAGATTTCATTTTACCAAACTGTTCTTTCAGCAAAATGGAGCACTTCCCCATTATGCTTTAACCAAACCTTTCCACAGTGTTGGTTTGGAAGAAGGGGCAACATCCCAAACCTTTCCACAGTGTTGGTTTGGAAGAAGGGGCAACATCCCAAACCTTTCCACAGTGTTGGTTTGGAAGAAGGGGCAACATCCCAAACCTTTCCACAGCGTTGAAGGGGCAACATCGAATAGTCGTAATGTTCATCGAACTTAACACCAATGGATTTCTTTTCTTGGAGTGTATTAAAGAACAAGGTTTATGAGAGAAATCCCCACACAGTGGATGAATTAAAAGAATGCATCTCAGAAACACTTATTGAAATTAATGCATATCAGGATTTGTGTCATGCTGTGTGTCATAGTGTTCTAGAAAGGAGGTTTGAGGAATGTTTCAATGTTGAAAGAAGACATTTTGAGCACTTAAGAGATTAAACTGTGCTAAAAAATGTAAGTAAAGTGTTAAACAAATGAACATTAACAGTTTTGAACACCTATGATTCTAACTAATAAATATAAATGTAATAAAATGTTTTTTAAAAATGTAAATTGCATACCTATGTTATAGTGGAATATCCTGCCACCCCCGAGAATGGAATGCTCTAGACTATAAAGGACGGTGAGAAGCGGTAAGAGAGATCAAACGTCTTAGGCACTCGCCTGACGACGCTATGATACTGTCAGCCCTCTGCCTTCGGGTAGAGGGCGCTCTCTGCTTCCGAGCAGAGAGCACAAACCCAGTTGTGGTTCTGCCGAAGGGTAGATCCACGACTCGGTAAAAATAGACAGACATTTTTTTGGCCCGGCTATATGGCCGGGAATACCCACTATAAAATGACCATGTGTCACATCTGGCCTTGCGTGGGAAGGCTAGTAAATACGTCAAACGTCTTAGGCGAAAGCATTCTCTATTTGATAGTTTGTTCCGCTCCTACTCGTTGATTGCTTATCTGTATCTATTTGTTAATTGTACATTAGTACAATAAATCTGTTATATCGTATTCCTGTGTTGAGTACCATTCTTCCACTAATCTTTACACTGATATTCCTTTCCGGGATATATCAATCTACTAAGTGTAAGCCTACTTTTGTTTATGAAACTGACAACAGGGAATAAATTTTATTTTTAAGTTAAGTATAATATGACCCAGTAGTACAGCCATCCCTATGTAAATTATTTTCTAATAATTTTGACCATACTATCCATTAACATTTAAATGTCGTACATATTACTTCAAAAAAATATCTAATCTTTCATAATATTATAACAATGAAATGAATGGGATGTTTAACTGATGTGTTTTTTTTTTCTAATTTCACTTTCAAAACTTATTTTTCATTTCTCAGATAAAGGTGAAATTTTTTGTGACATTAATCAAGACATGACAGATCTTGTGTATTCTATTCATTACGTAATTTTTTTAATCAATTGTGGTGAATTTTCTCTCTTTTAGAAAAAAGATGTCCCTTTGTGCTGATTCCCAGAGAATAAATATTACTGACATATCAAATACCTCTTGTAAAAAATTATTATCAACACCTGCTTACTTCGTGTTTTTCTTTTTTTTTTTTATTGTTCTGAGTGTATTTGCAATGTTGCTGTTTCAAATAAAAGGTTTTTATAAGCTGAGTAAAAATTTCTGAAGGGCTCTAGGATGAGATGGATAAAATATCATCTAAACTACATAAAAATGAAAATAATACTGACATCTCATTTTAACCAATATATTTACTAAAATTACAGAAAAATATCTTGAAATACTTCTTCTTCTATGTGCCTTGTTCCTTCAGGATGTAGGCGATCATGGCCTTCCACTTTTCCTTATCCCTGGTGGCTCTGAGTACGCCTTCTCCTGTTTCACCATGCAATCCTTATTCCATCATCCACCTGATTAGGTTCTTCAAATATGTTATCCGTTGCTTTCCTCTGTCTCTTTTTCCCTCTATCTGACCTGTTAGTATCAAATTCTCCAGGCCCTCCTTCCTCATTGCATGTCCCAGGAATTTCAGCTGTCCCTTTCTGATGCTCAGTATTAATTTCCTTTTTGTTTCCATCATTTCCAAGACCTTATCATTGATCACATGCTCGATCCATGATATTTGCAGCATCCTTCTGTAGAACCATATTTCAGTTGCTTCAAGTTTTTCCTTCATCTTTGATGGTATTGTCCAGCATTGACTGCCATATTGAAGGACAGACATCACGTAGCAATCCAGTATGCTCTTCCTAGTTTCTAGTAAAATTGTCCTGTTTCTTAATACTTTACACAACTTCTGGAATGTTTTCTTTGCCATGCCAATTCACCTTCAAATCTCTGTGTCACACTTTCTGTCTTCTGTTATAACACTTTCCAGGTATTTAAATTTTTGTACCTGCTTGATTCTGGAATCCCTGACCTGTATAAACTACACAAAAATGAAAATAATACTGCCGTCTCATTTTAACCAATATATTTACTAAAATTACACAAAAATATCTTGAAATACTAAAAGAGTAAATATATTCAATAAAATCGCCATTGGCTTCAACCACATTTTCTAGACGATTCTGGCATCTTATGCAACTCTTCTGGACAGTCTTCTTGATTAAGTTGGTGAATGCTGCCATAAACCTTGCCTTAAGTTCATCTTTGGTGTTAAAAAGAGTTTTGTTGGTCACTCATTCAACTGTGACCCACACATAACGATCAAGGGGATTGTGGTCTGGGGAGTTAGGTTTTTTTTTTGTTTTGTTTTAATCATATCACCCCGAGCAAGGCGGCAATGCCACTGATGTGCAGGGGGCTACGTAAGAGTGAAAAGACTAGAAGAGAGAAAGCCGGAAACCACATACTAAACAGGGAACAAGGGATGAGCCTCTACACCTGTTCAATAGACGGGGGTGGAGTGTGAACCGGGCGATAGTTTAGACTATCTACTCCAATTGAAAAAAAAAAAAGAAGAAGAAATATGAAAAGATTGGAAGAGAGAAAGCCAGAAACCACATCCTAAACAGGGAACAAGGGATGAGCCTCTACACCTGTTCAATAGACGGGGGTGGAGTGTGAACCGGGCGATAGCTTAGACTATCTAGGTGACTAGATATAAGAAGTAATGTGGTTCCCTCTTGATCTAAAGCAGCACTACCCCTTCAAGGCACCTGTGCTGTGTCTGGGGCCATGTGGGAAGATGAATTAAGGCATAACATCACTATCACTAGTGATTGCTATAACACATTCATAATCACCATTAGCCTCATCCAACTCTTTCTGAATTCTCTGCACTGTCCTCAGATTGTCACCCAAACACGTTGAAATGTTTGTATTTGACCCTTCAGCATGAATTTGAAGCAATATAGCATGTCTTTTCCAAATTTATGGTGGAGTACATTGCATCATGGTACTCTTTTCCCACAGAAGGTGCCCAACTTACTCAACTATACTGTACAGTAAAAAATAATCAAAACAAACAATGCACATGTGCAAAATTAAATATATAAATTTACCCATCATACTCTGTATAGTATGGTCTCACTTTTTGCCTTTAATTTTCATTCCAAGTGTCTCGGATTATACACAAGAATGTATGATACACAAGAAAATATAGTAATTAAAATTCTTAGAGAAAACTGTTTTTAGTGGTAATTCCTTATGATAGAATCTAAAATGAATATTTTTCACAAGAGGTTAAAAAATGTTTCATTTTAACATCAACTATTTTATGATTTTAAAAGTATTAATTTCTTCTTTCTGATTGCATTGCTTCAAGTTTAAATATTTGTTGTTTAGCTTATGGAAGTTAAACTATGTTGAATCTGCTCAATACTTAGATGGGTGAGCACTTGGGAAGACCAGGTGCTGTAAGTATGAATGTGAGGGTAGTGTAATGGATAATGGCTCTGAGTTATTAATTGGGTCTTCACTTACACACAAATTCACTTCTTCTCCCCAGCTATGGGTTAATTAGTAGAACTTGTATCAGTAAAATCATTATTATTACCTCCTCAAAAATTTCTTACACGCTAAAAATGTTTTCTTGCTGTAAATAACTGGCAAAAGGTTGATAAGCCATAAAAAACTAATCAATCAATAATCAAAACCTAAAATTTAATGCCAAAAACTGGTGCTGCCCAGTCCTTGCTGTCCATTCTTGACAGAGTTCAATACCTAGGAAGTGTTCTAACAGGAGATGGAAAGTGTGACACAGAGATCCAAAGGTGAATTGGCATGGCAAAGGACGCGTTCCTGATCCTGAGTAAAGTACTAATACACAGGAAAATTTCACTAGAAACAAAGAAAAGAGTGCTGGATTGCTATGTGATGTCAGTTCTTCAATACTGGACAATAATCATTGAAAATGAGGACAAAACTTGAAGCAGCGGAAATGTGGTTCTACAGAAGGATGCTGTGGATATCATGGACTGAGCATGCAAGCAACGATGAGGTGTTGGAAAGAATGGCAACAAAAAGGAAATTAATACTGAGCATCAGGAAGAGATAACTGAAGTTCCTGAGACATGCAATGAGGAAGGAGGGCTTGGAGAACCTGATACTGACAGGTAAGATAGAAGGAAAAAGAGACGGAAGAAGGCAGCGGATAACATATTTGCAGGACCTGGTCAGGTGGATGATGGAATGGGGGTTGCAAGGTGTAACAGGAGCAAACATACTAAGATCCTTAAGGGATAGGGAGACGTGGCGAACCATGATCACCTATGTCCTGAAGGGACAGGGCATATAGAAGAAGAAGAAGAAACTTTTCCAAGGGTATTTGCATATAAGTAAATATAAATCGACTGTTCGGCTGTTCCTTGAATACTTCCACTATATCTGGTTGGGTGCTCCGGCTATTCATCTTGATGTTCTTGGCAAAATCCAAAGGATCTGCAGTGTGATCGGTCCTGATTTGGTATCTTGACTTCTGTCACTTTCTCACCGATGTCTTCCTTCTGTTTATTCTACAAATATTTTCATGGTAACTGCTCTGACATGCATTTTTCCTTGGTACCCAACCACATGAATTTAAGCATGCTACTAGATTGGCATCTAGGTCCCACCCTTTTTACCATTGAAATAGTTAAATGTAATTGCTACTTCTACTCCAACAGTTTCTTTTCTTGCACTTCCTGCCTGTGGAATTTCCTGCCATTTACTTGCTTCTCTTATAGCTACAATCTCCCAACATTTAAATGCAACATCATTTGCAATCTATTTTTTGAATCCTATTCATCTTTTATCGTTTCTTCAACAGACCTTGTACCAAGTCTTTTCTCTTATTATAACCCCCTGCATACTAGTAGCAGGGGTAAAATAATTAAAAAAAAAAAACTAACAAACCCAAGGTGAATTGGAACTTGACTCTTCAATTAACAATTTTGAACCATTATCCATTACATCACCTGCATATCCAAACTTACAGCATCTGGTATTCCAAATCAAAGTTTTAGTATTATATACAGTACTGTGCAAAAATATTAGGACAAAAACTATTTTATCTTTTATGAGGCATCAAAATAAAGTTTAAAGTCACCCCTGTCCTAACACATTTGCACACTACCGGTTGTGTGCAAAAGTATTAGGACAAGGGGGATTTTCTTAAAAACCTCACTGAAATTCAAATACAGGGTGAAAAGCCAAACCTTTGTAAGAATTATTTAACTAAAAGGGAAGAGGAAAGAAGGCTTCGGAATTTGAATTGGCTCCCACTAAAGCCCTGATCTCAATCCTATTGATCATATATGGGATATTTTGGATAAAAAATTGATAAATCTAATTTTACTTTGCAAGACACACTTTGGGAACAAATACAATCTGCTTGGCAGGAGATACCATTAGATACATTGAAGAAGTTTGTGATGTCAATGCCTGACAGAATGAAGGCTGTGATCAAAGCAAAAGGCTATTATACTAAATATTAAGTTTATTTTGTAACAAGTATTTTTTTTCTTGTTAAAGCATTTGTTGAGTAAATCAAATAAAATTACTTTAATTAAATTGTTTATTTTCTGTCAATATGCCTCATAAAAGATGAAATAGTTCTTGTCCTAATACTTTTGCACAGTACTGTAGATTCAGAAGAATAAAATCTCTTGAGTAAGGTACCTATATGATACAATGCTTGGGACACTCACATAGAAAACAAGACCTTCTACAGAAGGTAGCTGAAGAGAGTAACAAGAAAAGACTACCAATAAACTGCAAGAAAACCGAAAGCATGGTCATCAGCAAAAAAGGCAGCCCAATATGCCAAATACAGGTCAGGGATACAAAAATCAAGCAGGTACAAAAATTTAAATACCTGGGAAGTGTTCTAACAGAAGACGGAAAGTGCAACACAGAGATCCGAAGGTGAATTGGTATGGTGAAGGAAGCATTCCAGAAGTTGAGTATTAAGTATTAAGAAAGAAGACAATTTCAAACAGGACAATTTTAAGTATTAAGAAACAGGACAATTTCACTAGAAACAAAGAAGAGAGTACTGGATTGCTATGTGATGTCAGTCCTTCAATATGACAGAGAATGCTGGACAATAACATCGAAAAACTTGAAGCAACTAAAATGTGGTTCTACAGAAGGATACTGCGAATATCACTGATTGAGCATGTGAGCAATGATGAGGTTTTGGAAACGATGGAAACAAAAATGAAGTTAATACTGAGCATCAGGAAGAGACAGCTGAAATACCTGGGACTTGCAATGAGGAAGGAGGGCTTGGAGAACCTGATACCAACAGGCCAGATAGAGGGAAAAAGAGTCAGGAGAAAGCAGTGGATAACACATTTCAAGGACTTGATCAAGTGTATGACAGAACAAGAGTTGCGTGGAGTAACAGGAGAAAACATGCTAAGAGCCACCAGGGATAGGGAGACATGGAAAGCCATGATCGTTTACGTCCTGAAAGAACAGGGCACAGAGAAGAAGAAGAAGAAGAAGAAGATGAAGAAGAAGAAGAAGAAGACATTGATCTCAAGTGTTTTTGTTTTTATGGCCAAAGGATAAGGCTTTCAAGGTTGTCCTAAGTGGTACCCACTTGATCAAAGAGGAACGAAAGAATAAATAACTGAAAGAAAACATTTGGAATCAAGTAACAACAAAGCTGAACATAGAGAATTTCTAGTTACTGGTCTATATTAACAGTCAGTGTTGGGATCAAGGAAATTAGTTCCAGTTTGTAACTTGATGGGGACAGTGTCTTTTGGGCAGTTCTGAAGTCATCCATTGATATTGTTAAGGTTAAGATTGTAATGATCAAGGAAACATCCTCTTGAGAGTCTGTTCCGCAAAACAGTGATTTGCAGGAAGAAGCTGTTTAAGTGGAACTTACTTCTTGGTGATGGAACAGGAAGGAAAAGTGGGTGGTTTGCTACTAATGTAAATGACATGGTGGGTCCTAGCAATGAAGGTTAGATCTGATCTGAATAGCAATGCATAAAATAGTGACAGTACATGACCCTGTGTTAGGAGGATACAGACAATGGGAGTCAGATTCAAAATGTACTTTTACATCATTATTTGGAAAAGCTGTTCCTATTCAATAATTATGAGTATAATTACAAGAAATTGTATTTAGTTGAAATAAGGGACCTTTTATATATATATATATATATATATATATATATAGCCATCCACAGACAGATCTGTTTCACTGTATCACAGCACATCAGTAGGGTTAGACATCCGATTGCTTTTTACCCAGGATTGAAACCCGACTAAATTGGCATCAGTCGTTGATTCTACCTTTGAGCTATGGGTACTTGGTAGAAGGAGGCAGACATTTTAGCATGTATATTATCATTATACACATCCAATAGCTGAGAGTGTTCTAATTCACTGCTGAATGAACGATGCGTAGATGCCAGAGTAGCTACTGTTTTTCAAAGTTTATCATTCTTTCAGAGTGCTCAATCAGGGTGTGAGAGCATAAATAGCCATCTGCAGACAGATCTGTTTTGCTGTATCACAGCTCATCAGCACGGTTAGTCAACCGATTGCCTTTTACCCAGGACTGAAACCCGACCGAATTGGCATCAGTCGGCGAATCATGTTTTTCATTTTCTTATATTCTTTCATACTCAATAACCCCTTGTGTCTTACTGCTTTGTTTGGAGTGAAATGATAAGAAAAATCGGTTATATTTCAGAAAAGCAAATTCACAAATGTTTCCCATATGAACTATATTTTCAAATTTTCATAGTACTTTTTAATTGAAAACTTACTAAGAACACATAGTATGGTATCTGTTTTTTCTTTGGTCTGCTAATTACTATATAAAATAACCTCAGAATATTTAAGACCTATGATAAAGTCAATAACAATTTTTTACTGAAAACAAAAATCACAAAAGAGACAAGTCATATACATTATTTGTTTAAACTTGGTAATAACAGAACAAATACAAGTTCACCACTATTACTAACAAATTATTTTACTGTCATTATCATTGGCTGTAATCCAAACCTTGACTTTTCTAAAATTTTGTACTTCAGTTGGTTTTCTTTATCTTCCTTCAATTTGCCTATTTTAAATTACCTCCCCTGATTTTTATATTTAAAAAAATTTAATGGCAATCTAATTCCTGACCAATCAAATTTGTTCTAGTTAGTGAAAACAGAATTTACTCTTTCGATTGAAGGAAGCCCATAAATAGCAAAAGACTGCCAAGGCTTACTGTCAATTCCTTACAGACTCTTCGTATGCTAACTTTCTTGCTCATCCATTTTGTTTATTTTCTTTCTTCATTCAGACTTTTCATCTTTTTTTTTCTCCAAGGGTTCACAGCGGCTTAAAACACACAATAACTTCCCCTTTGTGCCTTGTTGCTTCAGATCAAAGTAGGCTTATTGCAAGCAGCTTATCTATTGACAGTAAATATACACACATCAAACAACTTACTCACAATGCTGAGTGCAAAGGTATTCTATCAATATATTCAACAATATATTTTATTATTAATTAAATCTGTTTACTATTATCAAAGTAGTGTATTTTGCACTTTCATTTACCTGTGATCTTTATTGTAGTTTCTAAAAACAGGCAATATATATATATATATATATATATATATATATATATATTGAGTGTATTGAGGCAGCAGATAATTTTCTAAACATATATTGTTAAATATAACAGACATTGAAGGTCTGTTATCTTTAACCATGAGCCAATTTAAACATTGTATTTTGGCTTTAACTTCAGGTGAAAATAAAGACAAAAATTGTCCAACATTTGAATATTTTATATTATGCTGGTTCTAAGCTTTCAGCTCACATGAGCCATCTTCAGAGAGGTTACAGCCATGTTAACATAAAGACATCCACCATCACAGATGATATTATCTTGTGTTGGCATAAAACATTGCTATGTGATGATAACAGTCACTGAAAGCTTAGAACCAGCTTAATAATAACATATCCAAATGTTGGAGAATATTTTTCATTATTTTTACCTGAAATTAAAGCCAAAATACAATATTTAGAATGACTCATGGTTAAACATGAGACATTTATTGTCTGTTATATTTAACAATATATATATATTTTAGAAGTAGTACAAACTAATGGGTTGGCAGTTCACTGTTTGTAGGGATTTACTATATTAATAGTGCTTGATACTTAAAAGAGCATTATTTATAGTAATATTTTTGTTAAAAGTTAGTAGTGTGCAAAAGTATTAGGACAGGGGTGATTTTCCTAAAAAACCTCACTGAAATTCAAATACTGGGTGAAAAGCCAAAACTTTGTAAAAATTATTTAACTAAAAGGGAAGAGGAAAGAAGGCTTCGGAATTTGAATTGGCTCCCACTAAAGCCCTGATCTCAATCCTATTGATCATCTATCGGATATTTTGGATAAAAAAACTGATAAATCTAATTTTACTTTGCAAGACACACTTTGGGAACAAATAACAGCTGCTTGGCAAGAGATACCATTAGATACATTGAAGAAGCTTGTGATGTCAATGCCTGACAGAATGAAGGCTGTGATCAAAGCAAAAGGCTATTATATTAAATATTAAACTTATTTTGTAACAAGTATTTTTTTTCTTATTAAAGCATTTGTTGAGTAAATCATATAAAATTACTTAAATTAAATTGTTTATTTTCTGTCAATGTGCTTCATAAAAGATAAAATAGTTCTTGTCCTAATACTGTTGCATGGTACTGTATATATATATATATATATATATATATATATATATATATATATATTTTTGCTCTACGTTACTTTCTCTTTGTTAATTCGAATTGGTTAGTTTGTATCGAGCACTTTTCTTTCTTTGTGGTTGGTTCCGTTTGAGGGTTTCTTTTCTTTGCTGCGAGGTACTGTATGTATTGTCGGTACTCCGCGGTTTTCTTTTTTTTTTCCCCCTCTTGTCCAACGCTTTATAGCAACGGACAGTAATGGAGTTAGATTCTGCCAGTTATTTGTGGTCCTCAAGGTTTGCTTTTGTAAAATTTTAGGATCTAGATACGTACAGAGTCAGTTTTATTATTATTATTATTATATATATATATATATATATATATATATATATATATATATATATATAAATTGATTGTTTAATACTTAGTTTTTGGTCCTATTAGGGTTAGACACATTTGTATTAAAAAGTGTTCTATACAATTATATTGTAGAAATTTTGAATATTTTTCATTTTTAAATGAGTTATTTCGCTACCTTGGTTTCTACCATGAGTTGTGTCTTCAGGTGATTTTTAATAACTGATTTTACCTTTTACCGTTTTTCTTTTTAAAAACGCTCATGCAATCATGTTTTATTTGAATACTCATGTGGCAGAGAATTTATGAATGCGCATTGTTTAAATTCAAACAAATTATGACATTTTCATCCATGGTTGTATGAACCTAAGAGGTATTTCTTAGTGTGGGTGCATTTTGTCATAATTTCTGTTCTTTCATTTAACAGTTCGTCTTTATTTGGGTATGTCATAATTTCTAAATTTTCTTCTTGGCACAGTCTACATATTTGTCCACCATTGTAAGGCTTGGTATGTAGACTGTTCTTAAAAAAGAAAAACAGTAAATGGTAAAATCAATTAATAAAAATCACCTGAAGACACAACTCATGGAAGAAACCACGGTAGCGAAATAACTCATTTAAAAATAATATATATATATATATTTTTTTTTAAATGACTTTAATCCAAAAGGAAAAGCAGGAAGGTAAATCCCAAAGACCCGATCCTAATTAATATTAAAAAATGATACAGGTGGAGAGTTCAATGTAATTAAAATTACAGAGCCAATTATAAATAAAATAAATTCGATGTTCAAAACTGTTGAATGATCATTTCAACATGAAATCCCTAAGTGAGATTTCACATCTCATTGGCAACTACCACATTTCAAAATGAAATAAAAAAGAAATAAAAAAATTAAAAAATTTGAAAGTTAAGAATTCATTGGCGGAAGTTAAAATTTTGCAACACAAAAAAAAACATTGAAATTTATTTTATTTTATTTTATATATATATATATATATATATATATATATATATATATATATATATATATAAGATATAATTTTAAGGTATGCTATATTTATGGGTCAAAGTGCTCAGTAGTAAGAGTTTGAGCATATATAACTATAAAAGTGGGCATTGATGTCAAGACTCAAAGGCAACAGTCTGTTACATGTTAAATGCAATCATTCAGCCATGGTATCAGGTCTGATGATTGTATTTTGCCTAAAACGGACTGTTGTCGCTAAGTGCTGACCCTTCATGTCCACTTTTATTATACATGCTGTATATTTCCTCAGATAAGGCAACCTTTAGATAAGACTTGGTAAAAAAAATATATATATTTTCATGAATTTATCCTATACCTGTAGTATAAGATGACTGCTTATTGATTATATAACAATGCTATTTTGATGAGATTGCCTAGCATTTGCTGCCATATTGAAGGACAAACATCACATAACAATCCAGTACTCTCTTCTTTGCTTCCAACAAATTTTTTCTGTCTCTCAATACTCTCTTCAGCTTTACGAATGCATCCTTGGCCATGTCAATACATCTTTAGATCTCAGTGTTGCATTTTTCATCCTCTGTTAGAACACTTCCCAGGTATTTAGATTTCTGTACCTGCTTGATTTTAGTATCTCTGACCTGTAATTGACATTTTGGGTTCCTCTTTTTACTGATGACCATGCATTCAGTTTTCTTGTAGTTTATGTTTAGTCCTTTCTTTTCACTTTCTTTAATTGACTTTTTTGAGACAGTGGGTTAACTAATAAAGTAGCCTTGCCTCTTCAGCCTTGGTTAGCTACCAGTCTAGAAAGACAATGATGAATTAAAAAAATACTGTATATTTCTACATATAAGGTGACCTTTAGATAAGACAAGGTAAAAATATAGCAAATTTTCATTAATTTATCCTATACTGGCTTATTGGTTATATAAAGATATTGTTATTGAAAATGTTGTTACTTATTTTATCCTTAGAAATTTAAAATAAAGGAAATAAAATTGATTCAATATCATGTTTTTTCAACACACATCCGTTGAAATGGAAACCATTGTTTTATTTATGTTTCCTCATGTGATCTCTTGTGAATACTGATCTTCTTCCTCTTCTTTTCCTATATCTAAATATTTGAAAACAGCCTGGTGTACTAATGGCCATTTACTTATACTTCATCAACAATCACAAAATGCTGCTAATAACACTATGATAATAGTACATTGCTGTGAATGTAATCATAACTCAATGTTTACATTTTCTCAGCTGAGCTTGCATGGATACAAGTTGATTTCAATGATATGGAATTATTCTATGAATAGACAATTTATTATGAAGTTATACCATTAGTATATAAGATAGAAATGGTTTTATTTTTTTTATTATCAGTTTATTTCTTTTCATGAACATTATTGATTATCGCACAGTGGTCAAGGTTAGCCTACCAACTAACATCATTCAGAATTTAAGGTTTCTTTTTTAGAATTGTAGTATAAAACAACTTCCAGTTCTTAAGGCTGATTTTTCAGAGTTAAAGGTCATTGTATGCACAGAATTATACAGTATATATATATATTCTTCATTTGTAAATGAGTTATTACATGACCTAGGTTTCTACTATGTAGTGTCTTCAGGTGATTTGCAATAACTGATTTTACATTTTTTTATTGTTTTGTTTTTTATAATGTTCACATAATGTGGATTTTTTTGAATGCTCATGAAATAGGGATTTTTTGAACGCACAATTTTTAAAATTAGAAGAAATTATAATGCTTTCATTCATGGTTGTATGACCCTAATAGATATTTTATAGTATGGTTACACTTAGTCATAATTTCTGTTCTTTCATTCAGTAATTCATTTTTGTTTGAGAATAACATAATTGCTAACATTTCTTCCTGGCACAGTCTACATATTTTGCTATCATTTTAAGGCTTGGCTTTTTTCACTATACTCCACATTATGTCTTGATCTTTTCCATATTTTTATTTCAGTTTCTACACATGGCTAGCCAATTTTGTCCAATTCTTTAGGTTTTCTATTTTAAATGTAGACCTGTGATTGAACCATCTAGTCTTAAAAGTGTCTTTGGGTATATATCTATATCTATCTAGATATAGATATATGTAAAATGTATGATTAATTTTTTTATTCTATTGTACAAGTAATTCTTATAATTGATGTGCTGTGTAGGATGTAGGTGATCATGGCTCTCTACAATTTCCTGTCTTTTGTTTTTTTCTAAACTTTTTTCCACTTTCTATATACTCAAACTCACTAAGTATGTCATGTGTAATTTTTTTGTCCCTCTTCCCTTCAATCTGTCTTGTGAGTATAAGATTTTTCATGTGCTCTTTCCTCATTACAAGGCCCAAAAACCAGTTTGGTAGTGGACAACTGAATGAAGTTGCTGTAAGGGAGTAAAGTCAGCAGGTAAGATTTATTTTATGAGAGTCTGTAGGATTGACCCTAGACTTGAAGATGTGAAGAAAGTAGTAGTTAGGGAAACATCCTATTGGGAGTCTGTTCCATAAAGTAACAGAAGCTGCCTGAGGGGAACTTGGTCCTTACAAATGTAATACAAATCGAATAAGGATGAGTTAACTCTATGTACATGGCATGGCTGGTCCTGAATGTGAAGGTCCGAACTAGTGAAGATAGGTAGTGTAGTTCATCTGAATATTTGTCATGGGAATAGTGACTGAGTAGCTAAAGGCAAGCAGCGTTTTCTCTGAGGGAAAGGGGTTTCAGGATAGATAAATAATTCATCACTATTCTTTATTCATTGGACTGAAGCGATTCTAGAGGATGAAAGTGCTCCATTTTGTCATTCAATTGCCTGACATTGTTCTTACACATGAAAAAAAAATTTGTATTTCACATTCTCCCATATATACTGGGTCATATTTTATTTTGTAAGTCAATGTTTTCACAATAAAATTGCTATATATTGGTATATATTTACATTAAATATTAATTTCTACTGGACATAAAGTGGGGGATCAGTTTTCTATTGTCATTAAGTAATAACTGATCCCCCAAAATTATTATATTTTGTCAAATTTTATCATTCAAGTCAATATTTTCACAATAAAATTGATATTAACCGACTGATGTAGAGAAAAAAATTTCCAGATATATACATATATAGAGATATTTTTAATCAAGTTCACCCCAAGTAAAGCAGTAAAGCCACTAAGACACAAAGGGTTACTGGGTGTGAAAGAATTAGAAAACAGAAACATTAGTAGAGTAATCAGGAATTGAGAATATGACATAAAGTGGGATATCAGTTTTGTATTGTTATTAAGTAATAAACTGATCCCTCCTAAATTATTATATCATGTCAAATTTTATCATGCAAGACAATATTGATATTAACTAACTGATATTTTCAGGATTTATTTATACCAGTACTACATTGTGTGAGTTTCAACTTTTAATATCTAAACATATTGATAATGACTTGCTTTGAAGGTTTTGTTATACAAGCAATCTCAGTGCAATGTCCTTTTTTTATAAAACATCTGAAAGATACAGGCTATAGAAACATGTAGAACAATAAGATTATTATAATATTATTTATTCATCATGCAAATGTATTAAATACAATATTCAATACATTTTCATAAGAAATAGATACATCTTATCAGGGTTTTATAACAGATCATATTCAATATATTTATATAATGGATATATTTGACCAGATTTTTATAGCAGATCATAATAAATACATTTCTAAAATAAATACTTTCTATGAATTTATTATCATAGATCATCTTCAATACATTTTCTAATAAATACTATTAGGTTTTTATGATAGATTATGTTCAATACATTTTTATAACAAATAATATTTTATAACAATAATATCAGGTTTTTTTTATAACGAATCATGTTCAATACAAGTATATAATGAATACTTTCTATCATATTTTTATAATAGTTCTTGTTCAATACATATATTTAATAAGTACTATCAGGTTTTCATGAAAGATCACATGCAATACAAGTATTTAATGGATACTGTCTATGAGATAAGATTATATTACAAAGTTTTGAAAATTTGGATACTTAAAAATTTAAATTGTTAGGTATCTCAACCATATATATATATATATATATACATTTTAGAGAAAATATAAATAAGTTTGTTAACATTATTATGAATATACTGAATTAGAAATTTTTATACTTTCATTGAGGTTATGCTTAAAATGAATTGTTATTTTATTATTTTTCATGTTAATATGTGCTTGTTGATATTCTAGAAACTTCATCACTATTTTATCCATTGATTTTGTCAATTCTGTATTCTGTTACCTTTCATAATACTTGGCATAAATTTATTATAGTATAATAGAATGCAAAATTTACTTATAAAATTTTATTTTTATACTGAATGACATATCTCTCATAGATATCAAATACAGTTGCATAATAAATACTTTTCTCATAGATATCAAATACAGTTGCATAATAAATACTTTTAACCAGATTTATTATCAGATCATATTAAATATATTGGATAAATAAACACTTCTAACCCAGTTTTAATGATAGATCATATTTAATACATTTGTATAATAATTAAAGAGTTTTATAATACATCATATTTAGTACATTTATATAATGTACCAAGTTTTTTAACATATTATAATCAATACATTCTTATAATAAACACATTATATCAGATTTTAATAAGGTATCATATTCAACACACATATTTTTTACCATGTGTTTATAATAGATCTTATTGAACAGAGTTACATAATGAATACATCTTACCATGCTTTATCATAAATCATGTTCAATATCTTTTAGTAATAACTATTATCATAAACCATGTTCAATATTAGTATATAATGGATACATCTTACTATGTTTTATATTTGATACATTTTCATAATAAATACTATCAGGTCTTTATAATAGATCATGTTCAATACATTTGTATTATGAACATTTCTAAATAGATTTTTATAAGAGAATATATTCAATTGATCTTTCTAATAAATACTTCCGACCAGGTTTTTAAATAAGATTACCTTATGATCTTTAAAAAATTTCATGCTTAAAAATGAATTTGCACGATACCTCATCTCTGTATATACATTTAAAAAGACATATCAATGAGTTCATTAATGTTCTATAAAATATTTCATTAAAATTTCTTATATTTGCATTTAGGGTATGTTAGAAAAAAGATATTACTGTTAAAGATTTCTAAATTTTCATGATCTATTTTGCATGGTTTATCAATTTTGCTCACTTTTATCTATTTTGCATACTTTTATCAATTTTGCAAGCTTTTATCAATTCTGCATACTCTTATCAATTTTGCATGCTTTTATCAATTTTGCATACTTTTATCAATTTTGCATACTTTTATCAATTTTGCATGCTTTTATCAATTTTGCATGCTTTTATCAATTTTGCATACTTTTATCAATTTTGCATGCTTTTATCAATTTTGCATGCTTTTATCAATTTTGCATGCTTTTATCAATTTTGCATACTTTTATCAATTTTGCATACTTTTATCAATTTTGCGTGCTTTTATCAATTTTGCATACTTTTATCAATTTTGCATGCTTTTATCAATTTTGCATGCTTTTATCAATTTTGCATACTTTTATCAATTTTGCATGCTTTTATCAATTTTGCATGCTTTTGTCAATTTTGCATACTTTTATCAATTTTGCATGCTTTTATCAATGATAATGACAGGGCTGAGCAAAGAAAGAAATAAACTAAATGATCCCTACTAATGAAAGAAACTGCATAATAATTGAAAATATGTGATTGCAATAATTGATTAGTTATTACAAAGTAATCAAGTACAGACCTAGTCCCTCGTTACCATGTCCAGTATCCTCATTCCAGCCATCCTCATTTTCACTGTCAGGAATCATAAATTGCCTGTGTTCACTTTCATCACCGCAAGAAGTCCCTCCAAGTTCCTGAGATTAGTAGAACACAAAGAACAAAGGAAACAGTATTACACCATACTGCACAAAGACATAAGAGGCGGCATTTGGGTGAATGGCACCCAGATGAAAGTATGTTATCTATCTATCTATCTATCTATCTATCTATCTATCTATCTATATATATATATCTAAGTCTGTCCATTATCTATCTATTTAAATCTATCTATATATTTATCTAAGTCTGTCCATTATCTATCTATCTAAATCTATCTATATATTTATCTAAGTCTATCTATCTATCTATCTATCTATCTATCTATCTATCTATCTATCTATCTAAGTCTGTCCATTATCTATCTATTTAAATCTATCTATATATTTATCTAAGTCTGTCCATTATCTATCTATCTAAATCTATCTATATATTTATCTAAGTCTATCTATCTATCTATCTATCTATCTATCTATCTATCTAAGTCTGTCCATTATCTATCTATTTAAATCTATCTATATATTTATCTAAGTCTGTCCATTATCTATCTATCTAAATCTATCTATATATTTATCTAAGTCTATCTATCTATCTATCTATCTATCTATCTATCTATCTATCTATCTATCTAAGTCTGTCCATTATCTATCTATTTAAATATATCTATCTATCTATATAAGTCTGTCCATTATCGATCTATCTAAATCTATCTATATATTTATCTAAGTATATCTATCTATCTATCTATCTATCTATCTATCTATCTATATAAGTCTGTCCATTATCTATCTATTTAAATCTATCTATATATTTATCTAAGTCTGTCCATTATCTATCTATCTAAATCTATCTATATATTTATCTAATCTATCTATCTATCTATCTATCTATCTATCTATCTATCTATCTATCTAAGTCTGTCCATTATCTATCTATTTAAATATATCTATATATTTATCTAAGTCTGTCCATTATCTATCTATCTAAATCTATCTATATATTTATCTAAGTCTATCTATCTATCTATCTATCTATCTATCTATCTATCTATCTATCTATCTATCTATCTAAGTCTGTCCATTATCTATCTATTTAAATATATCTATATATTTATCTAAGTCTGTCCATTATCTATCTATCTAAATCTATCTATATATTTATCTAAGTCTATCTATCTATCTATCTATCTATCTATCTATCTATCTATCTAAGTCTGTCCATTATCTATCTATTTAAATATATCTATATATTTATCTAAGTCTGTCCATTATCTATCTATCTAAATCTATCTATATATTTATCTAAGTCTATCTATCTATCTATCTATCTATCTATCTATCTATCTATCTATCTATCTATCTATCTAATCTAAGTCTGTCCATTATCTATCTATTTAAATCTATCTATATATTTATCTAAGTCTGTCCATTATCTATCTATCTAAATCTATCTATATATTTATCTTTATCTATCTATCTATCTATCTATCTATCTATCTATCTATCTATCTATCTATCTATCGATCTATCTATCTAAGTCTGTCCATTATCTATCTATTTAAATATATCTATATATTTATCTAAGTCTGTCCATTATCTATCTATCTAAATCTATCTATATATTTATCTAATCTATCTATCTATCTATCTATCTATCTATCTATCTATCTATCTATCTATCTATCTATCTATCTAAGTCTGTCCATTATCTATCTATTTAAATATATCTATATATTTATCTAAGTCTGTCCATTATCTATCTATCTAAATCTATCTATATATTTATCTAAGTCTATCTATCTATCTATCTATCTATCTATCTATCTATCTATCTATCTATCTATCTATCTATCTATCTAAGTCTGTCCATTATCTATCTATTTAAATCTATCTATATATTTATCTAAGTCTGTCCATTATCTATCTATCTAAATCTATCTATATATTTATCTAAGTCTATCTATCTATCTATCTATCTATCTATCTATCTATCTATCTATCTAAGTCTGTCCATTATTGATCTATCTAAATCTATCTATCTATCTATCTATCTATCTATCTTAGTATAAAAATAATTTTTGATCACTACTCATATTTAAGTAGATATTCTGTTTATAATCAAACAGTATATATATTTATTTCTACCATCCTGATTATTTACGTTAAATTTTGTTACGGAAATGTGCGTCATTCGGCAGGATTCGAACCTGCAACCCCTATTCACATAGGGGAAGCCAATAATTGATCTGGTGCATCTTAGACCTCTCAAAAATGAATAACCAAAGTCAAATCAAGCCTTTATAACACAATTTTTGATTCACCGTAAATAACCATTCAAACAAATAATTTCAAATTGTTGGTTGTTAATAACCATTTTGTTAATCTTCATATATATATATATATATATATATATATATATATATATATATATATATATATATATACACCTAACTAGCATAACAATTTTTTCATTTATCTGAACAAAAAAATTGTTATGGACTCTCTTGTAGATTTTGACATATGAGCATCTAACTCATTTAGACTACCACACAAAGAATTGTTTAAAGTCATGAAGGCTTGTGTAGCACCATCCACACTTTTTGGAACTGCTGATAACAAACAATTAGGGCAGACATCTGCCACAGATCTCATAAACAACAGACCTCAGTTATTTAACCCATAACTGGAGGGAAGGGACAGATTAATACTTTCCCAAGGGTACCAGTGTGTAAGTGAATGCAAAGTGTTCAACTAGAATTGGAACTCGGCTCACCGATTTCCCCCTCTGAGCCGACATCCACCACACTACAACGCACATCTGTCAATAAACTCTTACAGCATCTGGTATTCCCAAGCGGTTACCCATCTAAGTACTGACCAGGCTCAACGTTGCTTTGCTTTGGTGATCGAGCGAGAACCAGTGTATTCAACATGATATGAGCATTGATGGTATATATATATACACACCTAACATAGCATTTTTTCTTGTTTATTTGGACAATATGAAAACACTCTACCATCATATATATATATATATATATATATATATATACATATATCACCATATGAATTTTTTATTGTGTGTATTGTTTGTTTCTGATTTTGTCAATTGCACAGTATAGTAAGATCAGTTTTTGCCAGACAGGTTCCTCCAGCAGCCACCCTCTTGACTTAGAGCAGTACTATCTCTTTAAAACACTTGATGTTGCCATTCATGTTGTGTCTGAGGTTTTGTGATATGATGAACGGAGGCATAACGTCACCATCACTAGTAATCTCTCTAAGCACCTTCATAATCATCATTAGACTCATCCAACTCTTTCTGAATCTTCTGCACTTTTCTCAGATTGACACCCAAACACTCCGGTATGAATGCCAAGTGGTACAGCATGCTGTTTCCAAATTACTGGCAGAGTAATGGTACTTTTTTTTTCACAGACAATGCTCAACTGATCCTAATATACTGTCAGTCAGTCAGTTAAGTGCCATATGTGAAACACGCTTGGGTGATCATGTCGGTTTCCCGTTCCAAGCCGATATCCACTGTACCACAACGCACATCCCACTGTGCAGTCAACAAAATAAAAAACAAACAATTCACATGTGCAAAATTGAAAATATAAAATGGTGTACAATGTACCATTGCACCCTATATGAAAAATAATCATGTTACTGAAAGTTTCTTGCATATAGTTATCATCAGACACAAATTAAATCTGTCTGATCTAAAACTTCTTTATTTATAGGATACTGACAAGATAATGGAGTAACCCTCTGTCTGTTCTACAAATTTTTTCATGGCAACTGCTCAGATGAGCTTTTTGCCCGGGTGACCATACTACATGAATTTAAGCATGCTACTAAATTGGTGTGGACGTGCGTTGTGGTGCAGTGGATATCAGCTTGGAAGAAGAAATCAAGGAGCCGAGTTCGAATTCTAGTTGAATTCATTGCATTGACTTACGTGCAAATACCCTTGGGAAAGGTATTAATCTGTCTCTTCCTTCCAGTTATGGGTTAAATAACAGGACAGACTGGGTTCTATAGCCTTGGCTGGCAACCAGTCTACCGCAGAAAGCAATGGCAACCTACTGCGGGATAATCTTCTGCCCAGTCAGTCATGTCTCTTTTGAGACATGATCGCCCAAGCGTGTTTCACGTATGGCAATTAACTGACTGACTAAATTGGTCTCACTGTTTTATTGTTTAACTAGCTAGATACAAATAACACTTCTACTTTGATAGTTTTTTTTTAACTTTCTACCTGTGAAACACCCTTCTGATTTATTGCTCTTCTGATAACTACAATCTTCAGAAACTTAAATGCAATGTTAATCAGCATCTTCTGTCTTCTTGAACCCTGTTCCCTTTTGTCCTGTTCTCGATTGTCACCATTTTCAATCTCCACATTCTCTTTTGCTTTCACTTTCACTTTCACTTTCACTCTTATATTCCTAAACCTTCTAGTAACATTGACTGATAAGGAATAAATATATAATTATTCTTAGAATAAATTTTAGTTCTTTAGTTCTGTTTCATTGAACATTGTTTTACTATTTACTATTACTACTAACACACACATTTTGTATTTATATTTGTATATATATATATATGTGTATGCATGTTAGTCTGTCTCTCTCTCTCTCTCTCTCTATATATATATATATATATATATATAATAATATTAACTATAGCAACAACAATACCAATAGTAAGAGACCTAACTCTACCAAAATTAGTATTAATCAAGCTATAATTTAAATCGTCTTGTATAACCCACCGAGAACAAACTCGGAGGAAAAATAAGACGAAGCAAAAAAAGAAACAAATGAAGTACATGAACAAAAAATCAAGCACTCGTAAGAAAGAAAAAGTCCCAAGACGAAATCCCTAACACTAAAGCGCTCAATACAAAAGTAGAGCAAACAAAGACAGAAAATCTAAGCAAGAGCCAACAACCAACCACGGTTTCGTCTGACGGCTCATCAGGGAAATTTCCCTGACAAGCTGTTAGGCGAAACCGTGGTCGGTTGTTGGCTCTTGCTTAGATTTTCTGTCTTTATATATATATATATATATATATATATATATATGTGTGTGTGTGTGTGTGTGTGTGTGTGTATGAATTACTAAATATACATTTGAGAGTGCACATATGTTTAGTATTATTATTCAGATGTTAATAAATCTATTAAACTGTCAGTTTAAAAAGTGCACTTGATGATTGCATAATGCATGAAATTGAGTTATGCAATTGATATAGGACTATATATGTAAATTCCTTAATAAATATATATATATATATAATAGCAAATTGATTTGGTGTTTTCCACTTTTATTTTTTAAAGTCTTAGGTGTTTGCAAAAATTTTCAGAAGTTATTATTATAAAAAATATTTTCTATTGCATTTTAAATCTTCTGTTTCGCAAAAAAGAAAACAATGGAAATTCTTACATAGATCTAATATTCAAAAATTGAATTTAAATTACTTTGGTATGTTTTAGTATTATAAAAATATAATAAAATTTCTCTCGATAACAATAATTTCTTCTATTGTTACATTATTAACTATTTATGGCTTTAACTAAGCTACTCATAAAATACTCCTAAAAATGACTTATTTAAAAATTTCTGATAAGCTAACTAGTATCTCTGGAAAAAAAACTCTAGTAATAATTATAAATGCAAAATTTCAATAAAAATAACTTAGTTATTTCTTTTTTATAGACACAAAATAAATATGGGAAATATTTTTTAATGAATTCAAAACGCAGTATGTTAATAATTTATGATAAATCAAATATGGTAGAAAAAATGTCTTAAGAAAACACAGAAAAAATCTTCTTTTATAACAAATATCTTCATTGTAATGTTTTTTTAAATATCTTAGAAATGTGTTCAATAATTTTCTTCTCGTGTTACTTGGATGAAATGAAGTTCTAAAATATAACAGTTTATTTACAATTTGTTTCAGAAATACAAGACATGGTAACAACGTAAAACTGGAAGGAATCACCTTGAAAAAATCTAATGAGAAATAGAAATATCTTGGAAATTTATTAAAACTTTAAATTTAATTAAAAAATTAAAAAAAAATTAAACATGCAATAAATTAATATTCAAGTTGGCAGATTGATCCTATTAACAGAGATTATGTATCAGATTATACAAATTTAAGAAATTAAAAATTAAAATTAATGTTGAAATTGAATTTATCAAAAAATTTTCTAAAGTAATTTAAGAACTATAATTATAATATTTAATAATAATCAAGAAAATTGATTATGAGCAAAAGATGCAACATATATGCATAGGAATGGGCTTGAATTAATTAAAAAGTTTTTAATCAAACATTATTTTTTTATTACTTTAAATGTTATATTTTAATGGATGCATGTGTTTGAGTAGACACCCGGTTTATTTAAGCAGGGTGCGGATGTGCGTTGTGCTGCATTGGATATCAGCTCGGAACGAGAAATCGGGGATCCAATTTGAATTCCAGCCGAATTCATTGCATTCGCTTACGTGCAAATACCCTTGGGAAAGGTATTAATCCATATCTTCCTTCCAGTCATGGGTTAAATAACAGGACAGATTGGGTTCTATAGCCTTGGTCGGCAACCAGTCTACCGCAGAAAGCAATGGCAACCGACTGCGGGATAATCTTCTGCCCAGTCAGTCATGTCTCTTTTGAGACATGATCGCCCAAGCATGTATCACGTATGGCACTTAACTGACTGACTGAATTACATCTACTGGCCTTGAAAATTGAGAGTCTTACTAAAGAAAATTTTTAATCCAACATTATTTCTTATTACTTTAAATTTTATATTTTCATAAATGCATGGGTTTGAGTAGATGTCTTTTTTTTCTCAATCAGTTTGAATTACATTTATTAGCCTGGAAAATCAGAGTCTTAATAAAGAAAGGGTATCCCCAACTTCCTACCTTGCCATTTTTTTCTTTTACTTCATAAATTTAAATGTAGTAAAATTCATTTTAATAGACAACATTAAAATCCAAAGAGTGCTCTTTGTTTATGTTAGGATTTAAAACTGAGCAGATATGCATCTTTCAAGAATTGGTAAAAATATGTGTTCAAAAGCACTATTCAGTCTTTGGAGGATTTTCATGTTCGAGTGGTTTAGGCACATTTGATCTAATCACAGTTTTCTCTAGTGAAGACATGTTCAAATCATGCCAAGGACCTATATGTTTCTAATAAGATTTCTCGAATATTCAAGCAGGTAGATAGTAATAAATAAATATACTTTTTAATAAATGATTAAAAACAGAGCATCTACTCATATGGCTATCTATTAAAAAAATGCTTAAGCAATAAATTAATATATATATATATATATATATATATATATATATTTATAAACACTTGTACAGCACTATAAATATAAACAAAACAAATATTCAAAATTATTGCATATTAACATATATCTACTTAATTACATAAGCCTTTATTTTAAGTTTTATATAAATTATGTTATATCATTGACTTTTAAGAAAAATCAAACTAAAATTATAACATTCACATTCTAACATTAAAAACCAAATTTAATTCATTTTAAATTATTTATTTTTATTTTTATAATATATATTATCACTTTAAATGTTGTTTTAGTGAGTACCCATATTTAAGTAGAGGCACTGTTTATTTATTTAACAATATATTAATTTATTTTCATTTACTGGCCTGAATACTTGAGAAATCTTATTAAAGAAAAATATCTGCTCTCTGGCAGGATTTGAACCTGAGACCCTATTTGCAGGAAAAAAACATTAGTGTCCAAAGTAATAAGATATACACACACACACACACACACATATATATATATATATATATATATATATAAAACAAAAAATTTAGGCAAACACATTATTTCATGGTAAATCGTTGGTCTATTTCAGGGGAACCATCATCAGCTTCTGTCTTTATTGTACAGAAGATTTTACACGAATCGTTTAAAATCTTCTGTACAATAAAGACAGAACCTGATGCTGGTTCACCTGAAATAGGAGAAAACACTTTTGATTTACCATGAAATAACATGTTTGCCTAAATTTTTCTTATATTTGCTCTATATGTATCTATATACATATATATTTAGACCTCTCTTGGAGATTTATCTTGCCACTCTATGTACAGGATACTCCTTTGGATTTTTCTATATCTACACCGTATGCTTATATATATATATATATATATATATATATATATATATATATTAAAATTTGTGTATTTAGGTGGCAAATTTAGACATGTCAGATGAAATAAACTGCAAACATTGTGTCTGCTTATTTACAATAAAATCTGTTCATACACACGGATAATCTTTTGCATATTATAATTGAAAGATATAAGAAATGAGCTGAAGATGATCTCAGAATTAAATTGAAAGTACTTGAGAACATCAAGAAATGAATAATAAAATTATCTGTCAAAGTTATACCTCGTTTCTCACATCTTTCAATTATATGAAAGATTGTCCATGAGTATGAATGGATTTTATTAAAAATAAGCAGATACCATGTTTGCAATTTATCTGATCTGACATATATATATATATATATATATACTAACAAAATAGCAAGATCGCCAAGATCTTGGCGATCTTGCTATTTTGTTAGTGTGTTTGCTCTGCGTTACTGCCTTCTAGTTAAATACTTTTCGGTTGTGTGTATCGAGCACTTTTCTTTTCTGGTTGTTTGTTCCGTTGAGGGTTTTTTTTCTTTTTACTGGGAGGAACCGTATGTATTGTCGGTCCCAAGCAGTTTTCTTTTTTTTCCCCCTCTTTGCCCAAAGCTTTATAGCCGAGGGCAATAACGGATTTAGATTCTGCTGGTCATTCATAGTTTTGAGATTAGAATACACGCAGAGTCGGTTTAATAATAATTGTTATTATTGTTATTATTGTTATTATATATATATATATATATATATTAGGGAAAGCTATTATGAAGGGGAAAAAAAGGATGAAATATGTCACATCAAAAATTTTTCCACTTTGTTAATTTCCTGATTTCCCATATATGCATTGTTTGTTTTGAATTTTTCAACTGTGCAGTATAGTGGAGTCAGTTAGGCACCATCTGTAAGAAAAAGAGGATCATAAGACAATTGACTTCCCCAGAAATTTGGAGATGGCATATTGTACTGCTTGTACAGAACCTCCACTATGACCATTTCAGAGTGGTTGGGTGTCAATCTGATGACAGTTCAGAAAATTCAAAAATAATTGGATGAGTCTAATGGTGATTATAAAAGTACAGCAGCTCAGAAAATTCACTCCGTTTGTTCTAATAAGAAATAAACTCCCGAATTTGTTAGTGAGGGCCTCAGACTCTACATGGAGTCCTACATCAAGTACCTTGGGAAAGTAGTGCTGCCCAGGATCAAGAGGGTGGCTGCTGGAAAACTAGTTAAGGTAACAGGACTCTTCACCTTGCTACACAAGCAGGAGAATCTGTTCATAGCTGTCAGACAATTTCTGTAACCACATTGCCCCTTAAAACTAACCACCTAATTTGTCACACTGCAACCCCCTTGATTATTATGTGTGGGTCATAGCTGATTGAAAGAACAACAAAACTCCTCATAATACCAAAGATTAACTCAATAGAAAGATTATGACAGCATTCTCCAAGTTAATGAAGGAGACCATGAAAAAGATATACAGGAGATTCCAAAATCGTCTAGAGGCCATTATTGAAGCCAATTTTAATGAATAAATTTACTCAATAGTATTTCAAGCTATTTTTATATAGTTTTGGTAAATATATCTGTTATATAGTTTTGGTAAATATATCTGTTATATAGTTTTGGTAAATATATCTGTTATATAGTTTTGGTAAATATATCTGTTAAAATAAGTTGTCAGTTTTATTTTCATTTTTGTGTAATTTAGATGTCAATTCATCCATCATAGTCTGTAGAATTTCAATCTTTAGGCTATCTGAATTTAATGTGTTGAGTTTTCCTCTCAATATTTCATATCCTCTCAATATTTCATATTTAATTTTTATCTATTTAATATTTTATATTAATTAGAGAACATTTTTTGGCTTATCCTTTCCTTTTTTTCAGGTTTCTTATTTTATATACATATATATATATATATATATATATATATGTTACGGAAACAAAACAAAATTTTCGATTCATTGCAACAACGATATCTGCTCTGAAATATATCGTAATGTCAACAAATTTAAACATGTTATGGAAATTAACGAAGATTAACGAAACTTGGTTATAAACAACCGACAATTTGAAATGATTTGTTTGAACATTATTTTTGATCAATACTCATATTTAAGTAGATTTTCTGTTTCTTTTATTAAACAGTATTATATATATTTATATCTACTGGCCTGATTATATACGATAAATTTTTATTATGAAAATGTGGGTCATTTGGCAGGATTCGAACCTGAAACCCCTATCTACATAGGGGAAGCTATCATTTGATCTGGCAATGTCTTAGACCGCTTGACCACAAATGACCTCCAGTCTAAACGAGATTTTAATCAAGCCTATATAACAAAATTTTCGATTCATTGCAACAACGATATCTGCTCTGAAATATATCGTAATGTCAACAAATTTAAACATGTTATGGAAATTAACGAAGATTAACGAAACTTGGTTATAAACAACCGACAATTTGAAATGATTTGTTTGAACATTATTTTTGATCAATACTCATATTTAAGTAGATATTCTGTTTTTTAATTAAACAGTATTATATATATTTATATCTACTGGCCTGATTATTTACGATAAACTTTTATTACGAAAATGTGTGTCATTCGTCAGGATTCAAACCTGCGACCCCTATCTACATAGGGGAAGCTACCATTTGATTAAAACCTTGTTTAGACTGGAGGTCATTCATGGTCGAGTGGTCTAAAACAATGCCAGATCAAATAGTAGCTTCCCCTATGTAGATAGGGGTCGCAGGTTCGAATCTGCTGAATGACGCACATTTTTGTAATCAAAATTTATCGTAAATAATCAGGCCAGTAGATATAAATATATATAATATTGTTTAATTAAAAAACAGAATATCTACTTAAATATGAGTATCGATCAAAAATAATGTTTTTTTTTTAGAAAACCAATCAATCAATCAATCAATCCATTGATATAACATAACCAAACATGTAAATAAAGAGTTTGGTTGGGAAATTCTGCCACAGCACCATATTCTCCTGAATTAGCCTCTTCAAATTACCACCATTTGCTTTCTAACAGTTTGAAGGGTGTTTCATTCAACAATGATGTGGAGCTTAAAACATGGCATGATGAATTTTTTAAGCCAATACCTAGTGATTTCTATCATCATGGCATTGAACAGTTAGTGAAACTTTGGGGTCAAAACACTATGAAGACATAAACATACTTTTATAGAAAAATACATTTTTGAAAGAAAAAATTTTTCTCAGCAAAACATTTTTTAATACAAAACTAAAATACATTTTCAGTTTTCTAAAATAAAAAGAATAAAAACAAAAAATTTTGTTAAAATCTGACTAACTCCACCTTCTTACTATAAGTGAGCATTAAAAAAAAAACAATAAAATCCCTTAAAAACCCTCCTTTTTGGCATTAAATAAACTACAGATGTTGATATGCCATTAAACAAAACTCAAACTCAAAGTCTAGTTACCATATATGATTTAAAAAATGTTTTTTTTTTTGTAATCATTTCATTCCAAGCAAAGCAATAAAACAACTAAGATGTCACTTAGTGTGAGAGAATATAACAAAAAGGAAACATTATTAAGGAGAAAGGACAATAAAAGAAAAAGAATTAAAACGGAAGATAACGATTTACATTGCATTTAAATTTATGAAAATCAAAGCTGACTGGAATACAAGAATTCGGAGGAGAGTTCAGCAAATGATAAATGTAATAGAAGAAACTGTTAGCATAGAACTTATGATTAAATCTAGCCATTTCAAGTGTATAATGAAGAAAAAGAAAAACTTGCTTTAGATTGTTAGTATCAAATGGCATTGAAGAACATATAGCCTGTAAAATATTTCTTTTCCATATCTGGGTCACAGCTGTGCATACATTTGGTAATCAGATTTGTTCTTTCTGAAATGCTTTTGCCAAAATGTTAAGAAATCTTTCCATTTCATTGTATTTTGAAACAATAAAATTAAAAAGCAGCTTCATGGTCTTACACATTTTTTTTGTGAAACGATTTCATTGCTTTGTAACATTACTTGGTAAAAAATGAATGAATCAGGATAAAATTTAGTTGATTGACTCCCATATTCATAGCCCTTCATTCATTACTTTGGAAAATGGGAACTGAATAAAAATAGAACAGTGATTGGCAGCAGTATTGTTTTAGTTTTTACTTTTTTTATTTATTGCTTTTGTATTGATAACCATCATTATTATTTTTTTTTTTACTAATATTTACTTTCATCTTTATTTTGATTTTATTTTTATTAGGTGAAGTTGTGACTGCCATCATTATTGATTTTTGACTAGCATTTACATTCGTCTTCATTTTTTTATTAGAAGCATTGTCAGTCATTTTTTTTCATTCTTGACTACTATTTACTTTCCTCTTCCTTTTTATTAGAAGAAGCATTTTCAGTAATTTTTATTCATTTTTAACTAGTATTTAATGTTGTATTTCTTTTTATCAGATGAAGCATTGTCAGCCATTTTTATTAATTTTTAACTAGTATTTACTTTCATCTTCATTTTTCATGAGAAGAAAGATTGTCAGTTATTTTTATTAATTTTTGACTAGTATTTACTTTCACCCTCCTTTTAATTACATGAGTCATTTTCGGTCATTATTCTTAATTTTTGACTAGCCTTTACTTTCATCTTCATATTTTTATTAGAAGAAACATTATTAGTCATTTTTATTAATTTTTGACTAGTATTTTCTGTCCTATTCTGTTTTATTAGAAGAAGCATTGTCAGTCATTTATATTAAGTTTTGACTAGTATTTATTTCAACTTCCTTTTAATTATTAAAAAGCATTGTCGACCATTATTCTTTATTTTTGACTAGCATTTACTTTCATGTTCATTTTTCATTAGAAGAAGCATAGTCAGTCATTATTATTAATTTTTGACTAGTATTTACTTTTGTTTTAAGTTTTTAGTAGATGAAGAATTGTCAGCCATTATAAATAAATTTTGATAAGTATATACTTTCATCTTAAATTAATTTTTTGTTAGATGAAATGTTGACAGGTATTATTAATTATTTTGACTAGTTTTTGCATTCATTTTTTTATTAGATGAAGCATTATCAATCATTAATAATTTTGATTTGCATTTAGCTTCATTTCAGTTTTTTTTATTAGGTGGAGCATAGTCAGCCATTATTATTAATTCTTGATTTACCTTCATTATTAATAATTTTAAGTTGTAATTACTTTCATCTTAATTTTTAGTTATTTTTTATCAACCCTATTCAAATTTATATCATTTGCTCAGGGAAGCCTATTTGTGAGTTTAAATTTAACTGAGGTTTTTATCCCTTTTTCCAATTATCTACTGTCTACTCATTCCTAGAAATTAATTGCTAGAATAGATTTTTATAAAAAAATCACTTACTAAAAACCATTAGCAAATATATGTTAAACTTCATAATAATAGGAAAATAATTATTTTAAGAATAGGTTTTCCAAACAAATCTAGCTATGTTTTATCATGTTTTTTTATTTTGCTAAGTTACAACCCAACTCTCACAGATGAAATGTCAGAAACTTTGTACTGCTTTGTTGCTATTTCCATGGAATGAGTTCTGATGAACTCCATTCCCTAGTTTCACCATTTCTAACCTTTATGGCTAAGGTCCAACATGCCACACCCATTATAGCCAACCACCCTAATTCACTTTGTACTACACTGGTGAGATGTAAGTTTCACTCAAGCAGTTTCTTTCTATGAATTCTGGAACCCACTTTCAAGAGAATACTTTTTTTTTTTTTTAAATCATATCACCCTGAGCAAGGCGGTAATGCCACTGATGTGCAGGGGGCTACGTACTAGTGAAAATATTGGAAAAGAGAAAGCCAGAAACCACATCCTAAATAGGGAACAAGGGATGAACCTCTTAACCTGTTCAATACACGTGGGTGGAGTGTGAACCGGGCGATAGATAGATCTATCTACTCCAATTGAAAAAAAAAAAAAACAAAGTGAGAAGATTGGAAAAGAGAAAGCCAGAAACCACAACCTAAACAGGGAACAAGGGATGAGCCTCTTAACCTGTTCAATACACGTGGGTGGAGTGTGAACCGGGCGATAGATAGATCTATCTACTGCAATTGAAAAAAAAAAAAACAAAGTGAGAAGATTGGAAAAGAGAAAGCCAGAAACCACAACCTAAACAAGGAACAAGGGATGAGCCTCTTAACCTGTTCAATGTATGTGGGTGGAGTGTGAACCGGGCGATAGATAGATCTATCTACTCCGATTGAAAAAAAAAAAACAAAGTGAGAAGATTGGAAAAGAGAAAGCCGGAAACCACAACCTAAACAGGGAACAAGGGATGAGCCTCTTAACCTGTTCAAAATCCATTGCAAACAATAGACTTAAACATCCTAATATAATTTTGATTATCACTCCATTAATTTGTTTACACAGCCAGGGCCCTGTAATTAATGAACAATTCTGATCATGTGAGAAGAGGGAAAACGACACCACTTAGTTTCAGTGAGAAAATCAATGAAAGAAGTGAAGATGTAAATGTTTAACATCTTCAGCTAATACCTAATAAATAACAGACTATTCCACTTTGAAAACGTAGAAAGCGGGAAAAACGCACTACTTGGTTTCACGGAAAAAATGCAAGAAACAAAAAAAGAAGATAGAAATGTTTAACATCTCCAGCCAATACCTCATAGATACTGGACTATTTTGATTGCATGGAAAAAAATACTACTTGGTTTCAGTAAAAAAAAAAAGAAAGAAACAAAGAAAAAAGGGTCGAAATGTTTAACATCTCCAGCCAATACCTCATAAAAAATGGTCTATTCCATTTTGAGTGCATGGAAAAAGACACTACTTCGTTTCAGTAAAAAATGCAAGAAACAAAGAAAAAAGGGAAGATAGAAATGTTTAATATCTCCAGCTAATACTTCATAGATACTGGACTATTCCATTTTGATCGTGTGGAAAGATGAGGAAAGACTCTACTTAGACTCAGTTAGAAAATGAAAGCAAGAAAGAAATAAAGAGAGAAGGGAAAATAAAAGTATTCACCATCTGTTTCAGTGAAATGGAAAAAGTTGCCAAAGTCAACTCTTTTTATTTGTACCCACTTCTTAAAATAACAACCAGCATTCATATTTAATATTGTTATTGCAATATATTGTTAAAGTTGTTAAGTTCAGATATTTGATGATGTGATAGGGGAATTTTCTACAGATGTCTTATTGTACTGTTATTATGTCTTACTCAATCATTAACTGAAGGATTAAGATTCAGTATTTGTTTGTACTTATGAGATGAGGTAGTATTTATATTATAGGCATTTGTTACATCCAGTGATTTGACCCAAAGAGTTGTGAGTTCTTAGCCAGGCTACAGCAGTGGTGAACAAATAAATTAAAAAGTTAAGTTAAAGAGTGATCACTACATGGCTACCAGAAGTGGCATCACACATGGAATGAGAACGATATACCCCAGTGGTTGAAATAAAGGGTTTGGTTTAAAATTCCAATCACCTGAAGAAGACCAGAGCATACAATGGCTGAAATATCTTAAATCTGGTAATAAAGATGAAGACAACAATCCGAATAATGTAAATAATGGAATTAAGATGTGTTAAAAATTCAAAATAGGAAAACCATGAAATTTTCACGGGTTGAAACTAGTAGAGAATAAATTCGTGCCCAAGAAAGAAATATGAAATAATATTGATTTTTCACTCTCCAAGTTAAATGTCATGATTAAAATAATCTTCATTTATAAAATTTATTATTATTATTATTATTATTATTACTGTGCAAGTAGTTAACATTTTCCTGTACTTGGTCGATAGTAAAAAGAGACAGTGAACAGCAATCTGCCACACAAAAAGGTTAAAAGGTGCCTTCTTCGTTTTTAATGATCTCTTGTAGAAAACGCCTGATCTTGAAGTAATTAAGTCACATGATCTTGACAGTGATGGAACGTGTAATCCCTTTTACATGATTGAATAGTGCTGGCTTAATGTCAATTAACCTATGATTTTTATATTCCATATTCCAAGGAGATTAAAAGTGTCATCATTTTTTTTTCTGATTAACTCATTGTCCACCTAAAAGACTCACAAGAAGAACATTTGTAAAATTTAAAAAATAAAACAAAACAGTGTTGCTGCTCTACAAAGAAAAAGGCCCCCATTGTTGTTGGTTTATTTTAGGTTTTGTGATGACATTCTTGGAATTCTTTTATAATACAGAAACAAATTGCTAGTGTGGTGATTATCTTCAAAGAGGAAATAGGGATTATTCATCTACTGTGTCTGACAAGTCTAAAATTTCTTGTGCTGTCATTTCTGAATGTTCTTTAAAGCACATAAACTATCCCATCATAAATCACTTTTTTTTTTACCCCATTGTACTTCCATAGATGCTCTATTTTGAAATGTAGCTCTGTCACCAAATAAACTGCAATTCTCGACCATTTCGGCAAAGATGTAGAAGCAATTTCAGCCAATAGAAATGTGGTTTATGAATTTTTTTAAGGCATATCAACTCTTTATGGGTCATTTAATGCTGAAGTTTTATTTTCTTGTTGCTACATCCTAGACGTGAGTCTGAATCTCATCCTCATCACCAAAAAATTTTATATCCCAGGTAGTTGAGATGAAGATAAAAACAAGTGTACTTAGCACATAATGAAAGAATGTTTATTAATTTACAACCTGAGAACATCATGGATTGGTTTAGATTTAAACTATGAATTCCACATGTATGCCAGCTTGTCACCATGTTCAATTCAGAACAACAAGTAAGTCAATTGTATTTTGAGTTATCATCCTTTACAGGGGAAGTAAATCAGCTCCCCCTAACACTTGTGCACTTTGGTAATTTTTTTTTTGTTTTCAAAAGATATATTACTGCTTTGTGTTTTTTAAATTTTTTACTATCCCAATGCTAACTACATATACACTGGTAATAATAATAATAATAATAATAATAATAATAATAATAAATTTTATAAATGATTATTTTAATCATGACATTTAGGGGTTCATTATTTGCACATAGTTAGAACCATAAGAGGTGCTACCACTCTTGGCCAGGATAGAGCTGAGAATAACAGCAATAAAGAGGTGGTTCCATGCTCCTCAAAAATTTCTGATCCAGAGGCCTTGCTGCCAGATGTAGTCTAAAGTCATACTCAGGAAAAAAAATGGAAAAGAGAAAATGTAGCAAAAAGCACACTTATACTTAACATTAGAAAGAGATAGTTTTCTAGGGCATATAACGAAGAGAGAGGACTTGGAGAATTTGGTACACACAGAACCTATTGAAGTCAAGAGGGATAGAAGAAAGTAGTGAGTAACTTACCTAAAGATATTGTGTAAATGAATGGAAGTGGAAGGAATGATGAAAAACAACCCAGAAAGCAAACATTCTAACCTCTCTACCACATGTCCCTATATATATATATATATATATCCAAGTATAGGGTAAATATGGATGGAATAAAATTCTGTATCCTCCAAAAAAACACTATTCTTAAAAAAGTGCTCAATACAAAGTAGAGCAAATAATATTTATTTAGAATTTATAACATAAATATGTTATAATATCACTACAAAAGTAGTGGTGTTATAAAATATTTATGTTATAAATTCTAAATATATATATATATATATATGTGTGTGTGTGTGTATTTAGGCAGCAAATTTTCTTTTAAACATGTCAGATTAAATAAATTGCAAACAATATGTTTGCTTATTTTTAATAAAATCCATTCATACTCACAGATAATCTTTTGCGTATTACAATCAAATGATGTTAAAAATGAGCTGTAATGTTGACAGATGTTATTTTCATTCATTTCTTAAGGTACCCAAATACTTTCAACCTCTTTCCAAGGTCATCTTCAGGGGTGTGAGTTATGGTAACAAATATAACTGGAAAACTGTGTTGCTAAAAATTACTGTATGTTTTTTTTTTCCGCTTCAAATATAACGGTTGACAAATTGCTAGCATTCATTAGAACATGAAAATTATCCAAAATGGAATTTTTTTATATGTTGTAATGTCATAGTCATGCACGTGTTAAAGCATGAAAAAACTGTTCTTTTTACAGTTTTTTTCAATCCTGGCCAGAAGCAGGTTGATGTCTAGCCACACTGATGAACTGTGGTGATACAGCAAAAGAGGCTTGTATGTGGTTGACTAATATATATATATATCGTGTCCCTAAAATTTGTAAGCACTTTTAAAAAATTGCAAATACAAATAAAGTTATAAATTTTTTAATGTGCACACAAACTTTATGAACACCCTGTATATATATGATAAGGTAAAGAACAAATAGGAAGTGTTTATCAATTTAACATGTTTCACTTTCATAAAGCTTCATCTGAGAAAGAGATGTCGAAAAAAGAAAGAAAGAAATTCTAGTATTTTTATTTTAGTATTTTTGGATATTCAGTAATTAATCAGGCTTCATATTCGTTTGTTAAACAATGTTAGTATAATTTATGGCATTCCAAATTCAAAGAGAGACAACACATTTCCTTCTAATCTTCAAGAAAGTAAAGGATTCTAAGTTTCACTGAAAAAACATAAGCATTCCATTATGTGTGTAAGTGTATCATAATTCAAGTTTATATATTTACACATATCTAAACTTATTCATAAATGGAACTTTGTCTCTGTGTGTGTGTATGTGTGTGTGTGTCTGTTACCTATAGACTCCGAAATGGCTGAACAGATCTTCTTGAAAATTTACACAGTTGTACTATAAGTGCCTGTGAATGTTCTTAGCTTTTTTTGTGTCGAGGTATCCCCGATAAATATTGAAAATCGATAATCGAAAAAATCGGGTAATAGAAGGAGTGGTTCTATTTTAATCAAATTTGATACACTCATAGATAAAGACATAAGAAACGATATTCAGAAGTTTCAAGGTTGCAGTCCTTACAATAGTGCAGAAAATCATTAATATATATATATAAAATATATTTATATTTATGAATCATTGAAATTTATGTATCATATTCTACCATTACTATATATACATATATGTCAGATTAAATAAATTGCAAACATTGTGTCTGCTTATTTTTAATTATAAAAATATTCACGTTTATATTCACGAATAATATTTCATGTGTTATAATTGATAGATGTCAGAAATGACCGGTAACATTATCATTCATTTCTCAATGTACCCGAGTACTTTCAATCTCTTTCCGAGATCATCTTCAAGGGTGTGAATTATGGTAACAAAAAATAACCACATTAAAATGTCAAGGAAAGGGATTTTGTTATCTTTGTTAAGCTCGTATGTAAACTTGAGGACAGAGTTCTTTTGAAAGTTCTTTTGAGTTTTATTATTTCTTCTATATTTTTAAGTAATTTAAGAATATCATCAACATATCGTACATAGATGGAAGATTTTATAGTGGTGCTAAATATATTATTTTCTAGAGTGACCATTACATAATTTAAATTTAAATAAAAATACATGATTAACACAATGCTGGTGAAGTCCATATTTTATATGGGGATTACTGATTTTTATTTCTAAATTTTAAGTTGCATTTAAAATAGGATTTTTAATGTATATTTAAAATAAATGAGGATTAAGGTTTTATTTTATATTTAAAATAAAAAAGGATTAGTGGTATTTATTAAAAAAGAAGATTATGTTGTACATGAAACTCTGAGCCATGCTACTAGTGAGGGAAAATATATATATTTATTAATATATACTGTTATGAGAGTGCATTTCTATAGAAAAATATTAATAAAGTCAACAAAAAGGTTAAAATTTATAGTAAGGGATTCTACTGAGTCCTACTTGTTAGTACAAAAAAGTTTCATTCATGAAGTAGTTGTAAAATAGAGAAATTAGAAATAAAACATTTGGAAGATTTTAGATCATTCCAGTATATTCGATAAAAATCTAGATGATTTGAGAAACATTGAGAAATATGCTAATTAGGTGACAGCCCTTATTAAAAATAGGTTTTGGGAAGAGAGTTGTCAGTTGTAAAAAAGGAATTTCTAGTATTATCAACTCTGGCTTTTGATTTGTGGATTATTATATCCAGCCGAAAGAATCTCTATGAATAGATACCGACCAACAAAAACACGAAAGAGGACCTCCTGGAACTAAATTGGTAAATAGAGTTTTTGAATATTTTTATTGACCAAACTAGAAATTATACTATACATATATATATATATATATATATATATATATATATATATATATATATATTTGTGGATTTCCAGTAAGAGCACATATATTACATTGCTAGCTCTAACGTGGTAAAAATACTTGACTCTCACTTTCTTCTCCTTCATAACACTTTGCCAGTAGACCTAGACCTCTACGTTTTCTGCTTTGAACCTAGACCTCTACGTTTTCTGCTTTGAATGTCACATTTGGATCTTTGTACATATTTTATTTTGTGTTTTTAGAAAATTAAATATTTGTTTGTGATTTAGCTTTGTGTTTTGGTAAGTCATTTTCTTTTCTTTTGATACAAGTTCTAACATGTAACAATACTTAATATATACTTAACAATACTTAATAGCTCTATTGTATTACATTGAGTAGTATTTTATTAATACCAGCATATACATATCTTCAAATCGTATGTCATTATTGGAACATATAATGAAATCAGCAAAGTAAGTTCAAATTTCAGTCAACCACTTCAGACAATTGCTCCTACCCCACCATTAACATGGATCAGATTAGTCTTCCTGAAAGCAAAACACTGCGCCTCCTTGGCCTAACTCTCTCAGCAGGCCTCAAGTGAAATGAATACATCGAATTCATAGCTAAATCTGCTGCTAGGAAGGTTGGTTCACTGTGTAGGGCCAGAAAATTTTCCCGTCCGAATCCATCCTGCACATATATAAATCTATCATAAGCCCATGTATTGAATACTGCTGTCACATCTGGTTGGGTGCCTCTGCTATTCACCTTGGAGTTCTTGACAAAATCCATTGGAGAATCTGCAATGTGATTGATCCCGATTTGGTATCTCAGCTGCAGTCACTTTCTCACCGGAATATTGTGGCTTCTCTCTGTCTCTTCTACAAATATTTTCTTCGACAATCTTCTGCTTTGATGAGCTTAGCTTCCTGGTGCCCCCTCTGCATGAATTTACTTGAGCTACTAGACTAGCAACTAGGTCCCACCCTTTTACAGTGAAACCAATAAAATGTAGCTGCAACTTCTACTCTAACAGCTTCTTTTCTCACATTTCCCGCCTGTGGAATTCCCTTCCATATACTTGCTTCCGCGACAGCTATAATCTCCAAGAATTTAAATGTAAGGTCAGTTGCCATCTTCTATCTCTCTGACTCGCATACTTTCCCTCATGTTCTTTTTTCCGTCCACTCTACTCTTATCCCACCAGCATTCTCATCCTTCTCTTACCCATTCTCTGACACCCCCTATAACTTGTTCCTCTTTCTCATCATTTTCCTCCTATGTAACCCCCTGCACACCAGTGTCAGTAAAACTGTCTTGCTTGGGGTGAAATGATTATAAAAAAAAAGATTCTGTTTTGCTTACATCATACTAATGCATGAACTGGCCTGAATCCATCATCCTTCAGTTACGGGCCCTGTGCAGGTCCTTGAATGTCATCTAGTCTAGGAGATGGAAAACTATAAATTCAAAACTAAGAAGAGCTATTTGAAAATTTTGTGGCACACTGTGCAATATTTATGAGTATGCAGAGGCACTAATTTAATTTATACATTTTAATTAATTTTTCCAGTTAATCTTGTATCAGTCACCTGCTTAGGTGTAGAGATGCACCTAAGAGATCAATGTCTTTACCATTAATTGGAAGAACTTCCGCGAGGAAGGTTAGGGTAACTTCAATATCCATGGTGCAAAAGAAACTGGCAAGCCATTGCACTATTTTGCTTTGAATGTCCCCATGAACCACAATTACAATAGAAATAGGTGAAGTACTGACCACAGCCTTCTTCTTCTTCTTCTATGTGCCCTGTCCCTTCAGGACGTAGGCGATCATGGATCTCCACGTCTCCCTATCCCTTGTGGCTCTTAGTATGTTTGCTCCTGTTGCTCCTGGCAACCCCCGTTCCGTCATCCACCTGATCAGACTCTGCAGATATGTTATCCGCTGCCTTCCTCTGTCTCTCCTTCCTTCTATCTGACCAGTCAGTATCAGGTTCTCCAGGCTCTCCTTCCTCATTGCATGTCCCAGGAACTTCAGTTGTCTCTTCCTGATGCTCAGCATCAATTTCCTTTTTGTTGCCATTCTTTCTAACACTTCGTCGTTGCTTGTATGCTAAGTCCACGATATCCGTAGCATCCTTCTGTAGAACCACATTTTGGCCGCTTCCAGTTTTTTCCTCATTTTTGATGATAGCCACACTAACTAAATAAATGGTGATGAATTAATCCTTTGTCTTAAAAACTTATATAGTTCTTTTTTTCATTACTTCTTCTTCATATGCCATGTCCCTTCAGGACGTAGGTGATCATAGACTGATTTGTTTCTGTCTTTTGTTGCTCCTCTTAGCATCTCTCCCAAACTCCATTCCACTATCCCTTTTCTCAAGCCTATCAAATATGTCTTGCGCTTCTTTTCCCTGTCTTTCTTTCTTTCTATTCATCCTGTGAGTATTCATTTCTCCAGGCCCTCCTTCCTCATTACGTATCCTAGGAACCTCATCTGTCTCATCTGTTAAGTATGAGTTTTCGGTAAATTTTCGTTTTAACTCCCGACGGCTTTTCCCCTTCAAGTTTATCCAAAATAGCATTATCTCTGTGCAAATGTATGTGCTGAACTCAAATCAACAATTAGTTATTGAAGAAACTTACCTTTTTTAATGTAAATATGTAAATATCAAAAAAAAAAAAAAACGTACTATATCTTGCACTTTTTCTCTCCCGTAACTCTCACAAAGTCTTGTAATTAACTGCAGAATGATGTACTGCGTATGCAACAAATTTCGGACAATTTACTTCCGCCTGTTTACTTCTGGTTAAGAAAATTAATGCGCAGGTTGAGGAATACAAAAAAAAAGCGCATTACTTTCCTAACCGGAAGTAAACAGATGGAAGTAAATTGGCAGAAATTCGTTGCCTATGCAGTACGTCATTCTGCAGTTAAGTACATGACTTTGTGAGAGTTACGGGAGAGAAAAAGTGCAAGATATAGTACTTTTTTTTTTACATTTACATTAAAAAAGGTAAGTTTCTTCAATAACTAATTGTTGATTTGAGTTCAGCATATACATTT
The DNA here is from genome assembly GCA_037127315.1 of Ascarosepion bandense. Classification (NCBI taxonomy): domain Eukaryota; kingdom Metazoa; phylum Mollusca; class Cephalopoda; order Sepiida; family Sepiidae; genus Ascarosepion; species Ascarosepion bandense. The sequence goes on from JBBBDQ010001373.1 coordinate 3,690,263, forward strand.
GCACAGAGATAATGCTATTTTGGATAAATTTGAAGGGGAAAAGCCATCGAGAGTTAAAACGAAAATTTACCGAGTTTTCTTCTCATTTGCATCCTCACCAACACCTCATCATTGCTCACATGCTCTATCTGGTTTTCTTTTTGTTTTCATTCTCACCAAAACCATGTTGTTGCTCACATGTTTAGTCCATGGTATCCTCAGTATCCTTCTGTAGAATCACATTTCTGCTACTCCAAGCTTATCCTTCATTCTTGAGAAGACCATCCAACATCTACTGCCATACAAAAGTATAGATATCACAGAGTAAAAAGTATAGATATCACAGAGTAAAAAGTATAGATATCACAGAGCAGTCCAGCACTCTTTTCTTCTCTTTTCCTTTCTTGTCTATTTATTTCACAGTAAAAATGTATCAGTGCTATCAAATATGTCGCTATGAAATGTTTCTTTCTGGATGAGATCTTATAGTTTCATTTCCTTATTTAATGAATTTTTGCATGAACTCACTTTATGATATTAATTCTCAACCCAACTAACCTTACTAGTCAATGCCCCATGCTGAGACACTATGGTTTTATCCCTGGTTATTTATGAGTCAAGCGTAACACTTGTAAACTACTTTCCCGTGTTTCAGGAAATTAATTCAGACCATTCAATTTTAAATAAAATTTTGCACAAGATGATTGATGACTACAAGACAACCCTGAGAGCCATTCTTCACGAGAAAATTATGATAGAAAAAACATTATCATTTAATTCAACCACCTACCCCCACTACCAAACCCAACAACTTACGCAACTTTCTGCGTATTAGATGTCAGCAGCGAATCATAGAAAAAATAGAAAGAAGAGAGTTGAACATCTGAATGATATTGGACATGATTCATCTCAAATTTATCGATATACATTTATAGTCAATGAGGTTCAATTTAGAGATGTCATTTTTTGTATTGACCGTACCTGGAGAGCTCTGAAGAACTGATAAGTCAAAACATTAGGATAATCATAGCAAAGAAAGAAGAAATTTGAGCATCCATTTACAGCACCTGAAGAATTCAGGGTCAGTTGAAACATTAAGATAATCATAGCAAATCTAGAAAAGAGAATTGACTATCCATCACCTATGCAGGATGAATTTTGAAGAATGAATATCAAAATATTATGATAATCTTTTTTTAATCATTTCACTTCAGGCAAGGAAACAAAGCCACTAAGATGCAGGGGAGATGTTTACTGAGTGTGAAAGAATATAAAAAAAAGAAAACTATTATTAAAGAGAATAATAAAATAAAAAAACATTAAGACAGTTGATATGGTATTAAAATTTTTGAAAATCAATCTTGACTGTGAAGTAAGTAGTGGAAAGAGTTTCACAAGTGAGGATATCATATTAAAGAAAGTTATTTGAGTCTCCATAGACTACACTTGATAAACTTTGAATAATTGATCTGTCCAAACATTATGATAATCATAACAAAGAAAAAAGAGATTTGAGGATCTATGGACAACACTTGATAAGCACAGAAGAATGGATCTGTGAAAACATTATTATAAACAAAGCAAAGATAGAAAGAAGAGATTGGTGCACCTTTCTGCTTACTACACCTGAAGATCTCTAAAAAATGGATCAGTTGAAACCTTAAGATAATCATAGCAAAGAAAGAAGAGATTTTAGCATCTATAGACTACCCCTGATGAATTTCGAAAAACTGATCAGTTGAAATATAACATTCATAGCAAATATCTTCTTCTTCTTGTATGTGCCCTGTCCTTTCAGGACGTAGGCAATCATGGCTTTCCACATCTCCCTATCCCCAGTGGCTTTTGGTACATTTTCTTCTGTTACACCACGCAATCCCCGTTCCATCATCTACCTGCTCAGGCCCTTCAAATATGTTATCCGCTGCCTTCCTCTGTCTCTTTTTCCTTCTATCTGGTCTGTCAGTATCAGGTTCTCCAAGTCCTCCTTCCTCATTGCATGTCCCAGGAACGTCAGCTAACTTTTCCTGATGTTAAGCATAAATTTTCTTTTTGTTTGCATTCTCACCAAAACCATGTTGTTGCGCACATGTTTAGTCCATGGTATCCTCAGCATCCTTCTGTAGAACCACAATTCTGTTGCTTTGAGACTTTCCTTTATCTTTGAGGAGATTGTCTAGCATTTGCTGCCATATAGGAGGACATACATCATATAACAGTCCAGTAATCTTTTCTTGTCTCTGAATACTTTTGGAATGTGTCTTTGGCCATGCTAATACAACTTCAGATTTCAGTGTCACACTTTCTGTCTTCTGTTAGAACACTTCCCAGAGTTTGCCAAAAAGACGTAGAAGGATAATAGCCTGATAGTTGGAGGTTTTGGCCTATACAATAAATATCTAATGAAATGCACCAAATTTTCTTCATAAAAATTGTCCTTGAAAAGTAAGGATGCATCTCATACATGAAGGCTTTAGACTGGTGAACGAATATGCAAATTTATCAATGAGCAAATAAACATTCACATGAGTCACTAGATTAATATTTGCTGACTGACTTATTTATTTGTGGATTAAAAAATATATTGGATGGATAGAGAGGAAATAAACTGATGACGTATTTAGATACATAGCTAGATTACAATAAATTGATAGATATGAGCTGACTGATATATATATATATATATATATATATATATATATATATATATTTTAATCGTATCACCCTGAGCAAGGCGGTAATGCCACTGATGTGCAGGGGGCTACATAATAGAGAAAAGATTGGCAAAGAGAAAGCCGGAAACCACATCCTAAACAGGGAACAAGGGATGAGCCTCTTAACCTGTTCAATAGACATGGATGGAGTGTGACCCGGGCGATAAATAGATTTATATATATATATATATATATATATGTCAGTCAGTTCATATATATTTAAATTATATATATATATATATATATATATATATATTTTCATGAATAAAAATAAAGAAAATAATTGCAACATTCAAAATATTAATTTAAAACAGTGCTCAATATAAAAATAGACCAATAAATATTTATAATTAATTATTACTTTAGAACAAGTGAAAACTACAAACGACTACAAAATTGTACATTTTGTTTCCTCCCACTCTACATTTTCTCATCTTTTTCCCTCTTTATTTAATTTTTAACAATTAATATAAATAGGATCTTCCTTGGGATTACCTACATGACACTTCCTTTAAAATTTATATATATATATATATATATATGATAAAAATGAATAAGAACAAAGAAAATAATTGCAACGTTCAAAACATTAATTTAAAACAGTGCTCAGTATAAAATAGAGCAATGATTATTTATTATTAATTATTACTTTAGAACATGTGAAAACTACAAACTACTACAAAATTTTCTATTTTGTTTTGACAATGAAAGAACAATGTCTCATCAGGTTGTTACCATCATTATTAATGACCTGATGAGACATTGTTTTTTCAATGTCGAAACAAAATGCACAATTTTGTAGTAGTTTGTAGTTTTCATGTTCTAACATAATAATTGATAATATATATATATATATATATTTTAAAGAAGTGAAAGAACAGAATTTTCTGAAACATGAAAATTTTTGTGTAGTGAAATAATGCTTTTATAAACCATTGTAATAACAAAATTCCAAAATATATTTATTGAGCATTGCCTGATAACAATATAAAAGTGTTAAATCTTGAAACATAGGAATTTCTATGTCACAATGTAAATTAAATTAATTTTTGAATAAGAGACAATTGATATATATATATATATATATATATATATATATATATATATACTGAGACGAAAACTCAAAACATAATTGTTGAATGGTTGTTAATCCAGAATTCTGGATTTATAAGCATTTAATTATGTGTTGAGTTTTCTTCTCAATATATTTGCTTTTGATAATATCCATTGAGTTCTCTATTTATAACTTATATTAATTCGATAAAATCTTTTGGATTATACTCTCTGTTTTCCCACATTGCCATTCTCTCCTATATATATATATATATATATATATATATTCTCTCACACCCTGATTGGGCACTCTGGAAGAAAGGGTAGACTTTGTAAAAACAGTAGCTACTCAAGCATCTGGACATCATTTATTCAGTAATGAATTAGAACACTTCACATTGTATATAACACACTAAAAGTCTGCCTTCTTCGACTGAGCACCCATAGCCCAGATGGCAGAATTGCCAACTGATATCAATTCAGTCGGGTTTCAATTCTGGCTAGAAGCAAGTGGATGTCTAACCATACTGATGAGCTGTGATGCAGTGAAACAGATCTTTCTGTGAATGACTATATATATATATATATATATATATATATATATAATTTAAAACTTGCTATTTTTATAGAAGAATAGATTTTATTACCTTGCATGGAATGAAATGGTTAAAAAATATGAGAGACTCCTGAAAAGATGCTACCCCAATCACTACAATCTCTTTAGATATAGGGTCAGCCATTATCTTTCCTTTCTATCCTAATAATTGGCACTTACTTCTTCCTCTTTCAATACCTTCACCTTGAGTGGCTATTGGCTTTGTATTAGTTGAACATTTTAGTAAAAAAAAAAATCCTCAGTTTATGAATAATTTTATCAGTCATCACACATATTTGTATCCATTTATCAAACCTTTAATGGTTACATACTAAATTAAAATCTGCATAATTTTTTTTGCCATTTCTCTTCACCTTCTCTAACTGATTTACTAGGCATAAATGATAACCTAGTAGAACTTGTCATAGCCTTACTTTAATTAGTGGGCTTACGGCCTATCACGTTGAATACACCGGTTCTCGCTCGATCACCGAAGTTAAGCAACATTGCGCCTGGTCAGTACTTAGATGGGTGACCGCTTGGGAATACCAGGTGCTGTAAGCGTATAGTGACGGATGTGTGTTGTGGTGCAGTGGATATCGGCTTGGAAAGAGAAATCGATGAGCCAAGTTCGAATTCCAGTTGAATACCCTGTATTCACTTAAGCACTGGTACCCTTGGGAAAGGTATTAATCCATCCATTCCCTCCAGTTATGGGTTAAATAACAAGGGTAGGACTTGGGGACCCTGCTCTTAAAAACAAATCTCAATGAATTGTGAAAAAGAAAAATGTTGTAAAAATAAAATAACCTTACCCAAAATCACTGGTTATGACCTTAAAATGATCCCATAAGGATTGATAGGTCGTTAAGCCTCAAAAACAAACAAACAAAACTTTAATTAGTGTAATCAATTACCAATATTTTTTTCTTTAATTATTAAATAAGTTTCCAGTTGAATTATTTCTTTTTAGATAAACTTTATACTTGTTACTCAGCAATTAAAACATAAATAATCTATAACAAGAAAATTTCAAAAAGCATTAACCCTATAGACTCCCCAGGGGAGTATAAGTCCACAACCTCACCCCTTTGCTGGCACTACACACAATTCTGAGTTGTTCTTCTTCTAGACTGGTGGCTAACCAAAGCTACAGAGGTGAGTCTACCCTATTATTTAACCTATGTATGCTATGCATATTAACTCTGTAGACTTCCAGTGAAGTACAAGGCCAATGTCTCAAAACTTTGTTGATGCTACACCCAGCCAGCTTTGAAATCAGAGTTGTCCATATTCTAGACAGGTTGCCAACTAAAGCTACAGAGACCAGAATACCTTGCTATTTAACCTGTGTATGTATATTAACCCTGTTGACTCTCCACTAGAGTAAAAGGCCACAACTTTATCATGCAAAGTGTTATTGCTATGGTTTCCATAACAAGTAGGCCTTTCTAAAAGATTTTGACATCAGAGTTGTCCTTCTCCTAGACTGGCAGCCAACCAAAGCTAGAGAGCAAAGTCTTCCCTGCTGTTTAACTCATGTATTGTAGATTCACAGTTTAGTATAGAGCCAATAGATAGATAGATAGATAGATAGATAGATAGATAGATAGATAGATAGATAGATAGATAGATATGAACAGACTGGACAGGTACATAGAAATGGACTGGCTAGATAGATAGATAGATATGAACAGACTGGACAGGTACATAGAAATGGACTGGCTAGCTAGCTAGCTAGATAGATAGATAGATAGATAGATAGATAGAAACAGACTGAGACAAATATGAACAGACAGATAGATACACTGGTTGTTGCTGCTGTGGTTTTTATTACAAGTAGGTTTTTACAGGGTGGAGCTGCTAATCTTATGCACAGAGGTTTTGAAATCAAAATTGTCCAAGACAGGTTTGCCAACTAAAGTGAAAAAGCCCTACATATACTGTTGTATAAGTTGTGTATGTGGAGTATAGTCACAATCTCACCAAACAAGGTTTGATGCTATGGTTTGCAAAGCAAGTAAGTTTTACAGGGTGGAGATACAAGCTTCACACCCAATCAATAGATAAAATAATGTCAAGAAAACTAAAATCAATAAATAAAATATGATAATATTCAACATTTTTTTAAAGCATGCTGAGATAACATCAATAAAAACTAAACACTCCTAATAACATAAACAGAATTAGATAAATAGATATGAACAGACATATAGTTAATAGTATTGCTTAGATTTGGCAGAAAGATTAAAGTACGAAGTACCTAGTGAAATTGAACTCCCTACTCAGTTGTAATAAGATAGATAGATAGATAGATAGATAGATATGAACAGACTGGACAGGTACATAGAAATGGACTGGCTAGATAGATAGATATGAACAGACTGGACAGGTACATAGAAATGGAATAGATAGATAGATAGATAGATAGATAGATAGATAGATAGATAGAAACAGACTGAGACAAATATGAACAGATAGATAGATAGATAGATAGATAGATAGATAGATAGATAGATAGATAGAAACAGATTGAGACAAATATGAACAGATAGATAGATAGATAGATAGATAGATAGATAGATAGATAGATAGAAACAGACTGAGACAAATATGAACAGACAGATAGATAGATAGATAGATAGATAGATAGATAGATAGATATGAACAGACTGGACAGGTACATAGAAATGGACTGCATAGATAGATAGATAGATAGATAGATGTTAAGGATCTAGGAAGTTGCGGAGAGTCACAAACGCCTGTGTTCTGAAGGGATATAACACAGAGAACAAACAGTCTTCAGGCTTTCATAGAGGTATGTGAAGATATAGCTTTAAAGTCTCTAAAATAAAAATCTTACAAGATTACTCTTATATGACGGCCATTAGCCTGATACACCATATTTTCTAGTGCAAAATATGAGAAATTTGGTATAAAAATTAAAGGCAAAAATGGATGAGGTGTATTATACCCATGTTTTCAGAAATATTTGCACAACTTAAGAATCCTCTTATTTGAAACAGCAATAGATAATAAAACACAAATTAGGCAGTTGTTCATAACAATTGTTTACAAAAGTATTTGATATACATTATTTACATTGTTCAAACTGTTGTCCTCATCTTTATTGTCATGTTTATGACATGCTTCAACCTTCTTCAGGTGCTAGGAATTTTGAAGTGAACATTTTATTTCGATCACTGGGATATATCATTCTCATTCCAATGAGTGAAACCTTGTAAACATGGCAATAAAGAGAGGACAACTGTCCAAACAATGTAAATAATGTAAATACCACCTCATCTTAGAAGTATAATAGACAAAGCATACAACAGCCAAAATATAGTAAACTTGGCAATAAAGATGTGGACAACAGTCTGAACAATGTAAATAATGTAAATACTACCTCATTACAGAAGTATTTGATATGTTGGCAATATTTATTCTTTGTTCAGTGCAATTGAATATTTTTCTCTCAAAGACAGAAAATTCAACAAAATTGATGAAAAACTATTAATAAAGGTAATGCATAAGACCTCACATGTTTTGTTACCATTAATGTTACAACAAGGCACCTTTTCCTGAAAATCCAAATATAAGTTTAGAAACAGAAATTTAACGAAGAATTATGCAATGGCTAAATATTAAATTCATTTCTATTCTTTATTATTGTGAAAAATTGAATATCTTATTGAAATATATGTACGACATTGCAATAGCTAAACATCAAATTAAATATCTTATTGAAATATGTGTATGACATTGCAATAGCTAAACATCAAATTAAATATCATATTGAAATATATGTCGGACATTGCAATGGCTAAACATCAAATTAAATATCTTATTGAAATATATGTATGACATTGCAATAACTAAACATCAAATTAAATATCATATTGAAATATATGCCGGACATTGCAATAGATAAACATCAAATTAAATATATTGAAATATATGTAGGACATTGTAATGACTAAACTTCAAATTAAATACCTTATTGAAATATATGTACAACATTGCAATGGCTAAGCATCAAATTTAATATCTTATTGAAATATATGTCAGGCATTAATATTTTAATGGATAATAATGGTACAACTTTACTAAAAAGAATTTTTTTCACAATGGCTGTACTATGGTGTCACATTACACATAAGGATGTAGTTTATTCCCTGTTTTTAGCTTCAGAAACACAGTCATATGATATATAGATTGTATTATACACGATAAAATACAGTAGTTTTTTAGTTTTGGTTTTGGGATAAGTTCACCCCAAGAACACTAATAATGCCACTAAGTTACAATGGCTACTGGAAGTTAAAAAGAAGAAAAACTCTTTAAAACTGGAAACCCAATAATAATATAAATTTCAGAGTTCAGGTCGAGATGCTTGAAATATGGAGTTGAAGCAGAATTTAGAATGAACCAAAAACCCAATCCTGAACAGAAAACAAGAGATAAACCTCTATTCCTGTTCAAAAGACCAGCGAAGAGTGTAAAGTGGACTATAAGTGAATCTATCTATTTCTATGGTACAAAAAAAAAATTAAAAAGTAAAAATTTCTGAGTATAGGTGGAGACTGTAGAAGTATAGAATTGAAGTAGACTTTAAGAGGAACTGGAAATCCAATCCTAAACAAGAAACCTAAACCTATACTCCTGTTCAAAAGACTAAAGTGAAGTATGAGTTGGATGATAGGTGAACTTATCTACCCCTATTGAGGTAAAAAAATAAATAGTAAAGATTTCAGAATTTAGGCAGAGACATTAGAAGTACTGAGTTGAAGTAGGCTTTAGAAGGAACTGGAAATCCAATCCTAAACAGAAAACAAGGATTAAATCTTTGCTCCTGTTTAAAAGACCAGTGAGGAGAATCTATCTACTCATAGTAATAAGCTGAATTTTGGTCATGATCAGTAATGAAGAAGTATAACACAGTCACAGTTTTTTATTTTAAAAATTGTAGGGGACCATAAATATGCTGAGAAAATGAAAAAAAAAAAATTGCATTTTTGATTAACATGCCAGAAATGGCTGCAATTGCATATAACATTAATATAATAATTTGCAACTGCTTGCCTTGTATACATTAAACCCTCACTGAATGTCAATATTTATAAATCAATTTTTTTACATAGTTATTCAACCTGTAAAACAACAGATCAAATAATAGTCAATGTGCACATTGTCAAGCTTTTAGCTTTCAATCTAGATTTATCTAGTGCAATCTGAAATCAATGACGTAGTTAAAGTGTGTGTTGCCTGAGGAGGCTCTTGAGTTTTCTGTCCCTACCAACCAAATACAACATATTGCACAGTGACTCCCTCTTATATATATATATATATATATATATATATATAATAATAATAATATTTATTAATAAATTATAACATTGATATGTTATAATATCACTACAAAAGTAGCTATTTTGTTTCGACACTTTTTGTGTCTTTTCAAGTGATGTCGTTATTTCGAAATATTTTGGTATATATATATATATATATATATATATATATATATATATATATATATATATATATATATATATATATATATATATATATATATATATATATATATATATATATATATATATCGGAAAAATTATTAAAAAGTTGTGAGTTTAAAAATGTATTTTTTTGACAGTATTTGTTTATTTCTATTATTATATTTTATATTTCAGACCGTCCTCGGTCCTTCATCAGAAACAAATGATTTTAAAATTCAAATTAGAAACGTATTTCGCGAGAGCGTCTGTGGAGAGAGTTTGTTTACATCACGTGATGTGTTTGTTTACATTGTTTAAAAAGATTTGTTCATACTGTTTAAAAAAATCTGTCGCTTTCTGCATCACTTGATGTAGACAAACTCTCTCCAGACACATCACATGATGTAAGGTAAGGTAAAATTCAACAGGAGATTAAACCCAATGAGAACACAATGTTAAGATTTAACAGAGTATTATAATATATATATATATATACCTATATATATATATGTATATGTATATATTAATTAGTTAACAAGTTTGACATTTTGAAGTGTGTTTGATGCTGCATCTATGAAATTCAAATAATCCTTTTTTTGATTGAATAGTGACTTCTGATAAGTAATGGATCCTTTATGACAGTTGTAGATGATAGACTCAATGGCTTGATCATGACAAAGGACCCAAACAGTTTTCAAAAATGAAATTGCACAAACAGAAGATTATGATCATTGTTGTCTGGTGGTTGGCCATTTTCATTATCGCCCGGTTCACACTCCACCCACGTCTATTGAACAGGTCAAGAGGCTTATCCCTTGTTTCCTGTTTAGGATGCGGTTTCCGGTTTTTCTTTTCTAATCTTCTCACTGTTTTTTCAATTGGAGTAGATAGACTAAACTATCGCCCGGTTCACACTCCACCCACGTCTATTGAACAGGTCAAGAGGCTTATCCCTTATTTCCTGTTTAGGATGCGGTTTCCGGTTTTTCTTTTCTAATCTTCTCACTGTTTTTTCAATTGGAGTAGATAGACTAAACTATCGCCCAGTTCACACTCCACCCACGTCTATTGAACAGGTCAAGAGGCTTATCCCTTTTTTCCTGTTTAGGATGCGGTTTCCTGTTTTTCTCTTTTCTAATCTTCTCACTCTTATGTAGCCCCCTGCACATCAGTGGCGTTACCGCCTTGCTTGGGGTGATATGATTAAAAAAAAAACAAAAAAAAAACATTATAGAATTTGACCAAAGCATCACTGCCAAATTGTACCTCCAGCAACTGGATGAAAACCACAGTCAATCAAGCAAAATTTGACCAGCACTCATTAATTGACAAATTCCAATTCTGCTTCATGACAATGCTTGGTCACATGTTGCCAGGATGGGACTTTAGAAGCTGACTGACTAAGAGTATAAAACTTTGCCACATCCACTATATTCCACTGACTAGCTTTTTTTCAAGCATTTTGACATTTTTTAAGCCAGAAGTCATTCTGTTGTAAAGATGATGCTGAAAATACATTCAAAGATTTCTTGGCATCACCACTTTTAGAGCTTAATTTTAAATGCATAAATAAACTTGTAACTCAATGGCAGAAATGTATACATGTTCAGGGCTCTTTTTTGAGGTATTTAAACACTGTTTAGATACATTTAGTCAGTCAGTTAAGTGCCATACGTGATACACGCTTGAGCGATCATGTCTCGAAAGAGACATGACTAACTGGGCAGAAGATTATCCCACAGTAGATTGCCATTGCTTTCTGCGGTAAACTGGTTGCCGACCAAGGCTATAGAACCCAATCTGTCCTGCTATATACAGTGGATATCAGCTCGGAACGAGAAACTGGGGAGCCGAGTTCAAATTCCAGTTGAATCCATTGTATTCACTTACGCGCAAATACCCTTGGGAAAGGTATTAATCCATCTCTTCCTTCCAGTTATGGGTTAAATAAGGCAGATTGGGTTCTGTAGCCTTGGTCGGCAACCAGTCTACCGCAGAAAGCAATGGCAACCTACTGTGGGATAATCTTCTGCCCAGTCAGTCATGTCTCTTTTGAGACATGATCGCTCAAGCGTGTATCACGTATGGCACTTAACTGACTGACTATGATAATAAGAGTTGAATAAATTGGGAAATGCTATGCACGTTTCTAATATCATAATTCGTAATACCTACTTAAAAAAGTGACAGAAAGTAAATGAAAAAGACTCTAAATGAATTTGGCTAGATATATTTAAAAAAAATGAAATTAAAATTCAAAATTTTTTGTAAAAGAAAACTGTAATTACTGGTATTAATTAAGCAAATCCTCTAGAAACTACTTATCTCTCTCTCACTCTCTCTCTCTCTCTCTCTATATATATATATATAGAGAGAGAGAGAGTGAGAGAGATAAGTAGTTTCTAGAGGAATTGCTTATTTAATCTCACTTTCTCTCTCTCTCTCTGTATATATATATATATATAGAGAGAGAGAGAGAGAAAGAGAGAGAGTTACAGACTGATATATATATATATATATATATATATATATATATATATATAAAAGAGTAAACATTCAAGTCAAAACTTAGGGGTGACAGACTGGTTCATGCTAAGTGCAATTATCAGGCCACACTTATTTTTACATATACTCTATCTCTGATGTTGAGCACTTTATCCTATAAATATAGCACACCTTAAAACTATATTTATTCATATATATATATATATCAGTCTGTACCTTATCTATCTATCTATCTATCTAGTCCTCTGCAGACAGATCTGTTTCGCTGTATCACAGCTCATTAGTATGGTTAGACTCCGATTGCTTCTTAACCCAGGATTGAAACCCGACCGAAGTGGCGTCAGTTGGCGATTCTACCTCTGGGCTATAGGCGCATGGTAGAAAAAGGCAGACTTTTTAGCATGCATATTATCATTATACATGCCCAATAGCCAGAGTGCTCTAATTCGTTAGTGAATGAGCGATGCGTACATGCCAGGGTAGCTACTGTTTTTCAAAGTCTACCATTCTTCCAGGGTGTGAGGATGTCTCTTAGTGTGTTCATTTCTATCTATCTATATATCTCAGTCGGTTCATATCTATATATATGTCTATCTCAAGCTATTCATATGTATGTATATATATATGTATGCATCTATTTATCTATGTCAGTATGTTCATATCTATCTATTTAAGTCTGTTTATAACCATTTATCTCAGTTGTTCACATCTATCTATCTATCTATCTATCTATCTATCTATCCCTACCTACCTACCTACCTACCTACCTACCTATATCTATCTATCTGTCTATCTATCGATCTATCTATCTGCATATATCTACTCATGTATTTCTGTTTATCAAACTTTGTTTTTTTCAATCTATCACTTGGCTGCAAAAGCAAATCTTTCACCTTTCTAAAATTCCATTCCAGCATTCTTTTTCTTTTTTTGATAAAATCCTAAATATTACAAAAGAACAATACAATGCCATAAGAAATAAAACAGAGCCTGGCAACCATAAACTCTAAATTCTTTGAGTTATACTAAATTCCACATGTCTTGTGCTGCTGACTGTTTCTTACTTTGGAACGGCCAAGATATTAAATTTGTCAGAAATGTCTAAGCCATGGCTCACAGAGTTCAATCAATCAATCTTAGAACTGTATTTTAAAGTAGACATATCTTCAAAGTTAAGAAACTCAAGAACACTTGCAAAAACACTTGTTTTAGACATTTTGTGGGAAAATTCTTCAGACACTAGCACTCAATCTTAAAGTGAAGTTAATTTTCAGATATTACAGGATGAACATTTATCATTTGTCTATACTTCTGAGGTGAGGTATTGTTATTATTTACATTGTTCAGACTGTTGTCCTCGTCTGTATTGTCATATTCATGATGTTTCGGCTGTTGTATGCTCCAGCCTTCTTCAGGTGATTGAAATTTTGAACCAAACCCTTTATTTTGATCACTATTTCAAGAAAGGATGCGCATTGTTGTGTAATGAATATTGACTCTGAATTAGAAATCGGAGAGCCGTTTGAATTCCAGTCAAATTTCTTTCATTCACTTATGTACAAATCACTTTGAAAAAGGTATTAATCTATCTTTATCTCCCTCTAGCTATGGGTTGAATAGCAGAACTGACTAGGTTCTATAGCCTTGGTTGACAACCAGTCTACCACAGAAAGTAAGGGCAACCTACAGGAAAATCTTCTGCCTAGTCAAGACATGATTACCCAAGCATAAATATAATATTTACTTAATTCCCTTTCTAACTGATGAAAATGAAATCAAGCAATGTTGAGCTGGGTCATTATCTTAATGGGTGACTGCATGGGAATACCAGGTGCTGTTAAGCTTGGCTGTGTCACTGGGGTAATGTATAATGGCTCAGAGTTAATAAACAAAGCCGAATTCCAAATGCAGTCTGTTTTGTTATATTCATTTTTGTGCAAATACCCTTGTGGAGGGTATGAATCCACCACTTCCCCTCCAACTATGGGTTAATTAGTAAGACTTGTATTACTAAATCATTATTATCTAAAAGAAAAACAATTACAATCTGAAAATATTTTTGGGCTTTAAATAACCTGGAAATTTCTACTGTTTTCAATCCTTTTCAAAAGAGCTTATATAAATAGCTTATATGGAGCTGTTTTTTCTTTACTCATTAAATAATATTTTATTATATATAGTCATCTGCAGACAGTCCTGTTTAGCTGTAATACAGCTCATCAGTACAGTTATTTTTATATATATAGTCTATTATCATCCTGATTAACTACCTGATGAGATGTTGTTCTTTCAATGTGGAAACAAAATGTATAATTTTGTAGTAGTTTGTAGTTTGTACATGTTCTAAAGTATAATTTATAAGAAGTATTCATTGCTCAACTTCTTTAATGAGCACTGTTTTGAATTAGTGATTTGAATGTTGAAATTACCCTGAAGATCCAATTTGGTGAAACCTTGGTAGGTTCATTAGTTCTCTAGGTTAGTTATTGACTTTGGTTGGTCTACTTGCGTATTGAGCGCTTTTTGTTTTAGGTTACTCATCTCGGGTTTTTTTCTTTGGGCTACATACATTGACTGATGTTCAAGTGCTTAGCTCGTTCTTTTTATTACCTTTTTTTTATTACCATTTTTTCCTTCCGCATATGTACTCAGAGTGTTTTTTGAAATGAGTATAGCGATAAGTTTACATTTATATATACATATATGTATGTATGTATATATGAAATAGTGCACATTGAGTGCTGGTTGTAATAAAACAGTGTTCAATCTTAAATAACAAACCTAAAATTTATACTTTATGTTTATTATATATATATATGTGTGTGTGTGTGTGTGTGCGCATGTGTTCACAGTTTGATGATATATTATATCTACTTGCATCTGTCTGAATGTAGTAAGCACATGCATGAAAGAGTGTCTACAAGACTGGAAGTAGCAAAATTCTCTGGTATTTTATGTGCTTATGGCAATAAAATCTATAGCAAGAACAAATGCCATAGCTTGCTAAAGTACAATTTGATTCTGATGTAAAGCGGCATTTTTAATGATTCAGTCGAGTAGAGAGAATTGTCATGTATAAATGAGAGAACATGGCTCTTTCTTATGAACAGTTCTTACTTTGCGAGAACAAATATATATTCATTTAAGAAAGCTGACAGTCCCTGCAGGTGCCGGTATCTCTGAGAATAAATATATTTTCATCTAACACACGAGATTGTCAGCATTTTGTATATTTGCATGCGTGTTTTTGCTTGAAAAAACAAGGAACAAAGTTTTAAAAAATTCCTACTGAAGCTAGAATGAAAATGAAATAAGGTGCTGAAATGTTCTTGGCCCAGTAATGTAGCTCTTCTAAGAAAACATTCTTGAAACACACACACACACACACACACACACACACCACAAGAAAAACAGACGTGAGGTAAAGAACAAATATCAATATTTGATCCGAATATATATATATATATATATATATATATATATATATATATACTACCGGCCATAATTATTAGGCAACTCCAGTTTTTTCAAAGAAATGGTGTATTTCATATTATTTTTTTAGTATTTATTGTCGAGTGGATAATTCTAAATGAAAATAGAAATAGAAATAACCCTTCTATTTTCATTTAGAATTATCCACTTGGTAACAAATACAAAAATTAGTATGAAATAAATCATTTCTTTTAAAAAACTGGGATTGCCTAATAATTATGGCTGGTATATATATATATATATATATATATATATATAGTAGTATATATATATATATATATATATATATATATATATATATATATATATATATATATATATATATATATATATATATATATATATATATATATATATATATATATATATATATATATATATATATATATATAATATATATATATATATATATATATATATATAAAATATATATATATATATATAAGTAGTATATATATATATAAGTAGTATATATATATATATATATATATAGTAGTATATATATATATATATATATATAAGTAGTAGTAGTATATATATATATATATAAAAAGTGTCGAAACAAAATAGCTACTTTTGTAGTGATATTGTAACATATCAATGTTATAATTTATTAATAAATATTATTATATATATATATATATATATATATATATATATATATATATATATATTCATACTTACATACAGAGTGCAATGTGTAAATCTTTGTCAATTTATATTTGTAATAATGTGCATAGGTGTTGTTTGTTTTTGATTTTGTCAACTATACAATATAGTATGGTTAGTTGTTTTCTGTCTGTGAGAAAAAGACAATCAAAGTGCGATGGTATGTTGAACTATTTAGTATTCTCAATGGAAACTCTAATACAAACATTTCAGAGTGTTTAAGTGCCAATCTGGGTACAGTGCAGAGAATTTGAAAATAGATGGTGATTACGAAGTGTGACAATTTGGAAAACTCACTCTGATGGTTCTGATAAGAAAAAAACTCCTGAATATTTTGATGAGGACCTCAGAATCAACACTGAGACTTACATCAAGTGTCTTGTGGAGGTTAGTGCTGCCCTGAGTCAACAGGGTGGCTTCTGAAAGACCCCATGTATGACAACAAGCAGAAGAATCCAGTTATGGCTGTCAGACTTGATTATTATGTGTGGAGTGCAGTTGAGCAAGAGACCAACAAAATTTCTTGTAACACTAAAGATGAACTAAAGGTAAGGATTATGGCAGCATTCATCAATGTTAACAAGGAGGCCATCCAAAAAGAGATGCAGGAGATTCCAATGTCATCTGGAGGTTGTGGTTGAAGCCAATAGCAATTTTATTGAATAAATTTACTCTTTAGTATTGGAAGATATTTTTGTGTATTTTTGGTAAATATATCTATTAAAATGAGGTGCCAGTCTTATTTTCATTTTTGCCTAATTTAGACGACACTTTAACCATTGCACCCTGTGTGTATATATATATATATATATATATATATATATATATATATATATATATATATATATTTGTAATGAATTATTTTGAACATTATTTTTACCGATACTCGTATTTAAGTAGATATTCTGTTTTTAATTAAACAGTATTTTATATTTATATCTACTGATTATTTTATTTGTTAAAATAATCAGGCCGGTAGATATAAATATAAAATACTGTTTAATTAAAAACAGAATATCTACTTAAATACGAGTATCGGTAAAAATAATGTTCAAAATAATTCATTACAAATTGTCAGTTGCTCATAACCAAGTTTCATGAAAATTCGTTAATTTCCGTAATATATACATACATATATACATACACTACCAGCCATAATTATTAGGCAACCCCAGTTTTTAAAAGAAATGATGTATTTCATACTAGTTTTAGTGGATAATTCTAAATGAAAATAGAATGGTTCTTTTATTATTATTACTTTGCAAAATTTTACAAGGCAAGGAAGCAAAGATGAACTCATCCAAATCACCCTAAATTTTCTTCATTCTTTCATTGATGAGACTGCAATATAGGTAATTACTAAATATTTAAAAATTCATTTGATGCATATTATTGTGCACTATTAACAAAAGAACCATTTTGCTTTCATTTACAAGTATTCACTTTGCAATAAATACTAAAAAATAGTATGAAATACATAATTTTTTTAAAACACTTGGGTGGCCTAATAATTATGGCTGGTAGTATATATATATATATATATCATAGGAAAGAATATTAATAAAAAAACGTTTTGAATTTAAAAATGTACTTTTTTTGGACAGTATTTGTTTATTTTTATTATTGTATTTTATATTTCAGACCGCCCTCGGTCCTTCATCAGAAACGAGTGATTTTTAAATTTGAATTAGAAACGTATTTCACGATAGCGTCTGAATATTTTTTTTTTTTTGTGTGTGCTTACATCACATGGTGTGTTTGTTCACAACATGCGGCAATACTTAGTAAGCTAAACTTGTTAAATAAATTTATTTTAAATTAAGGAAAATAATCAATGTATACCTCAACTTACCCTAAATATAAACAAATATGTATTCTGATAATACAACATACTAAATGCATAATAATACAATGAAAATTATTATATAATAAATAAAGAAAAATGTAAGAATAAATGGATAATTAAAATAATGATTTCTTACTTTTTAAAATACAACCTTGCTTTCTTTGAGCAATAATAAATAACATCCATTTATTATGATGTTATAAGAAAGTGAAAGAACAGATTGATTAAACAACCTACTGTTTGTTGCATTTATTTTTATAAAAAGTGTTCAATACAGAGTAGAGCTTAATATTGTAATTTTGTTATTACAATGGTTTTTAAAAGAATTATATCACTACATAAAAAATTTCATGTTTCAGAATATCTTCAAGTGATATTTAAAAAAAAAATGGTGAAAATGATTTATTTTAGAAAATATAAAATGAACTCATGGTTATTCAGAAAATTAAGGTGGGGTGGTTAGAGGAAGTTAAACAATATGATTTGTGTCTGTATTACTCAATCTAAAGTGAGAATTAGGTTGAACTATAAAGTTGAACATCTACGTTGCATGAAAGAAATTGATGACGCTTTTATTTGTCTGGGGAAGATACATACTAGTAACATATATTATTCAAAAGTGTAGACATTGGTTTTTGACAGCAGGTCAGGTTTTAATTTTTTTAAAATTTAATTTCTATTCTATTGTATTTATTAAAAGTGTTAAATTGTTTACGTTAAAGTCTGAATGAAGTAATTATCGTCTACTAAGGTATATTGGAGTTATGAAAACCAAATAAATATTGTGTGGGTAATTAATTTTAATAGAATAATTGTTATGTAATATAAAAAAATAAACATTATAATTTATTCAATTTTAAAATGAAATATATATATGTGTGTGCTTGTGTGTGTGTGCATGTGTGTGTGTTAATTTAAATCAGATATTAAAATCCTGAAAAATTTCAAAATTTGGTAGATTGGAAATGTTGCATGAAAAGAGAGGAAAGATTTGATCAAGCAGATGATGCATTTCGACAGTTTATGGCTTCAGCAGATCCAAAAGAGATAAAAGCTTGTATGTGTGTATTCATATATATATATATATATTTATATATATCAGCATGCAGTGTGGGTATAGAAGAATCCAAATGAGTATCCTGTACATACATAACTCTCTAAAAGAGCTCTAAACATATATGCATATAAATACATATAGAGCAAATATAAGAAAAATTAAGGCAGACACGTTATTTCATGGTGAATCGGAACTATAGGCCTATTTCAGGCAAATCATCATCATCTTCCGTCTTTATTTTACAAAGGATTCATGTAAAATTCTTTGTAAAATAAAGACGGAAGCTGATGATGGTTCACCTGAAATAGGCCTATACTCCCAATTCACCATGAAATAATGTGTCAGCCTTAATTTTTCTTATATATATATATATATATATATATATATATATATATATATATATAATTTATTTGTTTAAATGTTATGCTCTGTTTTTTATAATTAAACCGTACATTTATTTACATCTACTGACCTGAATAGTCAATAAGTATTGATAGGAAAATATGTATCCTCCAGCAGGATTCGAATCTGTGTCCACAGGAAAAATGTCATTAGATCTGACGTGTCTTAACCTCTTGACCTTCACAGGACTTATGGTCAAACCAAACCTAAATATTGCTTTTAAACTCACATTTTTCCAATCTTTTAGAATATTCATATCTGCTCAGTTTTCATATTTCAATGTAAACAAAAATGATTTATTTACAAAATCTTAAGAAATTCATTATGGAAGGTATTAACTCCAACATATTTTTAATTTATTTGTTTAAACATTATTTTTAATGGATACTTGTATTTGAGTTGATACTCTGTTGTTTTTCTTTATAATTAAACGGTGTTGCATCACTGAGGTGGCAATACGATACCAGATGATATATGCTGAAGAATCTACAGCACAAAATGCATTCTAATGGATATTAAGTACAAACAAGACAAACACAGTTAAGACAGAACAAGAATAATTAGAAAGAGTGGAGAGATTAAGTTGTCAGAGTCACAGAGAGCACAGATCGATAATAATCATCAATGACACTTTGAATTCCTGACTGCTATTATTCTTTATTTATATAGCTATTTTAGAACACAGAACATTCAACCTTTGAGAGTGCTAGAGAGGTGTCATCTGCTCTACAACAAACAGTATATTTATTTACATCTACTGGCCTAAGTAATTAAGAAATCTAGTGAGAAAAAATATATATAGATATATTTGTGTGTATATATAAATGTGTGTGTGTGTGTGTGTGTGTGTGTGTGTGTGTGTGTGTGTGTGAATTTAATAGGCCAGTTCATAAAATTTGAGAAATAAAAAGACAACAAAATGATAATAATATTGGCAATAATATTGATGATATCTATTATATATATAGGATATATATAATATATCTATAGGCCTTGTGACTAAACTGATGCACGAAGAGAAAGATTTTAAAGTTGGAATTTTAGGACATGCATGTGTCCTTTTTTAATGAGACGAGAAATAAACAAAGTGGCACTCACTCTTCCAGGGAATGTTGCTTTTGCTGTTGGTTCTCCCTGTAGAAATTATTATTCTCTGATATATATATTTGATAAAAAAAAAGAACAAATAAATAATGTTTATGAATTTATAATGTTTTGATTTAACCTTCATCAGAAATTTTAAATTTCTTGTGGAAGAGAAAGCTCCAGTACTTTTGCCTCCTGTGTTGTTTGTTTTTCATTGGTCCAATAAAAGTAAGAGATATTCAAGTTCACAATTGCCTGTGAGATTGTGGGTTTGGTGAATGCTAACTTATCCTGTACGTAAATAATACCTTAACCACGGAGAAGCCCTGACCTGTTCAGTATTATTTTCATTTTCTTGACTTTGTCACACATGTCTGTGTGAAAGATTAATATTGAAATAACCTTGCAAAAGGCTGGATGACTAAAACCCACCTGTAAAACCAAAGGTCCAGAGAAATATATCAAGCCTTTTGTTTGGGATCAGTTGCAGAGGGAAAACAGAAATTGGAATCATGGCTCAAGAATGATTGAGTAGCCTTTGGCCATGTGGTTAATATCAGTAAAGAATATAGAGGAAGAAAGGTTTTAGGTTCATTTTGTTTTACAGCATATCAGCCTCAATGGGTTATTTAATGCCGACAAGATTTTTTAGTATAGGTTGCGATGAATCTGTGCCTCTTCTACAAGTACTTTCATGGCTTCTGCTCCAATGAGCTTAGATCACTGGTGCTGCCTAAGCACAAATTTACACGAGATACTAGATTAGCAACTAGGTCCCACCCTTTTACAGTTAAACAAATAAGATGTAACCGTAAATTCTGCTCCAACAGCTTCTTTTCTCGTGCTTCCCGCCTGTGGAACTCCCTTCCACAAGTCTGCTTTCCCGACAGTTACAATCTCCAGGTGTTTAAATGTAGGGTCAATAGACACCTCCTATCACACTAACTCCCAACTATTCTCACAACACTCTCATCTACCCAACCCTCATTCTCGGTATCCTCACCCGCCTATCACCCACCCTCTGTTATTTCCTATATTTAATCAGCCTTTCTCCACTCTACGTAGCCCCCTGCACAGTAGTGGCAGTGACATGCCTTGCTCGGGGTGAAACGCTTATAAAAAAAAAAAAAAAAAAAATTCTTTGTAAGAAATCAGTTTGTAGATCAGGTTTCATTGACATATTTTGGTAAAGAGAGTCAAATGTTTTGCTGGTAATTTTTCTTCCTTTAAAAAATGTATTATTAGCGTTACTATAAAAATCCTTTCTTATACCTTTTATAGAGAACCTCCAAACAGGAGTCAAAACTCTATTTGCTCACAGCTTGGACCACAACAGCTGCGTTCAGGAACAACAGCAAACAAGAGGTGGCTCCACACTCTTCAAAACCTTCTGATCAGTGACCCCACAGTTGAATGTAGTTTATCATCATACCCAGGATGGAAGGAAGAAAAATTGCCTTCAACTGCGAAGCCATAATGAAGCCTTTATATGTATATCTATTAGTTTGCCACTTTCTACATACCAAGAAGTCTATTAGTTCATTGTCTCTCAACTTTTTCTTTTCTTTTCTTTCTCCATTTATATTAGGGTGATTATATTAGGAAGAGGCTGGGGAGCAAATCTTTTTTTTCTTCAGAAAGGATATTAAAACAAATTTAAGTTAGATTTATTTAAAAATGTGATCTTCATTTTTAATGACCTGCAGACTAAAGTTTTGATTCCACATTTAAAGAAATCTATATATTGCCTGGTGTTGGCATCCTAAATTTCCAGGAACTGGTTCTATAAAGGCAGAAAAACATTTAAGGCAAGCAGGCTTTGAAATAAAGTGCTTGATATCAGAGATTTAGATAGAGCATTAATAGAATTAATATAGAAACAACAGTTTGGGTGTGTGAGCGAATGTGGGAGTATGTGTATGTAAACACACACTCAGACACAAACATGTAGTCAGATGTGAGTCTGCAAGCATGTGAACACACACATACACATATATACATACACACACATATATTATTTAACCATTCACCTTTTAACCCAAGTTGTCAATGCACTACAAAATTATAAATCTCCCAAAATCCAGTGCTCCTTAAAAATTTGCAGAAATCCAGAAGATAAAGGACAGAAATTAGAAAAAGAAAAAAAAAGTAGGAAAGAGAAGAAAGAAAAGAACCAGATGATATGACATTTTTCAAGAGAAAAAAAAATCACACAATAACAGATATTGAAAAATATCGAGAGATAAACTGGATGAGCCCTGATGAGCGAGTGCATTCACAAACACTCAAGAAACTTTGAAGTTGGCATGACAAAAGTAATGCTGATCAGTTGTTTGAACATTACTTTTTATCGATACTCATATTTAAGTAGATATTCTGTTTTTTAATTAAACAGTATTATATATATTTATATCTACTGGCCTGATTATTTACGATAAATTTTTAGTACGAAAATGTGTGTCATTTGGCAGGATTCAAACCTGCAACCCCTACCTACATAGGGAAAGCTACCATTTGATCTGGCAATGTCTTAGGCCGCTTGACCACAAATGACCTCCAGTCTAAACGAGATTTTAATCAAGCCTATATAACACAATTTTCGATTCATCGCAACAACCATATCTGCTCTGAAATATATCGTAATGTCAACAAAGGTAAACATGTTACGGAAATTAATGAAACTTGGTTATAAACAACCGACAATTTGAAATGATTTGTTTGAACATTATTTTTGATCGATACTCATATTTAAGTAGATATTCTGTTTTTTAATTAAATAGTATTATATATATTTATATTTACGGGCCTGATTATTTATGATAAATTTTTATTACGAAAATTGATTAAAACCTTGTTTAGACAGGTCATTCATGGTCGAGCAGTCTAAGATATTGTCAGATCAAATGGTAGCTTCCCCTATGTAGATAGGCGTTGCAGGTTCAAATCCTGCCGAATGACACACATTTTCATAATAAAAATTTCTTGTAAATAATCAGGCCAGTAGATATAAATATATAATATTGTTTAATTAAAAAACAGAATATCTACTTAAATTTGAGTATTGATAAAAAATAATGTTCAAACAATTCATTTCAAATTGTCGGTTGTTTATAACCAAGTATCGTTAAAATTTGTTAATTTCCGTAACATGTTTATATATATAATGTAGAATATTTGGTATTTAAGTCAGGTAAATTATGATAGAGATGAACTGAAAAGAACTCATTGTTAAATTTATTTATTTTATTTAACAGAGTAATATAATCTAGAAAAAATTTAGATATTCTGCAATTTCATGGGTAATACGTATTTCACAGCAAATCTGCTGCTCGTCAGATTTTTTTGAATGAGCAAGAAAATGTTTTGTAGATTACCGTTACAAATATCTATTCTTGATATGGGCATGTGAGTGTGTGTGTGTGATGCTTTTCTGGATTATTTTGAATATTAACTGTTGTATCATTTGGGTCTGATGAGCAGCAGGTTTGCTGTGAAATACCTATTACCCATGAAATTGTAGAATATCTAAAATTTTTTCTAGAGTATATATATATATATATGTAAACATGTTTCCTTAAAAACAACTGACAAGAAAGATTTTGTTAATTTTTTATTTATATTTCTAGTAGTCTTACACGTTTGCATTTTACTGGAGATAAGGAATATAAAAATGTTCCATAATTTTTGACTTTCCAAGCACTTTCAGACTCTTCACAGACCATTTTCAAAGATGTTATTTTTCTGGTGTTGTTATGTCCTCATATTTGACTGTAATGTAATTTTTCATTTTAGTGTTTTTTGTTTTTTGAAGAGGAGAGTTCTTTAAAGCTATCACATGATGTGCGCAGCAGGCATCATTTTTTCATCTTTCATTTTCCGTAATATATCATAAATTTTAACTGTTTTTGAGGAATTGTGGCAGAAATATGGTATTCAATAATTTTTCATATAGAAAATTCTTCCTGTTTATAATTAATGTGCATTTGCATAAAAAACTAAAATGAAAAATTATCCTTGATAATTGCTAAAAATATATCCAAATCCTGGACATTAAAAACATTTGGGTAATTTTATCATTTGGGTAAAATTATCCTTGATAATTGCTAAAAATATATCCAAATCCTGGACATTAAAAACATTTGGGTAATTTCTACATCAAGAAAAAGATTAAAAAATTATAATATGTGAAAATTAAATAAAAAGCTTAAAAGTAGTATCTTGTCATTCATTTTTAATGAAACTTGATTAAAACTGGTATTACTGCCTAAATATACAATATATATATATATATTAATTTCTTATGATAATTTTAAATTTTAATAGTAATTTTTTTAATTTAAAATTTTAATTTAATTTTTTTATCTCCATGTCATTTTTGTCTATCCAAATTTTACTCTTGATAAATTAAAAAATCCTACTCTAACATTATAAAATTTAATTCTCAAAAAAATTGAGTGAACTGATGATTGTTTAATGCATGAAATTCCAAGTTGTGCCACTGCCATAGGATAATATGTATATTTATTAATATATATATATATATATATGTATGTATATATATATATACTACCGGCCATAATTATTAGGCCACCCAAGTGTTTAAAAAAATTATGTATCTCATACTATTTTGTAGTTTTATTGCCAAGTGAATAATTGTAAATGAAAATAGAATGGTTCTTTTGTTAA
Organism: Ascarosepion bandense; assembly: GCA_037127315.1. NCBI lineage: Eukaryota > Metazoa > Mollusca > Cephalopoda > Sepiida > Sepiidae > Ascarosepion > Ascarosepion bandense. The sequence goes on from JBBBDQ010001373.1 coordinate 3,715,842, forward strand.
TATTGCACAATAACATGTGCATCAAATGAATTTAGAAATATTTAATAATTACCTATATTGCAGTTTCATCAATGAAAGAATGAAGAAAATTTAGGGTGTTTCGGACAAGTTCATCTTTGCTTCCTTGCCATGTAAAATTTTGCAAAGTAATAATAACAAAAGAACCATTCTATTTTCATTTAGCAATAAATACTAAAAATAGTATGAAATACATCATTTCTTTTAAAAAACTGTGGGTGGGCTAATAATTATGGCCGGTAGTGTGTATATATATATATATATATATATATATATATGCATGTATTTATATGTGCATATATGTTTGTATGCATGTTCATGCATGTGTGTGTATGTGTGTGTGTGTTTTTGCTTGCAATAAAATTCACTCTGAAAGATGTTGAATATATTTGATATTTTCTTTCTTCATCCTAACCTATGAGAAGCCAGTTTATTTGCGGAGAATTGTTTTCTGAATGCAGAGGTTTGAGATCTGATAGAACGGATGGATGCTCTGACAGGAAAAATAAATGAAAGATGATCAGAACTGACATGAACGGACCGTAAAGATTGCCAAAGTCGGAGACACAAAGGAATCACTTGCCACTCACACGAATGCTCAGTGGAATACCATCAGTCAGTGAATAAGATGCACATGGCTGCTGGCAAAAAAACTTAGCCGTTAAAGTTCCTTTAGTATCAGTCTCTTTAGCATCATCCTGTCGTTTTCTCCACACACACTCATATAAAAATATCTTCTTCTATGTTCCTTCAGGATGTAGGCGAACATGGCCACCCACATCTTCCTATTCTTTGTAGCTCTTAACAGCCTTTCTCTTGTTACTCCTCCCAAACCCTGCTTTGCCATTCATTTGCTTAAGGCATTAATCTAGAATATAAATGTGTAGAAGCTAACATGGCCACAAAGTGAGTGATCAGTTTACTTATTGTTTAACATATAGAATTGATCCCCCACTTTATATCCACATTATTATTTTTATTTGTTTATCAAATTCTGATTAGGTATGTAACCAGCTATTTTTTAATACTGATTAGTTATTTATAACACTTCTTCTTTATGTCGTGTCCTTTTAGGATGTAGGTGATCATGACCTTCCACATCTTCCTATCTGTAGTAGCTCTTAAAACATTTTTTTCTTGTTACCCTTCCCAAACCCCATTCTGCCATCCATTTGCTCCAGCTCATCAAGTATGTTACACATTGCTTTCTCCTGTCTCTCTTTCCCTCTATCTGACCTGTGAGTATCAGATTCTCCAAGCTCTCCTTCTGCATTACATGTCCCAGGAATTTCAGCTGTCTTTTCCTGATGTATGAGCTGAATATATGGCTATATATATATATATGTAGATATATATTTAATAAATATACATATTGTCCTTCATCGATAGCAATCATCAAGTGCATATTTCAAACTGACAACTTAACAGACTTGAATTTAAGTTCCCTCAATGTTTATAGGAGTTAAATCTCATGAAGTCTGTTACTGCTTCTTTAATAACAAGAGTAAAAATTTAAATATTCTGAGATTTTTTGTAGATAAAAAATTAAAATTAAAATTTTAATCAAAATTAAAATATAAAATTAAAAAATATTATGAAATATTAGATTGCAGGGAGATGAAATCAAAGGGCCATAACCATTAATATCAATATTTGTGGAGGAATGAAAGAAAAAGTGAAAGTAAGGGAGGGAGGAAGAAAGAAAGAATGAAAGAAAGATGAAAATTTATAGAGGAATCTATATCAATCGGGTCGAAGAATTTCAGTAAGTATTTTTCCTATTGTGGTCATTAAATTGCTTTTTATTCAGTTGATTAGGGTTAGTTATATGGTTTAAGATGACAAGTTTTTCTAAAAGGCATTAGTTACATATTTTTCCTTTTCAGTTGTAACAGGCTTACTGCCTATCATGTTGAATACACCGGTTCTTGCTCGATCACCGAAGTTAAGCAACATTGAGCCTGGTCAGTACTTAGGTGGGTGACCGCTTGGGAATACCAGGTGTTGTAAGCGTATAATGACGGATGTGCATTGTGGTGCAGTGGATATCAGTTTGGAAAGAGAAATTGGTGAGCTGAGTTCGAATTCCAGTTGAATACCCTGCATTCACTTAAGCACTGGTACCCTTGGGAAAGGTATTAATCCGTCCCTTCCCTCCAGTTATGGGTAAAATAACAAGGGTAGGACTTGGGGACCATGCTCTTAAAAACAAATCCCAGTGAATCTTGATACTTGAAAAGAAAAATATATTACGAGACACAAAAATTTATATAAACAACAATAAATTGTTGAAAGTAAAAGGTATTGATTTGCCATAAAAACAAAACATTCAACCAACAACCATTGTAAAATTTGGATTTAACAACAATATTTCAGGTAACAAATGGGTTCTTGTTATTGTTTTTCAATTTCCAATAATATTTGGATAAAGCAGTACTTTTGCTGTATTTACTGTTGTTTAAAGACAACATGTGATTGTTGAATCTCAGCTTCCCCCTGTTAGAAGTGCTTCCTAAGTAAAACTTAACATCGTCATCTTTCAAATGAATTTGAGCTTTATAAACAATGCTTTCAGACATACATTAGCTATTCAATGGGCAGGTTTTATTTTTTCAGCAATTGCAATTATTTTTTGAAGAGTAATTATTGTTAGTAGCAGAGTGACTGATACTATTCAGGTGGGACAAGTATTTATTCAGGTGGGACAAGTATTTATTCAGGTACGACAAGTATTTATTTGATATTATAGTATTATGTTGTGAAATATATTTTTCTATGTTCTTAATGCAACTATATCATTGTTTTTGTTGAAAATTTTTTTTAGTGTGGGTAAATGGTAGAAATGTTTGTGAATTAAGTTTAGGAAAAATTTATCAATGTTTGTTTGGACATTATGGCTGAAGGGTGGGTTAAACCAAATGTTATGTTTATTTGATTTCAGCTTATTTCTGCTTACCTTGTTTTTAATGGAGTATTCCAAACTAGTGATGAGTTTACTATTTTTCATAGCATTAATGTATTTAATTATAGAATTGTCAAAATTATTGCTAGAGTTGGTACTTAAACAAAATTGGATGGATTTGTATAGGTTGTTGGTGATTCTATGGGGGTGATTCCTTATTGATGTATTTATGGCTACGTGAGCCCTTAGTGTACGGTTTGTACAAACCATTGCTCAGGTTGACGGTAACATCTAAGACACTTATGACTTTAGCATTAGTAATATTAAGATCATAATCTTTGAAAAATTTGATCAGATCTTTCCTGAGTTTGTGCATTTTTTGAGGAGTAGTTTTATGGAGAATTATCAATCCGTCGTCTTGGTAAAGTCTGGTATTATATAAATCAAAGATGTGCCTAAGATTCCAGAGCAAAAATGTTTCCACAAACCACAGGCTTCTGCAGAATCATGCACCCCCATAAAGATTCAGAAATCAAGATTGTTTTTGTCCACGGGCTTTCATCATAAAATAAGATAAATTTTTGGGCCTGTTTAATAACACTGAATTTTTGGTTGCTATATATGTATATATGTATGTATATATAAATAAATATTATCCTGCGTCTATATAGCATGACTTAGAGTTTCATGCACTATGCAACAATCAGGTGCATTGTACAGTTGATGTTTGCATAGTGCATAAAACCCCAAATCGTGATATAGATGTAGGCTTGAATAGATCATCATTTAAGGATGAATGTCTCAGACATGCTCAGATCAAGTGTACCGAAGAACCCTCGGACACCTCTAATTATCACCCTATCAGCCTCCTACTGATTTTTAGCAAAATGTTCGAAGCTATTATTAATGTTAAAGTGGTTCAACATCTCCCAGTCCACTGTCTCTTCTCTGACAAACAGTATGGTTTCCACTTCACTAGGTCTACTGCGAATATGCTAACAACCATCACTGAGTATATATACCAGGCTCTCAAAAGGAATGGCAAAGCTCGAGCTGTTGCCCTTAATATCTCCAAGGTGTTTGACAGAGTCTGGCATGCTGCCCTTCTACACAAGAAAAAAATATCTGAATCAGCACTTACTCTGATTTGCTAACAAATTTGCTATCTTGGAAATGTGGTGTGACTGAGCATATTCTGATGTCGAGGGCAGATTATGTAAATCCTTTGAAAGCTTACCATAACAGCAAGAAGCAAACCATCTCTGCCAACCTTCTTCATTGTGCTGACAACAATACCTATGTTTGCAACAAGGTTTGCAGATCATGGTATAGCTGGATGATTTTCTTTGATCTAATCCAGTTGTTCCTTTTAAATCACGTAATTGAGGTAGGGAGGATGTCTGTTGTGGTACAGTGCATATCGACTCGGAACGAGAAACTGGGAAGCCAAGTTCAGATTCCAGTTAAATCCATTGTATTCACTTACGCGCAAATACCCTTGGGAAAGGTATTAATCCGTCTCTTCCTTCCAGTTATGGGTTAAATAGCAGGACAGATTGGGTTCTATAGTCTTGGTTGGCAAACAGTCTACCGCAGAAAGCAATGGCAACCTACTGCGGGATAATCTTCTGCCCAGTCAGTCATGTCTCTTTCGAGACATGATCGCTCAAGCGTGTATCACGTATGGCACTTAACTGACTGACTGAATTGAGATAGTATTGTACAGACATGCCTCCAGAAACTATCATATGAACGCGGTTTTCCCTCAAGGCTCTATTCTAGGTCCCACATCTTTTCTGATCTTCATCAATAATCTCCCTGATGTAATCAGATCTCAAGTAAGCATCTATACTGAGGACACCACCATTTACTCCTGCTTTGATCAGAAATCCACTGAGGCTGACAAAGCAAACCTCACTGCTGAGCTTGAAAAAGACCTCCAATCTGTGATGGACTAGGGTAAGAAATGACTTGTGAATTTTAATGCTTTGAAAGTGAAGCTGATATCTGTTAACTACCATAGACAATTGCTCCTACCTGCCATTAACATGGATCATGTTAGTCTCCCTGAAAGTAAAGCACTGCAGCTCTTCGGCCTAACTCTCTCAGCTGACATCAAATGGAATGATGACATTGAATCCATAGCTAAATCTGCTGCTAGAAAGTTTGGTTCACTCTGTAGGGCTTGGAAGTTTTTCCCATCTGAATCCATCCTGCACATATATAAATGTACCATTCACACCTGCATTGAATACTATTGTCATATCTGGTTGGGTGCCCCTGCTATTCATCTCGGGAGTCTTTACAAAATCCAATGAAGAATCTGTAATGTGATCGATCTCAACCTGGTAGCTCAGCTCCAGCCACTTTCTTATTGACGTAATGTGGCTTCCCTCTGTCTCTTCTACAAATACTTTCACAGCTTCTGCTCCAACAAGCTGAGCTCCATGATGCTCCCTCTGCTCAAGCTACTAGACTAGCAACTAGTTCCCACCCTTTTCCAGTGAAACCAATAAAATATAACCACAACTTTGACTCTATCAGCTACTTTTCTTGCAATTCCCACCTGTAGAATTCCCTTTCAAATACTTGCTTCCCTGACAGCTACAATCTCCAAGAATTTAAATGTATGTTCAATTGCAATCTCCTATCTCTCTGACTTGCATCCTTTTTCTTATGTTCTTTCCCTCGTCCACTCTACTCTCACCAGCTCCCTTCACACCAGTGTTCTCATCCTTCTCTTACCCATTCTCTGACACCCCCTATAACTTGTTTCTCTTCTTCATCACTTTCCTCTTATGTAACCCACTGTGCACCAGTGGCAGTAAAACTGACTTGCTTTGGATGAAATAATTAAAAAAAAATCTCTGAATAGACACTCACTCTGATTTGCCAACTAATATGCAGTCTTGGAAATGTGGTGAGAGTGAGCGTATGCTGATGTCGAGGACAGGTTATGTATGTCCTTTGAAAGGTTACCATAACAACCAGAAGCAAGCCATCTATGTTAACCTTCCTCATTGTGCTGATAACAATACCTATGTTTGCAACAAGGTTTGCAGATCATCATTTTGACTTAGAAGACACAGGAAGGTTGTGGAGCATGCAGATCCAATCAATCCAATCAAGAATACAGAGTTTATCTGTCCTATAAGCATGATACCTATGAAACTGAATACAGGTCTCAAGAGTCATCTTAGGGGCCATGGATGCCAAAATGAGACAGGAGCCATGACAAGTGATGCAAAAGGTGGGGAGAAGGCTCACATCTTAGTAAGATGTGGCAGTCACCACAATATATGTATATATTATATCTTTGAGTGTATATGTATGTGTGTATATGTGCATTTGGTATATTTCTTTGTATTTCCCTTTCTCTTATTTCTGTAAGTGTTATTTTTGTGGATATATGTAGGAAATGCTTTATTTTATTTAAAACAAGGTTTATCATGTCTGCTGGCCTACACACTCGATAAAAAGTTCATAAAAGTGGCAGTATACTAACTTGCATTTTCTTTCATAAGTGAAATCATCACTTCTTGGCTTTTTGGCTCAGGAAGGTTCGAATAGTTTTAAGCCCAAGATCCATGGAGGAAGGAATTCTACCCCCGGCAGTACTTCTTCTTCAGAAGAGGGCTGGGTTTGTTATACATGAATGTATATATAAATAAATATTATCCTGCATCTATAGCATGACTTAGAGTGTCATGCACTATGCAACAATCAGGTGCATTGTACAATTGATGTTTGCATAGTGCATAAAACCCCAAATCGTGATATAGATGTGGGCTTGAATAGATCATCATTTAAGGATGAATGTCTCAGACATGCTCAGATCAAGTGTGCCGAAGAACCCTCGAACACCTCTAATTATCACCCTATCAGCCTCCTACAGATTTTTAGCAAAATGTTCGAAGCTATTATTAATGTTAAAGTGGTTCAATATCTTCCAGTCAACTGTCTCTTCTCTGACAAACAGTATGGTTTCTGCTTCACTAGGTCTACTGCGAATATACTAACAACCATCACTGAGTATATATACCAGGCTCTCAAAAGGAATGGCAAAGCTCGAGCTGTTGTCCTTAATATCTTTGACAGAGTCTGGCATGCTGCCCTTCTACACAAGAAAAAAATATCTGAGGTGTCCCCAAAAAAGGAACTACCAAAGGGCTTAGGCAATTTTTCTGTGGTACTGGTGTTAAACCCACTTGAAACCCCAACCTTGTGTCACATTCCATAAACCACTTTCTCATCAGGCATTCTTTGACTCCTTAGCTATGGAGAGCTTTACAGTCAAGTAAGTGTAACGGAAAGTACAACACTGAAATCCAAAGATGTACTGACATGACCAACGATGCATTCCAAAAGTTGAGTAAAGTATTGAGAGACAAGGAAATTTTGCTAGAAACAAAGAAAAGATTACTCAACTATTTTGTGATATTTGTCCTCTTATTATCAGAGATGAAGAAAAGACATGAAGCAGCAGAAATGTGGTTCTACAGAAGGATGAAGAGGATACCATGGACCTATAGTGTGAGCAAGAATGATGTTTTGGAGAGAATGAAAACAAAAAGGAAACTTATACTTAACATCAGGAAGAGACAGCTGAAATTTCTAGGACACACAATGAAGAAGGAGGGCTTGAAAAAATAGATATATATGTATCCTCTCTATTATAATAAATTTTTCTTATATTTGCTCTATATGTATTTATATGCATATACGTTTAGAGCTCTCTTAGAGAGTTATCCTACCACTGTATGTACAGGATACTCCTTTGGATTCTTCTATACCCACACTACATGCTGATATATATATATATACAAATAATTACGCAATAGTCTTTATAATAATATTATACTAATGATCATTGTGTATATATACACAAATAATTATTGTGTAATTATTTGTCTATATATATATATAATTATGTTACATTATATATTTATATATATGTTAATTATATTACATTATATATATATATATATATATATATATATATATTAATTATGTTAATTCGTGTAAAATTCTTTGTAAAATAAAGACGGAAGCTGATGATGGTTCGCCTGAAATAGGCCTATACCGCCAATTCACCATGAAATAGCATGTCTGTCTTAATTTTTCTTATATATATATATATATATATATATATATATATATATACAACGGGCATTATTATAATAGAGAGGGTATATATATATATTCTTCACTACTCAACATAATTATTGTAAAAAAGTAAAATAATAAGTCACTGTCAAAAAGCAAACATGTAGTAAGAGCTTTAATAACTAATAACAAAGCTTAATAACTGGTAGTAAATAGTAAGTTGCTAATTTTCTTGCTAATGAACTGAGCCATTGTTGCCATGCTACTGCCTCTTTCTCTATGAGTGTGACAGTAAAGAACAATGTCAAAACAAAATGTACAATTTTGTAATAGTTTGCACATAATCTAACATTTTATATATATATATATATTGTCATCCGCAGACAGATCTGTTTTGCTGTATCACAGCTCATCAGTATGGTTAGACTCCGATTGCTTTTTAACCCAGGATTAATATATATATATATATATATATATATATATATATATATATATATGTGAGATAAAAATACTTGAGAAACAACAAAATATGGATTTATTGTATGCTAGCCAACATTATAATGTTTTGGTTGTTATAACCATCATCAGGGCTTATATTTACTATTGTGAGGTTTGTTTTAAATAGTTCGCTGATAGGTTTGTGGATTTAAATTTCATATCATAACTTTTTCAAATAACAAAACATTATAAATATTTTGTGACTGACATCATAGTTTACTGCAATTCTTTCAAACAGCCTTAAAATTTTGAATTTTTATCACATTTCTAAAACTATTCAAAGGCTGTAACAACAAAAAACAAACTTCACAATGATGATGGTTATAACAACAGAAACATTATATTATTGGCTACCATACAATAAATCCATATTTTGTTGTTTCTCAAGTATTTTTTATCTCACATTGTTGGAATTTATTTTCCATTTCCCTAAAATATATATATATAAAAACGTGTATATGTATATATATGCCTTATAAATACACAACTGTCTTTCTTTATTATAATAGGGAGGATATATATTTTTTTCTTCTGTCACGCTCAAGAGTTTTGATTATTTGTTGTTATTTTTTCTTGTCTTAATGTAAGATACTCAATAGTTGGTACATTATATAAGTTTTATATAAGTTTTAGACAGTATTTCGATATAAATCATTTTTGATGAGCAAGCGTACTTATATATATATATATATATATATATAAATATATTATAAATATAATTTATAATATGTACAAATTATATCTACTATGTTCTAAACTATAATTTATAATAAATATTCATAACTCTATTTTTATATTGAGCATTATTTTAAATTAATGTTTTGAACATTGTTAATATTTTTTTTGTTCCTTATTCACTTGGATATATATATATATATATTTAGTATATCGAGGCAGCAAGTAATTTTCTAAACATATGCTGTTAAAGATAAGAGACAATGAATGTCTATTATGTTTAATCATGAACCGTTCTAAACGTCGTATTTTTGCTTTAATTTCAGTTGAAAATAAAGACAAAAATTCTACAAAATTTGGATAATTATTTATTGATTTTCTTCTAAGCTTTTGGTCAACAATATGTTGATCCTTACTCATACACACAGTAAGAGGAACCTGCAGATATTGGAAGCCATGTACATCAAATCTAAACAACCAACACTCAACTTTAAAACCGGAAATAACATATTACATTGCATTTGGCTACATGGTTTTGTTGTCATTTCGTGCTATCCCGCGGTGTGACATCATAAAACCGCATGGCAAATTTAAGAACTGCGTTTATTATTTTTGGTAACTATTGCCATTGCCAAGCGGAGTTTTATGTCAACACAAAATAAAATCGTCGGTGATGGTGGCTGTTATAATATTTCAGTTTAAACAACCTCTCTGAACATGGCTCATGTGAGCCAAAAGCTTAGAAGAAAATCAATAAATAATTTTCCAAATGTTGGAGAATTTTTGTCTTTATTTTCAACTGAAATTAAAGCAAAAATACGACGTTTAGAACGGCTCATGATTAAACATAATAGACATTCATTGTCTCTTATATTTAACAGCATATGTTTAGAATATATATATATATATATATATATAAATGATGAGAATTGAATGTATGACTGATTGCCTTTCAGTAGCAATTGAGGATCGAATTTGTATTTTTTGGTTGTGCCGTATGCGATAAAGGGGCTTCCCATATTTAAGTGCAGGGTTGATATTCTTGACTTAAACAATTCATCAGAAGTGGGTCACAGGCAAGATTTCTCTGTCTTTTATTTTATTCTATCTTTTCAACTTCCAGTCGCACTATCTTCATTTTTCACTCAGTTTCATTTCCAAGTCTTTACCCTCTTCCTCAGCCCCCTCCAAGTTCCTATGTAGTTATTCTGTAATCTACTTTAGCAAGAACGAGTATCTTAGCGAAGAGGGGACAGTAATGCTAGCTTAGAGAATGGGAAAGCGATTGGGGATCATGGGGTAGAGGGGAAGAATGACTACATGCTCAATTAAAGTGATGAATAAATTACCAACATGGTTCGTTGGTCAAATAAGTCCTCCACCATTTCCTTTCTGAAATCTAATCATTTTCAGGGTCACCTTCATTCTTATGGATTATTTTTAGTTTTAATTTTTTTTTATCAGTGATGTTCACTCTGCACAAGACCCAAGAGCCACTCAGGGTTGGGGTTACAGAGTAAGAGGCACAATTTATGTAGATTCCATAAAGCAGTGATTCACGGGAAGAAGCTGCTTGAGTGGAATTTTACTTAAACATTCTCACCGAAAGTCAATATGTGAATTTTTTTGTTTCTCTATATATTATCACGGTCTATGAATAGTTTCTAATTTTCAGAAATATATTTTTTTTTTCCAGTGACTTGACACAAAGAGTTGTGAGTTCAATACCTGGCTACTGCATTGGTGAACAAATAACTTAGAGAGTTGAATTAAAGGGAGATAACTAGATGGATTCCAGAAGTGGCATCACACATGGAAGGAGAATGACAGCGATTGAAATAAAGGATTTGGCTAAAAATTCCTAGCTTCTAAAAAAGGCTGGAGCATACAAAACATCATAAAAAATGGCAATAAAGATGAAGACAACAATACGAATAGCGTAAATAATGTAAACTAGCGGAATCTGTGGAATTTCCACGGAAGGATAATTATGATTTCCTGGAAAAATTTTACTTTGTCATACTACAAATGATAGTCATGTCTTCGAACATAAAGGTATTGGATAATAAAATAACGATAACACAGAGTGTAATTTTATTAAAATATCTATGAAAGAAAAAATTTATATCGAAATACTCTCTAAAACGAGGGCAACTTATATAATGTACCTACTATTGAGTATCTTACATTAAGACATAAGAAAAAATAACAACAAAATAATCAAAACCCTTGAGTGTGACAGGAGAAAAATATACATATCCTCCCTATTATAATAAAAACAGTTGTGTATTTATAAGGCACATATGTACATATATATATATATATATATATATATATATATATATTTTAGGGAAATGGAAAATAAATTCCAACAATGTGAGATAAAAAATACTTGAGAAACAACAAAATATGGATTTATTGTACGATAGCCAACATTATAATGTTTTGGTTGTTATAACCATCATCAGGGCTTATATTCACTATTGTGAAGTTTTTTTTTTTGTTTTTGCAGACTGTGAATAGATTTAGAAAAGAAAGTTAATAGTGAGCATCAGGAAGAGACAACTGAAGTTCCTGGGACATGCAATAAGGAAAGAGGGCTTGAAGAACCTGATACTGACAGGCCAGACAGAAGGAAAAAGAGACAGAGGAAGGCAGCGGATAACGTTCAAAACATTAATTTAAAATAGTGCTCAATATAAAAATAGAGCTATGAATATTTATTATAAATTATAGTTTAGTACATAGTAGATTATAATTTGTACATGTTATAAACTATATTTATAATATATATATATATATATATATATATATATATATATATATATATATATATATAAGTACGCTTGTGCCATCCATAGAAGCTACTTTACTGTAATTTTATATTATATTAAGTGGCATATGCACAGACCATAACCAAAATACTGTACGCTATTTTGTGAGAGATTTTGAAAGAGAAAATGTTTATTTTTATTACTGAAAAATCATGGCTCTGTCTGTCTGTTGTAAACAGAAAAGACCAACTGAGTAATGGCCAAGGGTGTAGAGACCAGATATTTCGTTATTCGGTCGCGGGATACGACAACAAACTTACCTATTTTTACTATATTGTACAGTGCACACACATATACACACACACAGTTACTGCTAAAACCACCAGCTTAAGCTGCTACTGATATGGTAATGCTATAGGCTCTCTCCTCCTACTCTCTCACTCTTTACTACTCTTCCATCTGGAAAAGGTGGGAGAAAGGCTGAGGAGAGTAGCGTTCCTAGATTATAAAAAGATAGAGGGAAGGAAAAGCTCATGTAGAGAGTAAGTGTAACGGACGAAGGAACTAAGTAACTAAGGAAGAAACAAGCAGAATTCCTTCTTTTTCTTTTTCATTTGCATTTTGTTTCTTTTGCTCTTTCAGCTTCACAAGGTATACAGTGCTGATTGCAGACACAGAAAGAAAACTACAAGACCTCCTACAGAAGGTAGTTAAGGAGAGTAACAAAAAAGGACTACAAATAAACTGCAAGAAAACTGAATGCATGGTCATCAGCAAAAAGAGCAACCCAAAATGCCAAATACAGGTGTGGGATACTAGAATCAAGCAAGTACAGAAATTTAAATACTTGGAAGTGTTCTAACAGGAGATGGAAAGTGCGACATAGAGATCTGAAGGCGAATTGGCATGGCAAAGGATGCGTTCCCGAAGCTGAGTAAAGTAATAAGACACATGAAAATTTCACTAAAAACAAAGAAGAGAGTGCTAGATTGCTATGTGATGTCAGTTCTTCAATACAGCAGTGAATGCATGTGAGCAATGATGGGGTGTTGGAAAGAATGGCAATGAAAAGAAAATTAATAGTGAGCATCAGGAAGAGACAACTGAAATTCCTGGGACATGCAATGAGGAGAGAGGGCTTGGAGAACCTGATACTGACAGGCCAGATAGAAGGTAAAAGAGACAGAGAAAGGCAGCGGATAACATATTTAAAGGACCTGAGTAGGTGGATGACGGAACGGGAGTTGCGAGGTGTAACAGGAGAAAACATACTAAGAGCCACCAGGGATAGAGAGACATGGAGAACCATGATCGCCTACGCCCTGAAAGGACAGGGCACATAGAAGAAGAAGAAGAAGAAGAAGAAGAAGAAGAAGAAGAAGTAATGGAAAGTGAGAAGAAAGACTAAACATCAACAGTAAAAAAAAGAAAACAAAACAAAATACAGTATACATGTTTTTTAGCAGAAGGAACAGAAAGGTATGAATTAGCGACATCACAAGTCCAAAAGTTTAGATATCTAGGAAGAGGACGGAAAGTGCGACACTAAAATCAGAAGGCACATTGGAATAACAAAAAGATGCCTTTCAAAAGCTAAACAAGGTATTAAAAAACAGGAAGAGTTTATTAGAAACAACAAAAAGAGTACTGAACTATAATGCAATATCAGTCATCCTATATGGCAGTGAATGCTGGACAATCTCCTCACAGATGAAGAAGAGATTTCAGACTTGTCAGACTCTCTGCATTTGGGCAGAGAGGAACCCAGATGAGCCTCGGCCAAACGGTAGAATCTCATCTAGGGAAAAGTAGACAATACTCTATCTTGCATAGATGGGGTCTATGGAAAATTTTTGCCTGAGTGTATGCACTTGGAAATCCTACGTAATAATCAGCCTTGTGTCACATCCCACTTTGGTGGAGAGGACTTGGGTAAATACTCAGACTTGAGGCAACAGAAATATGGTTTGAGAGAAGGTTGCTGAGAATTCCATTTGAGCAATGACAAAAGGAAAGAAAACTTAGAAAATTAAACACTCACAAGACATATTGAAGGTAAGAGAAACAGAGTAAATCAGTGCATAACCTACCTAACAAGCAAGCTTGTATAAATGGTTGGCAGAACAGAGATTAGTAGAGATAGCAAACAAAATTTACTAAGAGCTATAAAAGACAGGAGATTGTAGAGAGCCATGATCACTCACGCCCTGAAGGGACACATCACATAGAAGAAGAAAACCTTATCGGTCCATCGCCAGGGTGTTTTAAGTATAGTAGGAGCGCGAATAAGAATTTGTACACGAAATGTAGTTCACATCATTTTCCCAGGGGCAGAGGACATAAAAAGAAAAAAAAAAGTGCAACTAATTTATTTCTACGCCTAATTTTGTTTCGTTTTTTTTTTTTGAGTAATATATTTGTAAGCTAAGGCACTAAAGCTGGTAAGTTGTAAGGCGTTACTGAGTGTGAGAGAATATGAGACAAAGAAAACATTAAGTACAGCGAACAATAAAAATTCTTTTCTTTCTTTCGTTCATTCATACAAAAAGTGGTTATCAGTGGTTGAATGAATGAATATTGATTCTCAAAAAACTCTTATTTCTTTTTTTTTTTTTTTTTGCTTCTGCCTTGGTTACCTACCATTCTACCGAATTTCAGTCGATTTCATTTCATTCATTTATGCACAACTACCCTGACCAAGTTCGAATTCCATTTGAATTCCTTGCATTCACTTACGCACAAATACCCTTGGGAAAGGTATTAATTCGTCTCTTCCCTCCAGTTATGAGTTAAATAATAAGACTAATTGGATTCTATAGCCTTGGCTGGCAACCAGTCTACCGCAGAAGGTAATGTCAATCTACTGCGGGATAATTTCTGCCCAGTCAGTCATGTCTCTTTCGAGACATGATCGCCCAAAACATGTATCACGTATGGCACTTAACTGACTGACTGATCCTTGGGAAAGGTATTAATCCATCTTTTCTCCCTTCAGCTTTTCCCATTCTTTTTTCCCTCTCGCAGGACAGATTGAGTTCTATAGCCTTGGTTGGCAATCGGTCTACTGCAGAAAGTGATGACAAATCTTCTAGTCATGTGTTGAAAGAGATATGATTGCCTAAGCGTGTATCACGTATGACAACTGAGTTTCCTACCATCATTCCCTTTATCCTCCTTGATATTTCCATTTTTCTTTCATTTTTATCTTACAGACTAGCAGTATAGCCCGGCGTTGCCAGGGTGTAATGAAAGCTTTAAAACTAATCCATGGTCCTGGAGCTCAGACACTTTGGACGTTGGCACAAAAGACTAAAAAGCAATATTAGGGGTATCGATTTCCAATATCGGGGAAAATGAGTCATCTGAGAAGATCTACTAATGTTTAAGTCTAAAAACTATAATTTTACCAAGTTAGAGCAGATTCTACAGCAAGAACCACGATAAAAGGGCTGAAATCCTTATCTTGATAAGACCTGCTTGGATATCGGGGTATCGAGTTCCAATATCGGCGAGAAATTGGAAAAAATAAGTCGCCCATGACCTGACCAGAAGCCTAAAGATTATTTGTGTGAAGTTTGGTGAGAATCGGATAAAAATTATGGATTTGTATAAAGAACATACAGACAAACAGCCACACACGCAAACATCTTGCCTTATATATATATATATATATATATATATATATATATATAATAGATTTTCTGCACTATTGTAAGAACTGCAACCTTGAAACTTCTGAATATCGTTTCTTATGTCTTTGTCTATGAGTGTATCAAATTTGATTAAAATCGGATCATTCCTTCTATAACCCGATTTTTTCGATGATCGATTTTCGATATTTATCGGGGGTACCTCGACACAAATCCTAGCTAAGAACACTCGCAGACGCTTATAGTAAAACTGTGTAAATTTTCAAGAAAAACGGTTCAGCCGTTTCGGAGTCTATAGCTAACGGACCCCCACACACAGATACACACACACACATACACACACACACATACACACACACACAGACAAAGTTCCATTTATAAATAAGTTTAGATTTAGATTAGATATTCGTTTATCTTTCTTTACTACATGTTTTCTTTATTTTCCTGTCTTACTACCTTTCTTTTCTTTCTTTTTCCTTTCTTCGACACTCGCTCCTAACATTTCAAAGATTTTGCTCCAAATTAGATCTAATCCCATTTAACAGCAGTTGAATCTCCCGTCGTGATGATGATTAAATCCTTCTGCAAGTGTTTCCTGAAGTAGCTGGGTTGATCCTTTTTAAACCATCGCCCAGGCCGCAAATGCACTTTCTTATCGGCGGATGGTATTAAAAATTTCATCAGTCTCTCAGGCCAGTTAATGGTACCAAAATATTTCGAAAAATATCGGCACAGATCAAGCATCATTTTTTTTATTTTTCCCTTTTGTCTTCCTTCTTTCTCAGTTCTAAAACTAGAAATTAAATTAAGGATCAAAAGTCAAAACCAGGATAAAGAACAAAAATAAATAAATTAAAATGTAGATATGCGCATCTGTGTGTGCATATATAACATTTTTCAAGTTGGTAGAATTAAACACTCTTCGTATTCAAATTTAATCATTAAGCTCTCTCAATCAATTTTCTTTAAATTCTGGGTAAATTGAAAATTGAATTTCATGATTTCTTTATATTGTGAAGAGATTGGGCACTTTGGAGTAAGTTAATAGTTGGCTTTACTGTGCAGTGAGTCAGGGTTTAATCAAATACCCCCAAAGATGGCAAAACTAAGTTGATTTTTGTTTATTATTATTATTATTATTAGTAGTAGTAGTAGCAGTAGTAGTAGTAATAATAGTAAAAATGAATAAAAATAGGGTGAGTTAAATAAACAAAAGTTACCCCCTTGTGACATACGTTAAAATGGCCCCAAAGATATTAACATTTTTGTTAACTGATACGATTTTGCTTTCATTTTTTAGTTTTTGTTGTAGGCCAAGTTGGAGTTGTGCATTTAATGAGTGAGGGAGTTGACATCCCATGGTATGCGCCTGATGGTTGTTTGGTGCATGAAACTCCAAATCGTGCTTTAGACGTGGGATGATATATATATATATATATAGTCATCCGCAGACAGATCTGTTTCGCTGTATCTCAGCTCATCAGTACAGTTAGACTCCGATTGGTTTTGAACCCAGGATTGAAACCCGACCGAATTGGCGTCAGTCGGCGATTTTACCTCTGAGCTATGGGCGCTCGATAGAAGGAGGCATACATTTTAGCGTATATATTATCATTATACATGCACAATAGCTGAGGGTGTTCTAATTCATTGCTGAATGAACGATGCGTAGATGCTAAAGTAGCTACTGTTTTTCAAAGTCTACAATTCTTCCAGAGTGCTCAATCATCGTTCATCGCTGGCAACGAGCCCCAAGTTAAGCTTAAAGAAATTCAGGGAGGATTAGAAGTAAGATGAGTACAGATAAAATTAGTAAATCACTTCGTCGATATGACATCTTTTCGAAGACTCAAAGGAAAAAAAAACTCTTCTTTGAAACATGTTCTTGCTAAACTGGATTTTGACAACAAGCATTGTATCAAAGCTGCGATATTGGCAAAGGTCTGTAGAAAGAAAGGTACTGAATTTTTTAAGCCTGTAAAATTTGGAGACGGATGATTCATGATCTGGAGTTGCTTTAGTGCCCACGGTATAAGGGAACATTGAAATAATAGATGGGAGATGAGTGGAGCATATTTTTTGTGGGATCTCCCCTTTTGTATATGATAATGGACTCGACTGAGTGTACATATACTCCTGCCATAGAGAGATCAGAAGTTGCAGCCGGCATTTGCCGCTGTTACTATGACACTGTCAGCTCTCTACCTTCGGGTAGAGAGCGCTCTCTGCTTCCGAGCAGAGAGCGCTAACCCAGTCGTGATTCCTCCGAAGGGTAGAATCACGACTCGGTAAAAATAGACAGACATTTTTTGGCCGGGCTATATGGCCGGGAAGACCCACATTAAAATGACCTTGTGTCACATCTAACCTTGCGTGGGAAGGTTGGTAAATACCGTTGCAGTCGGCATTTGATGCGGTTACTATGACACTGTCAGCTCTCTGCCTTCGGGTAGAGAGCGCTCTCTGCTTTCGGGCAGAGAGCACTAACCCAGTTGTGGTTCCGCCGAAAGGTAGAATCACGACTGGAGAAAGATAGACAGATATTTTTGGCCTGGCTATATGGCCGGGAAGACCCATATTAAAATGACCTTGTGTCACATCTCGACTGAAGTGGGAAGGTGGGTAAATACTGTCGCAGTCGGCATTTGCCTCTAATACTGCTGACACTTTCAACTTCTGCCTTCGGGTGGTGAGCACTCTCTGCTTTCGGGCAGAGAGCACTAACCCAGTCGTGGTTCTGCCGAAGGGTAGAATCACGACTGGGGAAAAATAGACAGATATTTTTGGCTTGGCTATATGGCCGGGAAGACCCACATTAAAAAGTCCTTGTGTCACATTTCGCCTTAAGTGGGAAGATGACTAAATACTGTTGCAGTTGGCGGGAGAAATTATTCGTAGAGATCCGTGCCAGTTATCGGAGAATACCGAAACTGATACGTAAGTTACCGAGAGATACCGAACTTACTTACAGACTACCACATCAGAAGTCAGAATAGCTCTGAGCGCCACCCAGCTAGAATAATATACACGGATATACTATTTCTAACGATTTCTCTTCAAGCTTTATTTCTTACTAATAGTATTCTTGGATTTTCTAACCTGCGTTCAAGTTTGTATATTACGTTCAATATAACCTACTTTTCTATCTCCGTATCTGTTTTGCTGTTCATTATTTTGTGCGGTTCCTCACCCGGAATCCACAACAATATTATAGGGATATTTTGGAGATAAATTTACGTCAGAGTGTTCATTAACTGGCCTTGAAACAAAGTTGAGACTTTTAAC
This sequence comes from Ascarosepion bandense, assembly GCA_037127315.1. NCBI lineage: Eukaryota > Metazoa > Mollusca > Cephalopoda > Sepiida > Sepiidae > Ascarosepion > Ascarosepion bandense. The sequence continues at coordinate 3,734,750 of JBBBDQ010001373.1, forward strand.
AAGACTAAGATCCTGAACATACTGAAAAGTTTACAAAATCATGGCTGAGTTCAAATAGAATAGACGCTTTAAAATTGACAAGTTAATCTCCAGATTTAGGGGCGGGGGCTGAAACTGAGAATTCAAAGAAGGAACCCGCAAAACCTGCATGAAATAAAGAAATTTTGCCGTGAAGAATGAAAAAATATTAGCCACGAAACATGTATAGGATACAAAGCCTTATATCATCCATCAACTAAAACACACAAATTGAAATTTCACACGCGCAAAATCGGATCCAAACGATTAAAAACATTTGGGAAAAAACCTAGACCAAAGTAAATTTCACAAGTCAGTGTAAAAAGGAAAAATCCTGACTGGATTGGAGATGAAAAATTCATATGTGACGTTTTTTCACACCGAATGAAAATACCATTTGGATCCAGTCACATGATCAGATTCACTACTTAAGGACATACCGCGACCGGTCAAAATCAGTTGTAGAGAGTTTGGTTATATATGACACAAGGCCGAAGTAATAAACATTAATCTCCCTACGGCTTTAAAACTTTAAATCAGTCAATGAAATTTCAGAAAAATATTTTCTAGTTTTGAAAAATAAAGATTTGAAGATTCTTTAATATGGCCGATTTTTGCGATTTAAAAAAATCATTCCAATCAATTTAAATTCGGTTTGAAATACAACAAAGTATTTTGTATGTATATTGAAAAATAAAGTGTCCATGTTATGCTTAATCTTGTTATTTAACACCACAATGATAATGAATATTAATTAGGGATTGTATGTTATCCTACGTTTTGTTATTTAACACTCCTACTATGAAAAATAATGATTGATGTAAAAATACACTCATAACTCAACAAATCAAGGACGAAAGATTTATTTGTTACTTGTGTGTGTTACTCATTGGTACTTTTGCAAACTGTTGTGTAATAAACTCTTGAATATTGCATTTTAATGTGCATTGTGGTGCAATGGATATCAACTCGGAACGAGAGATCGGAGAGCCGAGTTCAAATTCCAATTGAATTCTTAGCTTTCACTTACGCACAAATACCCTTGGGAAAGGTATTAATCCATCTCTTCCCTCTAGTTATGGGTTAAATAATAGGATAGATTGGGTTCTATAGCCTTAGCTGGCAATCAGTCTACTGCAGAAAGTAATGGCAACCTACTGTGTGATAATCTTCTGCCCAGTCAGTCATGTCTCTTTCATGTAACGAGATTAGCATATAGGTCCCACCCGTTTACCTTTGAAATAGCTAAATGCAACCGTCAATTCTACTCTAACAGTTTCTTTTCTTGCATTTCAAGCCTGTGTGAACTCGATTCTGTTTATTTGCTTCTCTGATAAATACAATCTTCAAGAATGTAAGTGCAACTTCAGTCGTAATCTTTTGTCTTCTTGAATCTTGTTCATCTTTTATCCTTACCTCAATTCTTCCTATGCTCAGTCTTTTCTCACATTTTCACTCCTTGTAACCCCCACCGCGTACTAGTAGCATTCTCACCTTGCTTGGGGTGAAATGATTAAAAAAAAAATGTATCTGTTGACAAAAAATCATTAATACTTGTCTATAAAGATTTAAAAATCAGAGCTAAAAATACAAAATTGTTCGAACGAAAAAAGAAATTTATCAACCTCGCAAGTAATTCTTAATAAATTAACTTTTTGCGTGACATTACTTGACAGAGAAGAAATGGTTTTCGTGTTTTAGATCAATCATAATTAGAAAAAAAAAACCCTATTCTTGTTGAGGGGAAATAGAAAGTAATTGCAGCAAGCATACACGCTTAAGGAATTCTTAAATTTGTCTGTATCTTCGCCCAAAACCAATAAATAAATCAGTAAGAAGGGCACGAGCCGAGCGTTCGAATGCTGAAATTGAAAATCTATGTTTCGCAAATTCCAGCAATTTCCTGCCTATCTTTTTCCATAAATTTAAATAAAATGATAAATTATCTTTAATAACATACATTTCTTTAGAAGAAGAAGAAAAAAGGCGTAATTCCTTTCACTAGAACATTTAATACAGAAAATGATAAAAGATTGCGATAAGCGTTTAGTCTACTGATCAGAAATCTGCTTTTATGTTTTCCAATTACACGCACACGCACACACACACACACACACACACACACACACACACACACACACACACACACACACACACACACACACACCTTAGGTAAAGTCGAGCTTTATCGGTATCTAGATGAGTGACCATAGGAAGAGAGTACTGGATTGCTACGTGCTGTCCGTCCTTCAATATGGCAGTGAATGCTGGACAATACCATCAAAGATGAAGAAAAAATTTGAACTAACTGAAATGTGGTTCTACAGAAGGATGCTGCAGATATCATGGATCGAGTCTGTGAGCAATAATGAGGTCTTGGAAATGATGGAAACAAAAAGGAAATTAATGCTGAGCATCAGGAAGAGACAGCTGAAGTTCCTGGGATACGCAATGAGGAAGGAGGGCTTGGAGAATCTGATACTAACAGGCCAGATAGAGGAGAAAAGAGACAGGAGAAAGCAACGGATAACATATTTAGGTGGATGACGGAACGAGTATTGCATGGTGTAACAGGAGAAGGCGTGCTCAGAGCCACCAGGGATAGGGAAACGTGGAAGGCCATGATCGCCTCCGTTCTGAAGGGACAGGGCACATAGAAGAAGATGAGTGACCGCTTGAAAGCATCGCTTCACTCTCTTTCCTAAGGTATCATGGCCATTCACAGACAAACGCGAAAATAAATCTATGAAGAACAGTTTACACATTGGAGAAGCATCTTCTCTGTTGCTACGTGCTCTGTTCCTTCAGAACGTTCGAGATCATGGCTCTCCTCAATTTCCTGTCTTCTGTAGCTCTTAATAAATTTTGTCTGTTTGTTATCTCACCGAAACCATCAGCCATCCATTCACTCAGATTCGCACGCAGACAACACTTCTTCTTCTTCTTCTTCTTCTTCTTCTTCTTCTTCTTCTTCTTCTATGTGCCCTGTCCCTACAGGGCGTAGGCGATCATGAATTTCCACGTTTCCCTATCCCTGGTGGCTCTGAGCACGCCTTCTCCTGTTACACCATGCAATACTCGTTCCGTCATCCACCTAAATATGTTATCCGTTGCTTTCTCCTGTCTCTTTTCTCCTCTATCTGGCCTGTTAGTATCAGATTCTCCAAGCCCTCCTTCCTCATTGCGTATCCCAGGAACTTCAGCTGTCTCTTCCTGTTACACCGTGCAATCCTTGTTCTGTCATCCACCTGATTAGGTCCTTCAAATATGTTCAAAATTGTCCCTGAAAGCATTTTGTATGCAGCACGAGAATATGAAAATATGTTATACAAAATGTTATTCACAGATACATCGGATTGAATGAAGGTTGCCCCACACCCGCAAAGGGAGAAACAGTTACACATCCTGGCGGAGGGCACGTCTTTTTCCTTAATAAGATTTCTCGAACATTCAGGTAGGTAGACGAAAATAAATATATTGTTTAAAGGAAAACTATATTTGCACAATGTCTGCAATTTAATTAATCTGATATATATATATATATATATATATATATATATATATATATATATGCGTGTGTTTATTACATCATAGTATGATTTATATTTGTGTACTTCACTGAAGTATATAAAATATTTTCAAGCAAAGTTAATTTGGGAAATTCATTTCTTTGGGTTATTCTAACCTTTCATTTTGTTAAAATGTTAGTAAATCACGGATATACTAATACTTGTAGTAAAACCTGGAGAGTAGAGAAGACCAACATATTTCGTCTCTCGTTACGACCATTCCTTTAATCAGTTACTAGTACCTTTGGGCCTCCCAAATCTAGCCCAGACCTTCCAGTTATTTTAATCCGATATCGTCCTTATGAATATGCGTGTTGTTTAGATAACAAACAAATGCGATCAATATATTCGAAAATATTACAATTTCGTTCTATCTATGAAACAATAAAATAAATAAATGAAAGAGAAAGCAAATACCTGATATACACTGTCGCTAGTACCCTGGAACTTTGTCCCTTTTCGCCCATGACTTAGCTCATCGACTGGATAGAGTCCCCTCTTTGAGGTGGACGGGAAGGTGTTGCAGGAAGCGGACCTTTCTGGGGTTAGATCCACATTCCCACTTGTCCAGTATGTGGCATTGTGTGACGGGCACATGTAATGCCCTTGTTCGTTAATAGACTTTATGGAAGCTCCGCCTTCAGTTCTACGCGGAGAATTCCCTTGGTCCTTACAACGCACGATGCATATCGACATGGCAGCCGTAATAGGGACCGAGAGTATGACAGACACCACGACAATGACAATCAGTAAGTGGAGGTGTATTCTTTCCTCGGATTGTGAAATCACAACGTCCAGCATTTCAGACGACCTGTTGGTCACTGTTAACATCATCAGTAAAGTTGTTGTGGCCGATAAGACGGGTGTACCGCTATCCTTAACGACAAACTGAAGATCGTAGGATCCAGTATCGTATTGAGTGACCACTCTGGTGAACGACAACAGACCTGTATAAGGGTTGACAGCGAATAGTTGCTTGTCGTTGCCACTGGTTATGTCATATCTTAAAAACGCATTTTCGCGACTGTCGCTGTCGGATGCTTTAAGGACTGTGATGTTGTTGGTGTGGCGTGGGTAATAAAGAACGTCCAGAGTGAAGGGATTGACACTGGGAAACGTGAAATATGGAGCATTGTCGTTTTCATCTCTGATTTCGACACTGACATTTACCGTGTTGTTCAACGATGGGACTCCATTGTCTTTGACGAAAACTTGAAACTTGTAGCTATGCTGAAATTCATAATCAAGTGACATAACCGTCGAAATAAGTCCACGATCGGTAATTTGAAAAGGCAGGAAGTTTTTCTTGTCAGTTAACAGTGAATAGCTCAGTTTTCCCCCGGGACCCAAATCCGGATCACTGGCGTTAACGGCTCCCACAGGAAAGTTAGACTTTTGGTTCTCGTAAATCCAGAACTTCAACGTTTCTTTTGTAAACCGAGGACGTACATCGTTAACATCGATGACTTTAATCGCGAATTTGCTCTCCGTGTGTAGTGGCGGCGACCCTTTATCTTGGCAGTTGATGGTAATATCATGATGGTCTTGGGTTTCACGGTCAAGAGGGCTCTTCACAGTCACTTTCCATTCAGTTCTACCGAGACTTAAAAGTTGGAATTTGTTATGCTGCAAATTACAGCTAACTTCTCCGTTTTTACCGGAGTCGTAATCAGTAACCATCACATACGCTATAAAACTCCCGACCTTGATATCTTCCGAAATAGACGCTGTGTTGTCTGTAGACCCTGAGACAAAGTTGACATCAATGGTTGGAGCGTTGTTTTGTTGGTTGACCACATTCACAATGACCATAGCGATGGAACTCAATGGCGGGTCACCGCCATCCGTTGCTCTCACGTATAATTTGTATGAAAGCTTCTGCTTCGATGTAAATTTCTTCTGCAAAAAAATCTCACCTGTAACTTCGTTTACCTTGAAATGAGACTTAGAAAGTTCTGATGTTTTGGGGCTGAAGTGATAAGATATTCGGCTATTCTTGTCCGTGTCAGAATCCCGAGCAGACAAAATGGTTACTGGTATTGCTTCCTCGTGTTCATACTTAATGGAAACATTGTAAACATTGCGAGAAAACACAGGCGGATTATCATTTACGTCAGTGACTGAGATATGCACGTCTAAAACACTTTGTTTTGGGGGTGACCCACCGTCTCTGGCTATTACCTGAATAACATATGAATCTTTCACTTCCCTGTCGAGTCTCTCTTCTAGAATGATACTCAAGTCGGAGGTGCCATCAACGCTTTTCGATACTGATAACGTGAAAGGCTCATACATGTCTTTCTTCAACTGATATGTTATCTGCGAGTTAAGCACTCCGACATCCCTGTCGATAGCATTTGGGATAGAGATTTTCGTGCCCATGATATCGCCCTCAGAGAACTCGATGTCCACCTGCTGTTTAGGAAATTCGGGTTGGTGGTCGTTGACATCTTTCACCATAACTTTAACTTTAACAATTTTCATGAAAGTCTCGGCTCGCCTAATGGCCACCTTGACGATTTCAAAACACTCGGTGTTGTGTTTGCACAGGGTTTCTGCATCCAACATCTGCGCCGTATAAAATTTGCCCGTTTCTTTAGACACTCGAAATAGCTGAGAATTGCCCGGTGCGCCTTTGTGAAGCTGGCTAAATGTAACCAGCTGCTGCTCTTCGGGAATGATACTATCCATTAAATGTGTGTCAGCTGCAATGTCGCCCAGGTAGGTGCCTGGGTTCTTTCCCTCCTCCACGTAGTAGGTGAGATCCACACCGAAGCATGTGGGCAGGATGACAAATATGATGTGTAGTATTACTGGCGTTGACATGCTACAAACGGATATGTTCAGAGGAGGGTGCAGTAAAATCCATTCAATTTAAACACATTGCCTTGGACAAACGCCGCATCTGCCAGATACAAAAATAAGAAAATATTTTTAAAAGTCAAAAAAAAAAAAAAAAAAAGAAGAAGAAGAAAAAGAAAGCAGAAAAAACACAAAATAATAAGAAAGAAATAAAAACTAAATTTTTGATAAGTTGCCGATAGATAATATCAAAGAGTAAAATAAATGTTAATTATACGAATAAAACAAATCTTGGGAGTATGTATATTATCTACTCTCTCTCTCTCTCTCTCTCTCTTTCTTTCTCTCTCTCTCTCTCTCTCTTTATATATATATATATATATATATATATATATATATATATATTACTTATATTGTCATCTGCAGACAGATCTGTTTCGCTGTATCACAGCTCATCAGTACGGTTAGACTCCGATTGCTTATATATATATATATATATATATATATATATATATATATATATATTACTGTAATGGTTACTAATGGAAGTATATTCCCCAGTTAGATATTTACTTTTAAAAAGTGCTCAAAGCAAAAGTAGAGCATAAATATATGGTAATAATAATAATAATAATAATAATAATAATAATAATAATAATAATTATTATTATTATTATTATTATTATTATTATTATTATTATAATGGCATACTTTATAATTATACACTTTCGGTGCTAAAACGTCATTATCAGGCAGTAAAATTTTTACTGCCTGGAAGAGGAGGGGCAAGGTTGAAACACAATGAAAAAATCATTTATTTGTAAATGAATTTATGAATAAAATGAAAAAAAAATGTTCCAACAGAGTATAAAATGGATATATCTTGCGCCGAGATCGAATTTTAAATAAAACCACATGTTAAAGATTTTTCGTTCAAATGCATTTCTTGTAAAAAGAATAGTATATAGATAAATTACTAGTATTTTAAAATGTTACATTTTAATCACTATATATATATATATATATATATATATATATATATATATATATATATACTGAATTTCGAACACTTTACCTATAACTTTGAACAAAGAATATGTTGCCATATCTGATCGGATGCTCCTACTAGTCATCTTAAGGTTCTCGACAAAACAAAACAAAAATTGCAATGTAATCAGTCCTGACTTGGCACCTCGACTTCGGTTGCTTTCTCACCGACGTAACGTGGCTTCTCTCTGTCTTTTCTACAAATATTTTCATGGCAACTGCTCCGATTAGCTTTTTTCACTACGTGAATTTAATCGTGTTACTAGATTGGCATTCCGGTCCAACCCTTTTACCATTGAAATAGATAAATGTAACCTTCACTTCTGCCCGAACAGTTTCTTTTCTCGCACTTCCCACCTGTGGAACTCCCTACCGTTTACTTGCTTCCCTGACAGCTACAATTTCCAAGCATTTAAATGCAATGCCAAGTGCTGTCTTTTATATTCTTGAATCCCATTCATCTTTTATCCTTTCTTCTATAGCCCCTGTACCCAGTCTTTTCTTTCACTGTAATCCACTGCACACTAGTGGCGGTATCACCTTATTTGGGAGTGAAATGATTTTTTTTTTAAAAAGAAGATAACCACTGACATTACATTAAATATTTGAAGATTAATGTTGACTAAAAAGCAAGAAGCCCAAAGAGAGTTCTACAAGCAAGGAGTGCAAGAGAAGAAACTATTAGTATAGAACTTACGGTTAGATTAAATAATTTCGATTGTTAAATGATGAGATTTTGCCGCTAATCTATTGTTCTTCTTTATGAGCCATAGCCCCTTAGGATGTAGGTGATCATGACTTTCCACAATTTCCTGTCCCTTGCAGCGCTAAATAAACTTTGTATTTCTGTGATAATTCCTAAGCTCTGTTCCACCATCAATTTACTGAAGCTCATTAAGTTTGTTATGCATTATTTTCTTCTGTCTCGCTTGCTCTTTATCTGTCTTGTGAGTATCAAATTTACCAAGCCTTACCCCAGAAGCCTCAACTGTCTCTTCCTCATGTGAAATATTAGTTTTCATTTTGTTTCCATTTTCTCCAAAATATCGTCGTTACTCACACTTTCGGTCCAGAGTATCCACAGCATAAAACCACATCAGTCAGTCAGTTAAGTGCCATACGTGATACACGCTTGGGCGATCATGTCTCGAAATCAACTTGACTGTCTTGGCAGAAGATTATCCCACAGTAGGTTGCCATTGCTTTCTACGGTAGATTCAAGGCTATAGAATCCAATCTGTCCTGTTATTTGACCCATGACTGGAGGGAAGAGACGGATTAATACCTTTCCCAAGAGTATTTGTGCGTAAGTGAATGCAAGGAATTCAATTGGAATTTGAATTCGGCTCTCCGATTTCTCGTTCCGAGTCGATATTCACTGCACCACAATTTTCATCCCGAGAACCACATACTGTGCTTAAATTCATAATCTAGGTACCATAGAGGAAAGCTCATCAGAACAATCACCCTGAAGACTTATAGAAAAGGTGCAAAGAACTTACATTACGGTGGTGGGAAAGTGACTGAAGCCGGGATGCTAGGTGAGGACCAGTGACATTGCAGATTTTTTTTGTTGCATTTCATCAAGGAACTCTAGATATATTGCAGGAGCACTAGAATCTACGTAGCAACGATATTCGAAGCATGGACGAATGGTAGACTTATAAACAGAATGAAGGTAATTTTTTTAAAAATCAGATCTTAATTTGACTTTATCAAAGCAATACAGAGTTAGTATTAAGGGCTCAGAATTACCACGTTAAAATCCTACCTTGTGTCACAATCGGCCTGGCGGATGGGGTGGGGGTTCTGGTAAATACATAGACAGGAGTAAGGAATTTGACACTAACTGGATATATTCAAGGCAACAGAGACAAAAAAGCAGCAAGCAACCTATATAATGGGCCTGTGTAAATGGATAGCAAAACAAGAAATGGGTGTGATGGGGAAAAGAAAGAAGCTTACTGAGAGTTACAAACGACAGGAAGTTGTGGAGAGCCACTATCACCCACGTCCTAAAGAGGCTTGGTGCATAAAAAGAGGAAGAATACTGAGAATGTTGTTAATACACCTGAATAGGAATGCTGTCTATTTATATTTTATTCTTGCCATTGTTCATCTCCATCTTTTTTGTCTAACATGGATGAAGCTTTCTTCTTCTCGGTTTGCAGGGCGAAACTCAACCAGATTCAAAACCATTAATAATGGTAGTGGTGGTGGTAGTAGTATTACCAGAAATGGGTTTCATGTTGTATCATGTTGTGAAAGTAAACCTTGGCTGGCGTGATGCTGGGTGCCACTTGTCAGAGATGAGGCATGTTTATTACGAGGGGTCCGGTGACAAGCCGTCAAACTAATATTTCTTAATTTGAATTTTCCGTGCAGACCATTCGAAACCTGGAACAAATAGTATTTTTCTCCTCTCATTTTAAATAAGAGAAAGGAAGAAAGGAGAAGTATTGAAAAAAATACGGAGAATGCGAGAGAGAAAGAGAGAGAGAGAGAGAGAGAGAGAGAGAGAGGAAGTATTTATGTGTGTGTGTGTGTGTGTGTGTAAGAGACAGAGAGAAAAAAGAGAGATAGTGTGAGAATACTCCCAGGGTGTTATAATTCAACTTTTGAACTTCTTCCATTTACACAGCACTGCTTTTAACACCAGGGCCACCAACAATACCTCCCGAAACATTAAAAAAAGGGAAAAAGGAAGAGAAAAGTAAGAAGGAAAGAAACATGAGAAAGAAAAAAGACAAGAAAGAAAAGAAGCAATGAAAGAAACGTAAAAATAAAGTAGACAAGAAAAAAAAAAGAATAGAAGGACAGGAAAGAAAAGAAACAACGAAAGAAAGACAAGTAAAGTAAAGAAAAAGAGGAAAGCAAAGAAACATGACAAGAAAAGAAAGAGAGAGAGAGAAAGTATGTGTATGTGTAAAAAAGAAAGAGAGAGAGAGAAGGAATACTCCTCGGGCGTTACAATTCAACTTTTGAACTCCTTCCATTTACACAGCAACGCTATTAACACCAGGGCCACCAACAATACCTCCCGAAACATTAAAAAAAAAAATGAAAATGGAAGAGAAAAGTAAGAAGAAAAATTTAATGTAAATATTTAAGAAGGGAAAATCAATAAAAAATACAAGAAAAGGAACAATAAAAGAAAGGCAAGAAAAATTTAAAAAAAAAAACAAGCATAGAATGACAAGAAAGAAAAGAAACAAGGAAAGAAAAAATAAAGAAACAAGGAAAGAAAAATAAAGAAACAAGGAAAGAAAAATAAAGAAACAAGAAAGAAAAATAAAGAAACAAGAAAGAAAAATAAAGAAACAAGGAAAGAAAAATAAAGAAACAAGGAAAGAAAAAATAAAGAAACAAGGAAAGAAAAACAAGAAAGACAAGAAAGAAAAGAAAAATAAAGAAACAAGGAAAGAAAAAATAAAGAAACAAGGAAAGAAAAAATAAAGAAACAAGGAAAGAAAAACAAGAAAGAAAAGAAACAAGAAAAGAAAAATAAAGAAACAAGGAAAGAAAAACAAGAAAGAAAAGAAACAAGAAAAGATAAATAAAGAAACAAGGAAAGAAAGACAAGAAAGAAAAGAAAATAAAGAAACAAGGAAAGAAAAATAAAGAAACAAGGAAAGAAAATAAAGAAACAAGGAAAGAAAGGCAAGAAAGAAAAGAAACAAGAAAAGATAAATAAAGAAACAAGGAAAGAAAGACAAGAAAGAAAAGAAAAATAAAGAAACAAGGAAAGAAAAAATAAAGAAACAAGGAAAGAAAAAATAAAGAAACAAGGAAAGAAAAAATAAAGAAACAAGGAAAGAAAAACAAGAAAGAAAAGAAACAAGAAAAGAAAAATAAAGATACAAGGAAAGAAAAACAAGAAAGAAAAGAAAAATAAAGAAACAAGGAAAGAAAAATAAAGAAACAAGGAAAGAAAAACAAAAAAGAAAAGAAACAAGAAAAGATAAAGAAAGAAACAAGGAAAGAAAGACAAGAAAGAAAAGAAAAATAAAGAAACAAGGAAAGAAAAATAAAGAAACAAGGAAAGAAAAATAAAGAAACAATGAAAGAAAAACAAGAAAGAAAAGAAACAAGGAAAGAAAAAATAAAGAAACAAGGAAAGAAAGACAACCAAAGTAAAGAAAGAGAGGAAAGCAAAGAAACATAAAAATAAAAACAAAAATGAAAAGAAATATAAGGAAGTAAATAAAGAAGAAAAGAAAGAAAACAGAAGAAAGAAAAGAAAGACAGAAAAACGTAAATAAGAAAATGAAAAGAAAGAAAAGAAAAATTAAAAAAGTATACGTCAATGAAAATTCAAGTTAGGAATAATACAAATCTAGATAAAAAACATATCAAGTTAAGATGAGAAAAAACAAACAAATTAGACAAAGAAAAAAATGACTAAGAAGAAAAAAAATGAAAGAGAGAGGACAAGAACTAAAAAAAGTAAAACAAAAAAACAAAAAAAAAAACGAGAACACGTTCTCACAAGTAATGCGGATGTGTTAAAAAAAAACAAATGGGGAAAAGGTGAGCACAGTAAGAACAATTTTGAAAGCGCAGTAAAAATTAATGTAAAAATGTTTCCAAGAAAGATCGCAACTATCCAAATAATAAGTACAAACAACGCCTAAAAACCTTACTAACAAACAAATTGGACAGTGTGTGTGATATATTTCTTCTTGATCTAGTTTATCTGGAAGAACCTAATTGATCTGTTTTATTATTGGCACAGCCTGAAGAAAATTTGCTAAGAACGAATCTCCCATTCAGTCAGTCCAATCGTAATTTCCCAACCCAGTAATATTCTACAATTTCTTCCGCGTTTTTATTTTTACCTTAATTTTATTCATTTTTTTTTTCTTCTAAGCCTATTCTTGCTCCTGAACTGTTCAGCACCTCTTTCAACTTTCCTCTCTTCTCCATCCACGCACACTAGACTTCCACCATCGTAAATGAAAAAAAAAAAAAAAAAACCCTGTAAAATTCTTATTTTCGCGCACTTCTCCCCTTGAGCTAAGCATAGGATGATCTTCTACCGCTGATTCAACGTTTCCTTCGGGCGTCGACTTTGAACCCGACTCACCGTTTTTCCCTACCCTGGCAAGAAACAAAGTTGGTAGTGAACGAAAGACTGATCATCATTTCTTTTTTCTTGCATTCTTTTGCGTTCACTTTTCGGTTCAACTGAAATAGCAACAAAAAGGAGGGGGAGTGCTGCAAAGATGTCGGCGTTCATAAACAAGGTTATACAGCTGAGAGGGGGTTTTGAGCCGATTTTTCTCCGTACAGTATCGCCTCTAACTGCTGCCAACCTAATCTTACGTCTTATGAGCGGGCGGACCAACGAACCCTGTATACTGCAGGCAATGTGAGAGGCTAAGGCTCAAGCTGCACCTGCTATAAAAGTAGAAGTAGCGGCAACATGTAATTTATGCCTTAATCTTTCCTTTTGCATTTGCTCAGTTTATTCTCTCGGTTTATTACTGTGTCCACCTTCTCTTTTGCTCCAAGTCAAGATCAAAATGACCACGGTGTTGTAATCGTATGAAAACAGCTGAAGCATTTGTATACACCAGCAACAGCAGCATAATCCAATATTAAACAGGAGAGGCTCAAAAGACCAAGAAACGTCAAAATAGAAATAAATATACAAATATATATATATATATTATTTATTTATTTTTTATTTTTTTATTGTTGTTATTATTCTTTTTTCTTCATTTTTAATGTTATTATTTTATTCATTTTTTTCATTTATTTTTGTTTTATTATTCATTTATTTTATTATTTTTTTCCTTTGTTCTTTCCGGGTCCCAGCCAGAAACTGAAGGTCAGAGATGGCATCATGACATTTTTCACTGAGCATTATTTGAGAAAAAAGAAAGAAAGAAACCCTTTAAGATCACACATATTTTACATAGGTAAAGCCCTTCTTGAAGTGTGGGCTGCAATTGTGAGTACAATTTCTTCTTCTTCTTCTTCTTCTTCTTCTTCTTCTTCTTCTTCTTCTTATTATTATTATTATTATTATTATTATTATTATATCGTTTCATCCAATTATTATTTTAGCTGTTATTATTACGGTGAATCTTTTCTTTTTTTTCTTTGAGAAAGAGCGTATGGAATTTACTGATATCTTTTCCTTTCGTGTTTGACTACTGCCCCGATAGTTTACTTTTTTTTTTCTTTTTTTTTTTTACATGTTTCCTATTAGATTTTTTTTTACTATGGTTGGTGAAGGCGATTCGTTTTCTTTGTGTAACTAATCTCGTGCAATAGACTTTATAAGGATTATTAGAATGGCATCTTGGCTCAAAGTGATTCGGACTCCAATCGTGGTATTAAATCTTGCAAGATGAGCTTGAAAAGGATGTGGACGGCGTCTCAAATGTGACTCAGAATTGATAAAGTGCCAGGATCATTTGCAGACTGAAGTTTTTAAAAGAAATTTCCTGGAAACAGCTCCCGGTTTAAGCTAACGAAAGAAAAATACTGAGAGGAAATGTGAAATATGGGGGGATAGAAAAAGGACGTGTACAGAATGAATGCGGAAGGAAGTTCAAAGTAGAACGAAGAACCCAGAATGTGACGGTGAAATAAATGGAACAAAGATCGAGGGGGAAAAAGAAAAATAGTGGAGGGGGATAAAAAGAGAGTAATGAAAGAGAAAAAATATTAATGTAATTTGAAGAGAAAAAGAAAAGAAGAGAAAAGAGGGTAGAAAAGAATAGAAAAAGAAAAAAGAAAAGAAAGAAAATGATATGAAAAGAAAAATGGGGGAAACAAAGAGAAAGAATCATAAAGGAATCCAAAAAAAAAAAAAGATAGAAAAAAAGAAAGCATGAAAAGAAAGCAAACTAAATTAAAAAAAGAAGGAAAATTCGAGAAGCAGAGAGAAAGTATTAAGAAAAGATAAAGAATCCTAAAGAAATCTGAAAAGAAAGAAAGAAAATATAAGAAAGAAAAGGAAAAGAGAATTGAAAAAGAAAAAAGACAAAACCAAACGAAATGAAAAGAAAAATGGAGGAAACACAAAGAAAAAAAAAAGAAAAAGGAATCTGAAAAAAAGAAAGTGAATGAAGAAAAAAAAAAGGAAAGTAAAAAAAAGAAATCAAACGACATGAAAGAAAAATGGGATAAACAATCAGAAAGTGAGATAAAATGAATTTAAAGAAAAGCAAAAAGAAAATAGTAATGAATAGAAAGTAAAAAATAAAGAAAAAGCAAATGGTATGAAAATAATGAAGGAAAGGAAAAATACTGATGGAAGAGAAAGAAAGACAAAGAAATCTGAAGAGAAAAAGAAAAGAAAGAAAAAAGTAGAAAAGAATAGAAAGTAAGAAAAAGAAAGTAGGATAAACAGTAAACGATATGAAACGAAAAATAAAAGAAAATAAGAAAGAAAGAAAGAAAGAAAGAAAGACACATTCATCATGGGTCTAAATTCTCGACGCAATTCTTGAAGTAAAATTGAAATATAAATATTAGGAACTATTATCAGGTAAAAAATTCTTCACTGCTTCTGTTAACATGTGAACTAGAAAAAATGGGTACCACATTTCGTAGCTGTGGCCAAATATGGCACCTCGACAATTTTAAGATCAACAAGGCATGCGTTTTAAAACGCTTCTATACTGAACTAAAACGTGTTTATTAACGTACACCAGATTCTGTTTGAACTTCTTGTATAAGTAATGAACATTATTCGCATTATTTCCACTCAGAATAATATCCTGGTGTTTGTTGTTGTCATCACAAAGTTTCGGGACAACAGTCTAGTGCAGGGTTTCCGAACCAAGAGTGAATTTGTGGGATAATAAATTAAGAATTAACATCAACCTTCTTCTTCACTTTTACAAAAGTTTACAATGACGTGTGAAATCCTGATTTTTCTCAAATAGAAAAAGGATTGACCATGTGCTTCAAGAAAAACTTAAAACCGGATTTCGCGAGTAGATGCTAAATTGATTTTCTGGCCAATGGGAGAGATTTGCAAAACCAAAAGGACTTAGAGATCCAGTACGAAAAATCTAAATACTATAAAAGGCTCCGGTCAGCATCAGTCAGTCACAGATGGAAGCAGGAGAGACGACAAGCTAAAATCTAACAAGGTAGAAACTTCAAGTCGACCTGGACATGAGGTCGTGTCACACATTGTCCTCTTTCTCCTTCTTTCTCGTGTGCTGATTCCTTTTACTTCTTCTCCATTCAAAGACATTCCTACCAAACAAACACTAATACATACATACGTACGTACGCATAAACTCTTTCCTACAAATTACTACTAAGAACATTTCTTGATACCGTAAACTTTCTAACGGAACATCAATTTCTACCAATTCTTATCATTCTATTCTTTTGATAAATTTCTATTTTAACATGAAAAATGTATATTTTTATTCTTCCACACTAATTCACACAATGCCAACTGTCTGATGATAAAAACCTTCTGATAATTTTGGGTAAAACTTGTAAGCTGTAGGGAATTCGGTTATGTATGACACAAGGCCGAATAAAAACATTAGCCATCTCCCTATATCTATAAATTCAAGGTTTCAGCGAAAGGAGGAAAAGTCTTTTACTTTTCACAAGTTTCACGTTTATTGTAATCTCCATCAGAATAAAATCGATTTAAATACATTGACATTCTATTAAACTTCTTGTTTATTTATTTATCAGTTATGATTTAAAATACATTACTGTACAGCTATTCAAGTTTAAAATCCATCAACATTTTCTATTGCTATTAAAGTTGAAAAACCCCTCTCAAAACAATACATATTGTAAATGTACCAATATGAAAAAGAATGAAGATTTTCAATAATATATTGGAATATTATTTGGACTGCACCTTTTGAGTCGGACAATCTTGGAAAGAGGAGAAATTTCATTCTGATATATGGTGAAAAGAAAGCACTGTGCAAAATATGCCGAGAACCACTAAATTTAGTATGTTTATTTCTACCATGGATGTGCGTTGTGGTGCATTGGATATCGGCTCGGAACGAGAAACCGGGGAGCCGAGTTCGAATTCCAGCCGAATTCATTGCATTCACTTACGCGCAAATACCCTTGGGAAAGGTATTAATCCGTCTCTTCATTTCAGTTATGGGTTAAATAACAGGTTGGGTTCTATACCGCAGAAAACAATGGCAACCTACTGCGGGATAATCTTCCGCCCAGTCAGTCATATCTCTTTCGAGACATGTTCGCCCAAGCGTGTATCACGTATGGCACTTAAGTGACTAACTGAATATAATAGATGAAAATATGATTAAGGCTTCTACTGGGCATAAAGTGGGGGACCAGTTTTCTATTGTTATGAAGTAATAAACTGATCCCCCACTTATTACTACTTAACAGTATAATACATCTCTTCCTCCTCCAGTTATGAGTTAAATAAGAGGATCGCGTTTCTATAGTCTTCGCTGGCAACCAGTCTACTGCAGAAAGTAATGGCAACCTACTGCGGGATAATCTTCTGCCCAGTCTGTCATGTCTTTTTCGAGACATGATCGCCCAAGCGTGTATCACGTATGGTACTTAACTGACTGACTGGTTTTTACCATATAAATCTATAAACAATTAACTAATACTTTAGCACTCTAAGCAACAAAGATGTTTTTAGTGTTAATGAAGTAAGAGGCTTGTGTGTTCTTATTTGGAAATAATATTCTGACATATTGTTGTGGATTCCAGATGAGGCACCGCACAAAATAATGAACAACGAAACAGATATGGAGACAGAAAATAGGTTTGTAGCGTTCAGGAAAGCAAGTATATGGAAAGGAGTTCCACAGGCGGGAAGTGCGAGAAAAGAAGCTAATGGAGTAGAATTGTCTCCTGCATTTAGTAGATTTAACTGTAAAAGAGTGGAACCTTGTTGCCAGTCTGGTTGCACGAGTAAATTCTTGTGGAGGGGGCACCAGTGACCTCAGTTCTTCGGAGCAAAAGCCATGAAAATATTTGTAGAAAAGACAGAGGAAAGCCATATCCCACCAGTGAGAAAGTGGTTGGAATCGAGCTGCCAGGTCCGGACCAATTGCATCACAGATTCTCTTTTGGAACCTGTCGAGAACACTGAGATGAACAGTAGGGGCACCTGACCAGGAAAATAAGTTTGAGAACTACTCGCTGAGTGGGTTGAAGCGTTACTTCGTCAATATGTTGCCATAGATAATGTGAAGGGAACACGGTCGAGTAATGGATAAACGGCTCGGACTGAGGAATTAGAGAGCCGAGTTCGAATTCCAGCTGTGTTCGTTACATTTACCTTGGGAAAAGTATAAATCCATCTCTTCTCCCACTAGCTATAGATAAATAGCAGGGGTTCTATAGCTTTGGGTGGCAACCAGTCTAGGAGAAGGAAAAACTCTGAATTCAAAACCAGCCTGGAGGTGAATCACCACGACCGGAAGATAAAAGGGATTTGCGTAGGGTTAACACCTCTACCTGTAAAAAATCAAGTTACGAAAGAATTGACGACAAAGAACCAACCCAGAACAGAGGGCGATGGCAAGGGGTCGTCGATGGCCTATGCTCCGCTGGGGGCGATGGGCTTTCGATCAGAGATATTGTGGGCGGGTTAGTGCACATTCAGGCTCATTGAAAACAAGAATTGCAACAATGGAGCAGTGCTGAAAGAAAGAAAGAAAGAAAGAAAGAAAGAAAGAAAGAAAGAAAGAAAGAAAAAGAAAAAAGAAAGGTAAAAAAGGACTGTGAAGCACGAACAATCTCCTTCAAGATTAAATACAATTAAGCGAAATTCACTGATTTTACCAGATTCGGCAAGCACTTGAAGAAATCTGGAACTTTGTGATAATAGCAAGAAAGATGTGGCCCGAAAGCAAATAATACATCAATTTATTCAAAATATTTCCCTTCATATTGGTTGATACAGTCACGTATTCCATTGTTGGAAATAAATTCTGTTTGTTATTCAACTTCGTAATATCGACGGAATAATAGCTTAATGAATATAAGGCTGGGTCGTGAGTTCAAATCATGGAAGAAGCAGAAACAGTATAAGAGTAAATTAAATCAATGTGTCATAACAATAATTCCTCCTTTTATAATTTTCAATAGAAACTGTTGTACGTGAAAAATTGAGGAAAGTCTGTCATGAAGCTTTAAAGAATTTCGAGCAATATCGTTTGGTCTAATTTCGTGATCTAAGATCTGACACCAAGACTCGACCAAACTTGCTCCACTCAAAATCTAATGTGCACTAAATGCGGGTAGTTGTGTCGGTAGCTAGAAAAATGAACTGAAAAGATTCACACTTCAAATGTCTATCACTATATATATATATATATATATATATATATGTAAGTTTGTGTGTGTGTGTGTGTGTGTGTGTGAAATATATATATATATATATATATATATATATATATATATATATATATATATATTTTCTGTTTTCTTTTAAGAAAAACTTTAAACACCGGTCATATTTCCGTAATAAATTTATTTCAGTCAATAATTGTTGTTGCCAACAATCACCGACTTCATCAGACGGAAGGCCCTATTCGACTTGTTTCATGTCGTATTACTACGGAATGAAAGTTCAGTCAAGGCCAGGCGGAGGGGGAGGCAACATAGGATAGCCCACTATAATAAGTATTTCCGTTTCCATTTGCCGGGATATAGTGGGAGGAGAAGTTTAATACAAACAAAACAACACGTGACTAATGTCACCAGCAAATTTATACATCAAATCATAATTCAAATTTCTAAGCCAAAATTTTTATTTTTATTTTCCTAGGTCTGTGATAAGTTAAACCTAAAATTACGTTTAATTAGATTAAGTTAAGGCTATTATTTCTTTACTTTACTCAATTGTTGATAAGATAATTCCATTCTATTTGTTGCAAGACTAGATTATATCCATGTTATATCTGAATTCCTTGATATATTGTGTGTGTATTTTGGCAGCATTTTTGCATTAATGCAGGTTTCATTGAATAATATAGACAAGTTTTGTCTATTAATTTTGTGTAGGATCCGTTCATACCGTCTGATATACTTGATGGTGATGTCGTTGAAAGACAACAAAAAATCACAGTATTTGTTGAATTTTTTATCGGGTCTAAGCTTTCGGCTCACATAACCACATATCACTCTTTGATAATGGCTTATGTGAGCCGAAATGACTTTATATATATATATATATATATATATATATATATACTATACTATAGTCATCCGCATATATATATATATATATATATATATATATATATATGCAATTTGTTATATATATTATATTATTATATATGCGCGGTACTTATTTGAAAGCGCTCAATATCAGTGATAGAGCTAACATATTGTTAGATAGGTGTGAGTTTGTGACCCTGAGTTTCACGCTCTTGCGATCGTCAGACGAACTGATTAATTTTAAAAATATTGGATATATGTAGCGCTGCGTATATTGGTGTATTTTTGTGAAAGTGGGAGGAAAATTCGGAGTAAAATTTGTCGTCGTGGGGTCTCTCATACAAACATAGAACAGATACACACTTGTACACCCATTGACGTACGCAGAGACACGCGCGCTCGCCCACCGGGGCTTACACAAACATAACTATATGTGAACTGTATGGGGCTTGGCATATATATGATTATGTGCGCCGTTGTGTACATACATACACATTTGATTGATGTATTCAATTAGTGTATCTACCGACTTTGATTGTAGCAATGTCAACGCGCAGACGGTTGTCTGTTTCTGTTCTCTGAACAATATTTTCTCGTACATACATATTTTCTCGTACGTACAATACTTTCTCGTGCGTATATATATATATATATATATATATATATATATATATATAAAGAGTGAACATTATTAGCATTATTTACGCTCAAAATAATATCCTGATCTTTGTTGTTGTTATCACAAATTTTCGGGATAATAGTACAGGGCTTCCGAACCAAGAGTGAATTCAAGGTTTCAGCGAAAGGAAGAAAAATCTTTTACTTTTGCACAGGTTTCTCATTTATTATTTTTCACAAATTTCTCGTTTATTATTCGTTTATTATTCTTCATCAGAATAAAATTGATTTAAATACATTGATATATATATATATATATATATATATATATATATATATATAATAAGAACATGTAGGAAAAGTCTTTAATCTAACATCTTTCACTGATAACAAGCTTCTTCAGAGATGCTTTTAAATACTAATGATTTAAAAATCTGAGAGACAGTATGTTGATTGAGGTTAGTTTCATTGGTCAGATACGTGTCACGTGTGATAAAGCAATGGATGAATATTAAATGTAGAAGATAAAACTTGTGACTGTTTAACGCGTCTTTTTAAATAAAAGAAATCAGTTATGAATGTATGCGTTGAGAGAAATGATGTGTGAATATGTGCATTTTTGAGACAGTGAAGAGGTATGCATGTGTCAAATAATGGAACGATTTTATATTCTAAATAACATGTATATATATATATATATATATATATATAATATGCATATTATTCTGCACGACAACTTAGTGTATTAAACTGAGTCGTGCCACCGACATTAGATAATATATATATTTATTAATATGTAATTAATAGCTCTGATTATACTATATTGAGCACTGTTTTATTAGCATCTGAATAATATTTTTATGTATGTGCGTATACTTGAGTGTATGCCCAATGTATATATGGGTGAGTGGTTAGAACGCTCGCTTTTCTGACCATGAAGCAAGGGTTTTAATCTCAACATGGTCGATTCATCAGGAAGGTGACTTCCTGTTGTTATCGGTCTGAAGTAGATGTCCTAGCGTGCGGCACCTTTGGAAAGTGTTGTTCCAAGCCTTGTGAGAGGAATTGGGAGACGGCTTTCTTTGAGGAGTCGTCGATGGTTGTGTTAGTCATCGTGACAGAGGATTTGAGC
This sequence comes from Ascarosepion bandense, assembly GCA_037127315.1. Classification (NCBI taxonomy): domain Eukaryota; kingdom Metazoa; phylum Mollusca; class Cephalopoda; order Sepiida; family Sepiidae; genus Ascarosepion; species Ascarosepion bandense. Next base: position 3,756,098 of record JBBBDQ010001373.1, read on the forward strand.
GTCCTGGCCTTGTTCAGACTGTTGTTCACGCTAGATAACTCGCTCTCTCCCAGAAACTGTAACTAAGGTCCGCTCAGCATAATTGCAGTATAAGCCAAAGATGGACTCTGTAGGTGTTGAACAAACGCGTGTGCTTGAGCAGGCGTCTTTAATGGGGTAGACGAGTATATATCTTCAAATACGAGTGGCCAGCTATTTATACCCATATGTATATTTATTAATTTACACACACACACACACACACACACACACACATATATATATATATATATATATATATATATCCTTCCAATTAGAGTAGCATTTCCCTTTCAATTAGAGTAGCATTTTTTAAATCGAAATTATGGGTGGCTAATGGTCAACTAATGAATTGAGTGTGTTGTTTTGTAAAAGATCCCGTTTGTGTTCATAGAAGCATTTACTTAAATTCTTTGAGGTTTTTCCTGTGTATTCCTTGTAGCAATTATTACGGGTGACAGAATACATTTCTCCTTAATCCTAAAATTGTCGTGGTGCCATATTTCGTCACAGCTACGAAAGGTGGTACCCATATTTTCTAGTTTACATGTTAACTAAACAGTGAAGAATTTGTACTTGACACTAGTTCCTAATATTTATGTTTCAACTTTACCTATATATATATGTACATGTATGTGTGTGCGTCTGAATTATATATATATGTGTGTGTGTGTGTGTGTGTGTGTGTGTGTGTGTGTGTGTGTGTGTGTAAAACGCGTCGACTAAGAAAACTATAGAAAGAGTGTATCTGCCCTGCAAAACAACGAAATGAATTAAAAGTCAAGAAAACTATTCTTAGTCGACGCGTTTTGTCCTCTGAAGGCAAACAGGATTTGTTTTATTGCACGTGTTTGGATAATGTTTAGCGCCAAGATTGTTACTTTTTCTGCAGTTTACTGATAAAAGGTATTTTGGCAAATATGTCCTATATTGTAAAGTCATTATCGAGGTAGAGATAAAGCTTTAATAGTATTAATGCATAGAAGTTTGTCACTTTAACTGAGCAGGTTCATGCCGACTTCGAAGTTTCGTGAGGACACCGTTATGATATCGTCACTCGTCAGGGCTAATTTTCAGATCTGCTGTCTTGTTCCGTTTTTTTCTTATTTATATAGAATTTAGTGTAACCTGCTCAGTTCACTGGCACCATTATCTGCATTATATATATATATATTGTTTTAAGGCATGTTTATGGGTAAAAGTGGATAATATCAGAGATAGAGCGTATGTAAATATATAGTACTAAAGTAGACACTGAGGTCAGCACCTGGCGTTGACAATTTGTTTCATGCTTGAATGCAATCTTTATGGCATTTCAGCCTACTTATATCACATGGATGTGCGGGAAATACCCTTGGGAAAGTGTTGTGGGATCTCCCTTTTTGTATATAATAATGAACTCAACTGAGTGTACATATAATCCTACCATAGAGAGGACAGCGGTTGGTTGGATCTGGAATCACAGTTGTAGTTGCAGTTTACAGTGGAGTAATCGTAGACATCCGTTACAGTTATCGAAGAGTTCCGACAGATACCGAAGTTACCCAGAGACCCGACTAGCTCTGAGCTCCACTCAGAATAAATTACCCGGACATACTATTTCACTTCAAGACTTGTATACATTTATTTCTACTAATCAGTTAGTCAGTTAAGTGCCACACGTGATACACGCTTGGGCGATCATGTCTCGAAAGAGACATGACTGACTGGGCAGAAGATTATCCCGCAGTAGGTTGCCATTGCTTTCTGCGGTAGACTGGTTGCCGACCAAGACTATAGAACCCAATCTGTCCTGCTATTTAACCCATAACTGGAAGGAAGAGACGGATTAATACCTTTCACAAGGGTATTTGCGCGTTAGTGCATACAGTGGATCCAACTGGAATTCGAACTCGGCTCCCCGGTTTCTCGTTCCGAGCCGATATCCACTGTACCACAAAGTACATCCCTTTCTACTAATAGTATTCCTAAATTGACTAACCCACGTTCCAGTTTGTATATTACGTTCAATATAACCTACATTTTCTATCTCCATATCTGTTTTTGTTGCGCGGTTCCTAATCCGGAACCCACAACAGAAAGGTATTCATCCGTCTTTTCCTTCTAGTTAGGGGCTAAATAAAAGGAGATATTGGGTTCTATATCCTTGGATGGCAACCAGTTTATCGTAGAAAGTAATGGCAACCTACTGCGGGATAATCTTCTGCCCAGTCAGTCATGTCTCTTTCGAGACATGATCACCCAAGCACGTATGGCACTTAACTGACTGATATCACATCCAAAACTACTACTTATATGATCAGAACTAAAAATGCCCAAAATAACAATAATTCTGAAGCAAGCATATATAGAATAAACTGTCACAGCTGTCACCTATAATATATTCGGGAAACTTGCAGGAATTTAAGAAATACGTATTTCTCTTTTCCAATCTTCTCAGTTTTTTTTTTTCAATTGGAGTAGATAGATCTATCTATCGCCCGGTTCACACTTTACCCATGTCTATTGAACAGGTTAAGAGGCTCATCCCTTGTTCCCTGTTTAGGATGTGGTTTCCGGCTTTCTCTTTTCCAATCTTCTCACTTTGTTTTTTTTCTTTTTCTTTTTTTTTCAATTGGAGTAGATAGATCTATCTATCGCCCGGTTCACACCCACCCACGTCTACTGAACAGGTTAAAAGGATCATCCCTTGTTCCCTGTTTAGGATGTGGTTTCCGGCTTTCTCTTTTCCAATATTTTCACTATTACGTAGCCCCCTGCACATCAGTGGCGTTACCGCCTTGCACGGGGTGATACAATTAAAAAATAAATAAATAAATAAACGTAAGAAGGTCTCCCACCTAACAATTTATTCAATTTATTGGGCTCTATGAATTTAAACGCAGTCCTGGATTGGCAACAATTTACTGTTGAATTGACTAGATATAGCCGTAAGTACTAAGCAGAAAAATAAATAAATAAATAAACAGATAACCCACTGTAATGGCTAGTGCGTCAGATTTTGAGAAATGAGATTCTGGTTGGTGTGGGTACGTGCAGCAGATTTTGATGACAACTGGCAGTTAGAAGAAACAAAATCGTTTCTTTTATGCCTTCAAACGGGATCACATAGGCTGATCTTCTAAGTTATCAAAAAGCGTAATTCCTCTGATTGCTTAGAAACTGTGGTTGTATGTACACTCATGATCAAAAATTTAAGACCACTTAAAAATCTTTAAAAAGAAATTTATTTTACAGATAGATTTTAAACACTTCCCACTTAAGGTTACCAATACTACAATCTAAAAGGTTATGGAAACAAAAAGCTACATTCCAAACATTTTATTTAGAAATTTACATTTTTATAAAATGAGGCGATTTACGCATGATCAAAATTATAAGACCAGGGGTATAAATTGTTAGATCTATGTCAATTCCAATGTTTTTAGTTCAGTTAGAGATTAGCAATCGCTGCGTAAAGGTGTTACCATGCTTAAAGCATTTACAAATCTTGCTTATGGAATTCTAGAATTCGAGAATGCTCAACTTTGGTAAGTTTGATTGCTGCCCAGTCAGTAATGTCTCTTTCGAGACATGATCGCCCAAAGCGTGTATCATGTATAGCACTTAACTGACTAACCGTGAATTTTATATTCCATTTTTTTTCTTTTTTTTTTTTCCTCTCATTGTGCTTCATTCTCTTATGTAGTTTTTCATCATTATTTTTATTTTCATCTTCACATCAGAAACATTTGTAGGTTATCACCGGGAATTTATTGACAGTTTCTTCAACACTCATGCCAACTCTAACATCACCGTGGTTTGGATAGTGTTAACCCTTTCTCGAGTTACCGATCCTTCCAATCTCGACTCTTGTATCATTGGAGGTCAGTTCACAGCGCACCACAACCAGCATTTTCAAATTCGGGCTTCTCAAGTTATTTAGTGACTCCCACTAGAGATCACACTCACTTAACATTCCAGCACTTTCATCAGTATTTATTATTAAATTTTATCTACAATTTATTATTAATTATATCTACAATTAGCCGGTATCTTTCCTGCATAGATCCAAGACTTATGTTTTTTACCCTCTGTTATGCTCATGCAAGACCTGGTCCTGGGCATGATAGTAAACTGCATCCGGCTGTAAGACCTCTGATTGGAAGGTTGTGAGATGTATGAAACCACCTCTTAATTGCTGTTGTTCCCAGGTCCACCCTGACCCGGAGTAGTAGCTCCTGTTAGGGTCCAAACTATGGACAAATAGTCAACCCCTAAACTGGGGTCAAAACACTATGAAAGTATAAAAATAGACATTTTTAGAAATATATACATAAAATAGTCTTTTATAGAAAAATATACAATTTTGAAGGAAAAACTATTATAATAACATATTTTTGAATACAAAACTAGAAGACATTTTCAGTTTTCTAAAATAAAAAAGAATAAAAGCAAAAGAATTTCATTAAAATCTGACTAAATCAATTTTCTCACTATAACCGAACATTTAAAAAAATACTTTAAATCTTTACCTTTTTGGCATTAAATAACCCACAGGGGTTGATATGCCATTAAACAAAACTCAAATTCATGCGAGACAACACAGTAACGCTTTACCTTGAGTGGTTCTTGACCCCAATATGAGTGAACTAAAAATTTAAAAAAAAGATTTTTTTTTCAGTGTTCCTACTGTTTTTAATCCTGATGTCGTCTAAATAGTTTTACGTTTCTTTATCGAAATTCGTGCTCAAGTATTTTTTTTTTTTAGAAGCTTTGGGATTGTTTCAAGTACTCCAATAATGATGGGTACAACTGTTACCTGTTTATTCTATGGCAATATCCTGCTTTTTAAGTTCTTCCGGATTCAATCAGTAGTTCACTTAAAACGGGTACCTCCACTCACAGATCTTCCTTTAATAGCGAGATCGGGTCGACTGTATAGGACCGGGTAAGACGGTTGAATTTTAATCTCCTGCAGAATTCGATGTAACTTGGTTAATACTGGATAGTAGGTCACGGTAAATTCCTTCAAATCCACAGTAGTTATTTCCGTCTCAGTTCCTAACATTTCAGCTATTATACGCAGGATCTACCACTTTAAAGCAGTGTTTCTCTTTTTTTTTTTTTAAATTCAGGGTGCACTTATAGAATAACTAAAACGCTAGGGCACACATTAAATTTTAATCAGGAAATATAAGTTATGAAATCTGAAAATAATAAAGAAGTCTCCTGAAATATGCATTTGTAGGGGCCTCGGCGATGCTTATCAAATTTCACATTGTGTCAAACACAGCCAAAGTCCCCACAATTTAAAATATCAGATGGTTGAAGGTTGGGTGTCGGAATGTAGAATAATAAAATTTTATTAATGAAACAAATTAACAAAATTGTAAGAAGTAAAATACTCAAATATATATCAAATGTATATAGTTAATTAATTTGTATGTGTTAAATGTTCAAAGAGAAAATGTAAGTAGTTCCAGAGAAATAGTAGTAAGGAGTTAAATGTGTGTATGTAAAAAGAGTAATCAGGCTACTAATAAAGTCTGTGTTCTTTTCCCTTTTTTAAAGGCTGGCGACAGAGCGAAATAGGAAGTTGAAGCAATAAAGGAAAATTGTATTTATCGGACGCTAGTTTTTAGGAGTCAGTTGAAGATATCTTGTTGTTGTTGTTGTTTTTGTTGTTGTTGCTGTTGTTATTGTTTTCTTTGACGGCGTGTGAGTGAAGACAAAGAAAGGAATTTGGAAGAAGAGGTAGAACGAATATATGACGGGACTTTATATGTCCGGGGTCAGCTTGAAGTTTCTTTTGTTATATTTTAGCGTGTCGTCTTCAATTCCTGCTTCCATTGGACTGACTGATTTTTGCCGGTCAAGAGACGTGGTTAAGTAGTGGAATCTGGTCATTGGGTCAAAACTGCATGCCCATTTTTTAAGTGTGAAGAAAAATTGAGCAGGGTCATAGATCAGTTTGCTATTCAAACAGAAATCAGAATCTCAATTTTCACACCGACTTGTGAAATTTGCCTTGGTCTGGGTTTTTCCAACGTCTTTTCAGTCGTTCTGATCCATTTTTGCGTGTGTGCAATTTTACTTTTTTGCCTTTTAGGCAATTGTTGGATGATATAGGATTTGTATCTTATACATTTATTTTTAAGACATCACATCGCATATTTACGTGGTAGACTTTTCATTTAAATGGATTCATGAATTTATTTTTCTTTTTGGAGAAACATGTGCGTTGTGGTACAGTGGATATCGGCTCGGAACGAATTCCAGCTGAATTCATTGCATTCACTTACGCGCAAATACCCTTGGGAAAGGTATTAATCCGTCTCTTCCTTCCAGTTATGGGTTAAATAACAGGACAGATTGGGTTCTATAGCCTTGGCTGGCAACCAGTCTACCGCAGAAAGTAATGGCAACCTACTGCGGAATAATCTTCTGTCCAGTCAGTCATGTCTCTTTCGAGACATGATCACCCAAGCGAGTTTCACGTATGGCACTTTAACTGACTTATGATGACTGGTTTAAATCTGTCGATGAAGGCAAAAGAGAAAGGATTATCTACTCTTTCTTAAAGATTAAGGAATTTAACATCCAGTTTAAAATATCAAATGACAAATCCTTGACTTAGACATGGAAGCTATGTGCTTGGTTTTTCTAGCATTTTAAATATAAAGATTTTTAGATATAAATTACTCTTCTGTTAACTTGGGCCGTCCCTGATACTTTTCGAGGCGCATTCATGCGGCCAGGTGCACCGGTTGAGAAATACTGCTTTCAAAGTGTCACGGTGTTATTATTTTTCAAATGAGATCCTGTGTTATATATTCGGCAACGTCGCTTGTCCAGTGTCATGACTAGTGTGATACAAGGTCGAGTTGATTTAGCGATATAACAAAAAGATCAGCCCCAAATGCTAAATACAGGTTGGGGATACTAAAATCAAGCTCGTACAGAAGCTTAAATATCTGGGAAGTGTTCTAACAGAAGACGGAAAGTGAGAAAGATCCGAAGGCGAATTTGCATGGCAAAGGACGCGTCCCAGAAGCTGAATAAAGTATTAAGAGACAGGAGAATTTCGTGTACTGGATTGCTATGTGATGTCAGTTCTTCAATATACTGGACAATATTCTCAAAGATGAAGGAAAAACTTGAAGCAACTGAAATGTGGTTCTACAGAATGATTTTGCGGATATCATTGATTGAGCACGTGAACAATGATAAGGTTTTGGAAAGAATGGAAACGAAAAGGAAATTGATACTGAGGAAAAGACAGCTAAAGTTCCTGGGACATGCAATGAGGAAGGAGGGCTTGGAGAAACTGTTACTAACAGGCCAGATAGAGGGGAAAAGAGAGACAGGGAAAGCAGTGAATAACATATTTGAAGGGCCTGAGCAGATGGATGGCAGAACGGGTGCTGCGTGGTATAACAGGAGGAAGCGTGCTAAGAGCCACCAGGGATAGGGAGACGTGGAAAGCCATGATCGCCTACGTCCTGAAAGAACAAGGCACATAAAAGAAGTTTGTGAACAATAGGATAAAAAATGATAAGCTAAGGTACTTTTGTATTTGCCTTAACGTTAGCCTTGAGATAGAAAACTAATAAAAATAAAGAATGTTTCCCCAACCACTACAAATCTAGATTCAAATATTTTTTAAAATGATTATTCTTTATCGTGCATATGCTCATATACTTCTTACCCTCTCCTTGTATAACAATCTTATTCATTACCTCTCTACCTTGACTGATTTCTGGGCCTTAAATTATGTGAAAAACTTTATTGGATATTTATTAAAATATTTTTTTATTCCCGTTCATATTATTTAACTTGTTTCTGTAATGCTGTCATGCAAGTGTTTCCCGATTCTTACTCTGCTTTTCGGTTCCGCTATCCATTACTAGTGCTCCGATAATGACTGGCACGACTATGACCATATTTCTCAAATTTCACAGCTATCTGGCAAGATTAAGATATTATAATAATAATAATTATTATTATTGGACGTGGGGATGGTGTAATGGATAGGCTTGCGGATTCGAGCCGAGTTCGAATTTCACTCGAGTTCGTTGCATGCATGCGCTAATAGACTTGTGAAAGGTACGACTCTAACTCTTCTTCCGCCGAGCTATGGATGAGCAGAGTGGGCTCTTCAGCTTTGGTTGGCAACCAGTCTAGGGAAAACCAACTCTCAATTTGAAAACTGTATATAGCCAATACGCCTTCAGATCTCAGTGTCACACTTTCCGTCCAAGGATGCATTTCAAAAGTTAAGTAGAGTATTGAGAGACGGGGAAACAAAAAACAAAAAAAAGACTACTAGACTGTTACATGATATCTGTCCTCCTATATGGCAGCGAATGTTGGACGATTCCCTCAAAGATGAAGGAGAGACTCGAAGCAACAGAAACAAAGAAAAGAGTCTTGAACTAGTACGTGATATCTGTCCTCCTATATAGCAGCGAATGTTGGACGATCTCCTCAAAGATGAAGGAGAGATTCGAAGAAACAGAAACAAAGAAAAGAGTACTGGACTGTTACGTGATATCTGTCCTCCTATATGGCAGTGAATGCTGGACAATCTCCTCAAAGATGACGGAGAGACTCGAAGCAACAGAAACAAAGAAAAGAGTACTGAGCTGTTATGTGATGTCTGTCCTTTAATATAGCGGCTAATACTGGCCAATCTGATCAAAGATGAAGGAAAGACTTGAAGCAAGAGTAAGGGAGACAGGTGGAAAACAGCGCATGGCATACTTGATGGGCTTAAACAAATGAATGGCAGAGTAGAGTTTGGGAGAAATAACAGGACAACATATATTAAGTGCAGCAAGGGACAGGAAGTGGTGGAAAGTTATGATCGCCTAAGTACTGAATGGACACGTCACATAAAAGAAAACTACAGCCAATGGATGGCGGAACAGGGTTTGGAAGGGGTAACAAGAGAAAGCGCATTAAAAGCCACTAGGGATAGGAAGATGTGGAAGGCCATGAACGCTTACATGCTGAAGAGACACGGCACATAGAAGTGCTATAAATAACTAATCAGTATTAAAAAGAGCTGGATACATACCTAATAAGATTTTGACAAATAAGAAATAATAATGCGGATATAAAGTGGGGGATCAATTCTATATAATAATTAGTATGCGAACTGATCCCTCACTTTGTGGCCACTTTAGCTTCTATGCATATATGTTCTAGATGGGCTTGAGCAAATGATTGGCAGAGCAGGGTTTGTGATGGATAGGTTGCTATGAGCTGATAGGGAGATGTGGAGGGTCATCATCGCCTACGTTCCGAAGGGAGACGGCACATAGAAAAAGATATAGCCCTGCCTAAGCACATTGTATACGGCTAAGGAAATGATTGTGGAGTCCCCAGAAACTGTGATCTTGACTGCGGTCGATCTTTATTATTATTATTATTATTATTATTATTATTATCTCTGTTTCAAGTCATGCGTGTGAAGAAAAACAGGAAGGGAGGAAGCTGACACGGAATTAAAGGTGGGAATAAGGTTAGAAAATGCACTGATGTAGGGTGGTGGATTGAAAGGGAAGGCTCCTGGAAGTGGCGTTGAAAGAGATTATTTTTGAAATGCAGTTTATTTATTTACACACCTCCTTTGCCCCGATTCGCCAACCCTCGACCGTCCGTCCCCCAGGCCTGTGCTGCCACCTCAATTGCCGCTCCTGCCGCGGTCACCCACCACGGGTCTTTATCAGATGTGACATTGCTCGCTTCTTTGCCGATCGAGCCAAGGGAGTTGGAAAGCGAACGTTGGCAGGGAAACAAGAAAGAAAAGAGAGGAAAGTGAAGTCGGCAAATTATGAATAAAGGAGGCAGTACATCTTGGTCGGTTCTTCAATTTGTTGTAGAGGAAGCCATATAAGCTATATAAGCCATATTCTCGCATAGATAGATACACGCAGACTGTATCTAGCAAAAAGAAAGAGCGAGGCGCAAATATAAGCTTTTAAAACATTCCGCAACAGTGCATTTTCTATTCTTTCAAACACAAACGCAACGTAAACATAAGCCTACATGTACTTCCAAAAACACATATCAACATACAGATTTGTTTTTAAACATAGAGTGTGACTTGGAGTTTTTAAACACATCATATCCACGATTAAATATAAGGAGGGATATATATATATATATATATATATATATATATATATATATATATATATATATAGTTGATTTTCCAAGCGCCGCTTAGATGTAGCACAAGGCCGAAAGTATGGGATACCCAGTTAGGATCGAACTCACTACACAGTTATAATAGGTCCTAGCAAGACAAGCTTGCTTACCATTCCACCACGCCGAGGTGGCCGAGGTGCCCAAGATAGATAGATAGATACATAGATAGATAGATAGATAGATAGATAGATAGATAGATGTATGAAAAAATAAAATAGATACAACGATATATATATATATATGTTGATTCGCTCTACCTAAGTATTGAGCGCTTTTTTGTTAGTTGATTACTCGTGTCGGGGTTTTTTCTTTGGGCAACGTGCTGACTCGGTCCGAACTCTTTTGACTGATGTTCATGTACTTAGCTCTTTCTTTTTTTAAAACCATTTTTCCCTTCTTCGTAGATCCGTGGAAGGTTTTCCGACACGAGTATAGTTATTATCTCTTTATATATATATATATATATATATATATATATATATATATATATATATATATATATATGAAAACTCAACAGGTCATTTAAATTGGTTATAAATTATAATTCATTTCAATGAGCTTAATTAGCTCATTTCAGCAGACCACACAATATTCCTTCCATTTGGTACAAAAAAATTTGCCGGAATAAGCATTTTCTTTGACTGAAGACAATTTTAAAAAAATATAAAATGAAAATAAAAATAAGAAGAAAGAAAAGAAAAAAGGAAAAGAGAGTCAGGACTTAGGCATTGGCGTCAGATCGGCTGGGAGTGTTCAGACCAGTCGTGAAGAGGTTCAACTCTGAAGAAACTTCTAATTCCATGGATACGTGTGTTTGTGTGACCCCATTGTGTGGGTTAGTTTATGGGGTCACACAAACACACATATCCATGGAATTAGAAGTTTCTTCAGAGTTGAACCTCTTCACGACTGGTCTGAACACTCCCAGCCGATCTGACGCCAATATATATCTTTATATTTTGTTTTTAATAGCGATAAACATGTCGGATTTTGTGCCAAAAAAGTGTATTTGCGGGCAACTTTACTGTACTATTTTATTCAAAAGAAAGATGAACACAGAATTGTTGTTGAGACTTACGCTGACCATGTTTTGTCTTAAACAACATGCAGAGTTTGGTTTAGATGCTTCAAATTTAATGGTTTTACTATTGAAGATAAAGAATGCTATGGCACACTGAAAAAGTTTGAAGACGAAGAATTGGAGGCATTGCTTCATGAAGTCTCATGTCAGGCGCAAGCTGAACTTGCAGAATCATTAGATGTTGATTGCACAAAAGTTTCAAAGCGTTTCAAGGCATTAGGAATGTTTCAAAATGCAAGCACATTGGGGGTCGTTCGATTTAAAGCTGAAAGACGTTAACGGCGTCTTGTTACATGTGAGCATCTGTTTCAACGGCAGAAAAGGGAAGTTTTTTTCTGTATCGTATCGTGACCAGCGATGAAAAGTAGATACAGTACGATAACACTAAGCGTAGAAGATCGTTTGGTAAATCCGGCTATTCATCAACATCGGTGTGAAAGCTGAAAGCTGACTATCCTCGAAGCTTCAGCTTTGCATTTGGTAGGATCAGCTGGTTGTAATTTATTATGAGCTGCTTGAACCGACCAAAACCATCAAGAGAGATCGCTATCGACTAAAATTGATGCGTCTGAAGAAAAAAGACTCATGTCAGGCGCAAGCGCTGAATTTGCAGAATCGATAAGAATTTATCACACGACAGTTTCGAAACTTTTGAAAGCATAAAGCACGATTCAAAATCGAAGAACATTGGGTACTGTTTGAGTAGAAGCAGAGAGACGTCGAATGGTGTCTTGCCACGTGTGAACAGCTACTTCAACGCCAAAAAAAAAAAAAAGAAAAGGTTTTTGCATCGTATCATGACCGGCGATGAAAAGTGGATGCACCATGATAACTTTGAAGAAGACTGTGGGTAAATTCCGCCATGCAAAGCCGAATATCCGTAGTTCGAAGCTTCAGCTCTGCATTTGGTGGGATCAGCCGGTTGTAGTTTATTATGAGCCGCTCAAGCCGACCGAAACCATCACTGCTATCAACTGCAATTGATGCGTTTTAGTCGAGCATTGAAAAACAAGCGGTAGCTATACGAGCCGAAACAAGACAATGTGATTTTCCAACATGACAACGCTAGGCCACATGTTGCAAAACGGGTGAAAGCCTACTTGGAAATGCTTAAATTGAAAGTTCTACCCCACCCGCTTTATTCACTAGACCGATTATCACTTTTTTCCGATCGATGATACATGGCCTGGCTGAACAGCACTTTCATTTTAATGACGATGCCAAAAATGGTTCGACTGGTGGTTAGCCTCAAAAGACGTGTCGTTTTTCCCACATGAAATTTAAATACTGTCAAAAGATGGGAAAAATACCTGCTAATGATGGACAATACTTTCAGTGACATGTTTCTTATTAACTTTTATAAATAAAACATTATTTTTCATGAAGAGACAGAAAATTTCACTAGAAACAAAGAAGAGAGTACTGGATTGCTATGTGATGTCTGTTCTTCAATATGGCAGTGAATGTTGGACATTATCATCAACGATGAAGAAAAAATTTGAAGCAACTGAAATGTGGTTCTACAGAAGGATGCTGCGGATATCATGGCTCGAGCATGTGAGCAATGATGAGGTTTTAGAAAGGAAGGAAATGAAAAGGAAATTAATACTGAGCATCAGGAAAAAAAGTTTTTGGGACATGTAATGAGGAAGGAATGCTTGGAGAACCTGAAACTAACAGGCCAGATAGAGGGGAAAAGAGACAGGGGAAATAGCGGATAACATATTTGAAGGGTCTAAGCAGATGGATGGCAGAGCGGGGTTTGGGTGGGGTAACAGGAGAAAACGTGCTAATAGTTACCAGGGATAGGGTGATGTGGAGGGTCATAGTCGCCTACGTCCTGAAGAAGTGCGAAATAATGGCAGAACAGGGAATGGGATGGATAGTAAAATATTCCTGAGTATGACGATGAACTACATCTGATAACAAACCCTCTGATCGTAAAATTGGGGGTTTTCAAGATCGTAGAACCACTTCTTAGTTGTTGTTGTTCCAATGTCAAGCCTGGCCCGTTGTGGTAGTATCTGTTAGGGCCCCAGCTATGGGCAAAAATTGAATCCCCGCTCCTAAACAAAAATTATCATGACACTAGAAAAGTTTAAAAATAATTTTTTACAGTAAGAATACCAGAAATATATTTATTTATGAATTTACCAACAATACAAAGTTTTAGTTAAATTACCTACAATACATTATAGTTGAAGGCATAAAATTGCATCCAAACTATTTAGATTTAGGGAAAACGGTGCAGTCAAAACAGGACGGGTGTTAGAGTTTTATACAATCTCATATAATGTCTCAGGGAATTTATTATCACCGAGAGGACTATGTACATTTCCAAAGTAGTTCTGAGTATGATCCTGGGTGGTAGCACCTTTTAGGGTCCCAACCATGAGCAAATAGTGAAGCCCAAAACACAAACAAAACTACGAAAGTATAAAATACCAGTATTACATTATTATAAAAATAATAAATCCTTAACTATACATATTTATTGTAAAATAACTAAAAATACATTTTTAAAGCAATTTTTTTTCTTTAGTTAAAGGCGTTCAAAATATTTAGATTTCGGCATTAACCCATAGAGGTTGATATGCCTCTAAACAAAATCAACCAACCCAAAATATTTACATTTTGGCTTTAAATAACTCAGAGAGGTTGATATGCCGCTAAACAAAATCAACCAACCAAAAGATAGTAAAAGAAAACAAAAAAAGAAAATAACAAAAGCTTCTAAGAGCTACAAAATATAGAACGCTATAGAGAGCCATGATCGCCCACGTCCTGAAGATATACGGTTCATAAAAGAATATGCCACATTTCCTGTTGTTTGTTATTGTACCGCACAAATGGTTGAATCTAATCTCTGTATTTGTTTGATTTTAACGTCTCTAATTCGTAACACATTCTGTGTTATCTCTTTGCCGGTAACCGTACTCTTCTCTTCTTATACTTAATAGCCCTTTCTTCTCAAAATGAAAACACACGCACAGAAGAATAGTAATAATAATGTTAATGACTATAGGGACATTGGAACTTTTTCTTGGAGAATGGTTCAGGCCCTTAAGCCATTAGAAGAGTTCCCTTGGGATGGAAGCAGTTATCGAAAGCTGGGAAAGATTGATCAGTTCTAAAAATTTATGAAACTTAAAGCAGGGCCGTGGGGGTGCCAAGGTGGAGTGTTGTTTCTTAATTCATTGGGGAAGCCTGTTTTCCGGAAACCAAATCCTATGCTAAAACGATTAAAGAAGCGAATAGCTGAATAGCTGAAATGATTTCTTTATTCATAACAGAAAAGATAGATTGGAAATGGTAGTTCAGATGACAAATATATATATATATATATATATATATATATATATATATATATATATAAAACTGCGCTCTGATATATAAAATATTTGAACAATTTTTATACACTTTTTGTCCAGAAAAGAAAAGACTTACATCTTACATGATCACAAAACAAAAAAATTAAAAAATTAAAAAAAATAAATAAATAAAACTTAATCGCAGTATCGTCATCAATGAAACGTGTATAAAAGAGGGATTATTGCTCAAATAGGTAATTATATATATATATAATTGGATGGCTATTTCGGCGAGTAAATTTAACACCCATCTCACAAGCGAGAACGAAACATTATGGGAAAATAAATTTGTTTGTATGTATGAGTGTATTAAAAACAGAAGTAAGGGTAGGGAAAAAGAAAGAAAAAGGAAAAACGGGGCAGGTCCTTACTATCAGAACCTGTAGGTTTGCCACTTTGGTGATAGAAGCAAAAAGAAATTAAAGAAAATGAATTAAAACCAAAAAAATAAGAATGAGAAAGAAATAAGTTAGCTTTTACAAGGTTCATGAATAATGTCAATATCAAAACAAAACAAACTGGTTAAATATAGTTAAAAATTAAAGAAAAGGAAAATAGATTTAAGAACGCAAAGTTATAATATAATATAATTTAATTATATGGCTAATAAGAAGAAATAAAACAACTATTTTAAGGAAATTAATTTTAGATTAATTATTAGGAAATTAAATTTAATTTAAATCTAGGACGGCGTTAATGCCAAAACAAATAGGTTAAACATAAGTTTCGTTAAAAATAAAACATAGAACTAAAACGAAAATAGATTTAAAAACGGGAAGGTATTATATAATATAATTTAATTGTATAGCTAATAAGAAAAAATAAAACAATTATTTTAAGGAATTTTAATTTTAGATTGATTATTGAAAATTTAAATCTATAATGGCATTAATACCAAAACAAGCTGGTTAAACATAAGTTAAAAATAAAACGATAGAACTAGAAGAAATATAAATTTAAGAAAGGGAAGTTATTACATAATATAATTTAATTGCACGGTTAGAAAGAAGAAACAATTATTCAAAGGAATTTTAATTTTAAATTAATTATTACGAAGTTTGTATCAAAATTTAAATTTATTACGGCATTTGCTTATAAATTCTTTTCTTAAGTTCAAATGCAAATTTTACTTCGGGCATCTTAATATTTTAATTTTTTCAAACAAACATAGTTTGCATCTGTCGTAAAGGCTATTGGCGGGGCGGGCCGAACATATTAATCATCAGTTCACTATTGGGTTAAGTCATTCTTCAGACAGTTAAGTGTCATACGTGATACACGTTTGGGCGATCATGTCTCGAAAGAAACACGACTGACTGGGAGAAGATTATCCCGCAGTAGATTGCCATTACTTTCTGCGGTAGACTGGTTGCCAGCCAAGGCTATAGAACCCAATCTGTCCTGTTATTTAACCAATAACTGGAGAGAAAAGATGGATTAATACCTTTCCCAAGAGTATTTGCGAATAAGTGAATACAGGGAATTCAACTGGAATTCGAACTCAGCTCACCGATTTCATGTTCCGAGCCAATATCCACTGCACCACAACGCATATCCATGCCGAAAACGCTGATGATATCATGGACCGAACATATGATCGACAACGAAATTTTGGAAAAAATGGAAACGAAAAGAAAACTGATATTTAACATCGATAAGAGGTAGTTGTAAGTTCTGGGGAAGTTCTAGAGGGAAGAGGCGGATTAATATCTTTCCCAAGAGTATTTGCGCGTAAG
>JBBBDQ010001373.1:3777500-3787500 GCA_037127315.1 Ascarosepion bandense
CCTTCACTTACGCGCAAATACCCTTGGAAAAGGTATTAATCCGTCTATTTTTTCCAGTTATGGGTTAAATAACAGGACAGATTGGGTTCTATAGCCTTGGTCGGCAACCAGTCTACCGCAGAAAGCTATGGCCACCTAATGCGGGATAATCTTCTGCCCTGTCAGTAATGTCTCTTTCGAGACATGATCACCCAAGCGTGTATCACGTATGGCACTTAACTGACTGCAGATGACGTAATCTGAGATAAAAACAAAAATCGATTACACCCTGTCACTCCAAAGAGTCTAAAACTGATCATGTGGTGAAAGAAAAGAAACTTGAGTAGTTGTTTCAATTAAACTGCACAAAGGTGCATATATAACTGTTTCTATGTTTTTATATATATATATATATATATATATATATATATGTGTGTGTGTGTGTGTGTGTGTGTGTGTGTGTGTGTTTAAGTGTTTATATAAATGTATATATTTGTGTGCGTATATATGTGTGTGTGTGATTATATATATATATGTGAGTATACATATATATATATACATATATATATATATTCACATATCTCACAGAAAGAGATAAATAAATGTAACAATATTGTACAGAAGACGATTTATTAGAATGTGAAATTTATCCGATAAGCAGCGTTTGCATATATTTATGTGTGTGTGTGTGTGTGTGTGTGTGTGTGTGTGTTTATATATATATATATATATATATATATATATATATATATATACACAAAGTGAGAAACAGATAAATGTAGCGATATTGTACAGAAGACGATTTAGTTAAATGCATTTAGTTCTGATAAGCAGGATTTGTATATATATATATATATATATATATATATATATATATATATATATATATATATAGAGTGAGAGAGAGAGAGAGAGAGAACGTAGCGATATTGTACAGAAGATGGTTTAGTTGAATGTGAAATTTATCCGATAAACTGCGTATAACTTCCTGTATGAGGCTTGACTTGCATGCATATTTAGAAATTACACACTTAAAATTGCATTAAACACTTCTTTTTATTCATGACTGTCTATCGACGAAGCCATAGGGACGAGACCGTTATCTCTGAAAGGATGGCAGTGAATCAATGAACAAAATATCTTTCCAAATTATAACGACTTCAACAGAAAGAATTTTATCTTTTTAACCTTTACATTACATCTCCCTCTAGAGTTATTTTAATAATGTCGATATTTTATACGACGAAGCTATTGCATATTTTACAAGCACATTTTCCAGCTTTGATTGAGTCTTAATTCGCCTTTGCGACCCTGTTGGTGATGAGTCATTTCCCACCCTACCACCCCTTTCACTCAGACGAAATGTCGCTTTCATATTGCTGTTTTCATGGAAAATGTTCTGACAAACTGCATTCCTTAGTTCCACCAGTTCAGACCTTTACAGCTAAGACCAGCCATACCATTTAGATAGGGACGGGCTATCCTCATTCCCATCTTATTACATTAAAGTCTCCCGAGAGGATGCTTCCTCGATCACTACATTCGTAACATTTTCATGTCAACCGCTGTGTACATAAAACAACCTCATTCAGTATCACTCTACCTTGAGTGGTTCTTGCGCCGTGTATTAAGGGAGCAATATTTTCCACCTTTCCCACTGACAAAATATTACTAACCTCTCATTACCCTATCGCTATTTTTATTGCAAATGTTCAGAGAAGTACCTTAGCTATACCAGTTCAGACCTTCACCATACTGAACTAACTAATCTCATTCCCTTTATATTTCATTAGTAAGGTGGAAGTTCTACTTAGCTTCTAACCAAGAAGTGTAACTTTGTGAAACAGGCCTCCAAGAGGATGTTTCTGTGAAGACTACGATCTTAACCTCTTACAGTCTAGGATCAATCGGTATCTCCGGTGCTCCTGCTATCTACTTAGGTGTCCTCGACCGAATCCAACGGAGAATCTGTAATGTGACCGATCCCGACTTGGCAGCTAGGATACAGTCGCTTTCTCACCGACACAGTGTGGCTTCTCTGTATCTCTTCTACAAATACTTCCACGGCTTCTGCTCCGATGAACTTAGCTAACTGGTACCCCCTATATACAAATTTCCTCGAGCCACAAGATTAGCAACTAGGTCTCCTTCCTTTTACTGTGAAATCAATAAATTGTAAACGCAAACTCTATTCCAGCAGCTTCTTTTCTCACACTTCCCGCCTGTGGAATTCTCTTCCTCATACTTGCTTTCCTGACAGTTACAATCTCCAAGAATTTAAATGTAAAGTCAATAGTCAACTCCTGTCTTGCTAACTTACATCCTCTCTCTCATGCTTTTCTACATCCATCCCACTCTCATCAGTAATCTCTTCCCTCTTCTACTCTCTTCCTGACACCCCCTGCAACCTCTCACTCATCATAACATTAATCCTCGTCCACCCCACTCTTACCAGTACTCTCTTCCCTCTCATATTCTCTTCCTGACACCTCCTGCAACCTCTCACTCATCATAAGATTCTTCCTCGTCCACCCCACTCTCATCAGTAATCTCTTCCCTCTCCTACTCTCTTTCTGACACTCCCTGCAATCTGTCACTCCTCATAACATTCCTCTTATGTAAACCCCTGCACAACAGTGGCAGTAAAATATCTTGCTTGGGGCGACACGATTATATAAACAAAAAAAGAAAACATATCCTCATAATATGCACGTCTTACCCCTTTAACGTCCTTACAATAACCCCATTTAGTAAAACTCAACCTTGTGTGGTTATTTTGGGTGGACGACAGTAAAATATCGATTTGGGTTTCATTGGTAATGTTAACAACAATTTTTTTTATAATCAAGAAACTACTGTCACTGGTGTGCAGGGAGTTACGGTGAGAGAAAAGGGAAAAAAAGGTACAGGGAATGTCGAGGAAGGGATAAGAGGAAGATGTGAATCAAGGAAATAGAAGAATGCAATTGACGTTGCACTTAAACTTTTAGAGATTGTAGCTATCAGGGAAGCAAGTATATGGAAGGGCGTTCCACTAGCGGGAAATGTGAGAAAAGAAACTGTTGGAGTAGAAGCGAGGGTTATATTTAAATACTATACCTGCTGGTATCTGCTGATATAGTTCAAAACATTCAACAGTTGATCTTTGGACCAATCACATTTTAGTTTGAAAGTTTTATGACAAAAATAGCGACAATCACCCATTCGAATGTTTCCATTGGCGTCACACGAACCCAGATGCAAAATGATTTCTTCTCAACGTCAAATTGATACATCAAAGACCTGTTAACAGCTGCCAACTTTCCTGGCTTTCTACCATTTTTGTGTCTATATTTACACTTTCACATTTGCACTTTGTCTTTCTCATACAATTTTACCTCAGTCAGTTAAGTACCATATGTGATAAACGCTTGGGCGATCATGTCTCGAAAGAGACACGACTGACTGGGCAGATGATTATCCCGCAGTAGGTTGCCATTGCTTTCTGCGGTAGACTGGTTGCCGACCAAGGCGATAGAACCCAATCTGTTCTATTATTTAACCTATAGCTGGAGGGGGAAGAGACGGATTGATACCTTTCTCAAGAGTATTTGTACGTAAGTGAATACAATGAATTCAACTGGAATTTGAACTTGGCCCTCTGATTTCTTATTCTGAGCCGATATCCACTGCACCAGAACGTACGTGCTTCATTTTGATTTTATATCAGTCAGTCAGTTAAGTGCCATGCGTGATACATGCTTTAAGCAATTATGTCTCGAAAGAGACATGACTGACTGGGCAGATGATTATCCCACAGTAGGTTGCCATTGCTTTCTGCGGTAGACTGGTTGCCGACCAAGACTATAGAACCAAATCTGTTCTTTTTATTGAACCCATTACTGGAGAGAAGTGACGGATCAATACCTTTCCCAAGGGTATTTGCGCGTAAGTGAATGCAAGGAATTCAACTGGAATTCGAACTAGCCTCTCCGATTTCTCGTTCCAAGCTGATATCCAATGCACCACAACACACATCCTACTACTATTTTACCTACATATACAAAATCCAAAGGAAAATCTGCTATGTAATCGATCCTGACCTGGCAGCTCGATTTCAGTCACTTTCTCACCGACGAGATGTGGCGTCACTCTATCTTTTCTACAAATATTTTCACAGTTTTGTTCGGACGAGCTTATCATTCTGGTGCTCCCTCTCCACGAATTTACTCAAACTACTAGACTGGCAACTAGGTCCCATCCTTTAACAGTCAAAACAGTCAAATGTAACCGCCACTTCTACTCAGTTAGACTCTTTTCTCGCACTGCCTGCTGGCAGAACTCTCTTCTGTATACTTGCTTCCCTGATAGCTGCAATCTCCAAGAGCTTAAATGCAACATCAATTGCCATCTTCTGTTTCCTTTTTCCTATCTCTCTCTGATCTGTTCTCCGATACCTCCCGTATCTTGTTCTTCTTTCTTTTCGCTTGCTTCTTATGTAACCCCCTGCGCACCAGTGGCAGTACTACATTGCTTGGTGTGAAACCATTATATATATATATATATATATATATATATATATATATATATATATATTAATACAAAAAGTTCGAAGTTTAATTCCGTTGGATGGCCATTTCAACGAGAAAATTCTTGCCTCATCAGCAATGGTGGAAAACAAAACCTTTATTATTTCAAATGCGTTACAAGATTTCTATACCGGAAGAAGCCCAAATACATATACATACACAGGAAGTTAAAATGGGGTGGGATTAACAAATTTTTTGAATTTGTCAGCACGATGTAAGAAAGGAAGAAAGCAGACATAGAGATTTATGGCTCGATATTAAAAGATATTACACATCCGTCTGCGAGAGTCAAATGTTCAAAAGTTGAAAACTAGACCGTATCACAAGGTTGGAATATAACTATTTGCTCATCCTTTTGGATTTAAAATACAATATCAATATGGATTATTTAATGCTGAAATCTAAATAATTTTAACACAATTTTATGGCATTAACGATATATATTCTGACAGCAAATGTATGATTTCAACTAGAGATAAACTGTATTGTTGCTCGTTTTTCTTTAGAAATGCATTGTTGGCCATTTTACTACATGTATTGTTGGTTATTCTTTTCAATATAAAATTGTATTACTGGAATTTTTACTATAAAAATGTATATTTATACTTTCATAGTTTTGTTTTTGATGGTGAGGGTCACTTTACCCATAGCTGGGACCCTAACAGGTTCTATCACCCCGGATCAGAGTGAATCAGTCTCTAGTCTCCCAATCAGAGGCCTTACTGTCGGAGGTAGTTTATGAGCATAGTCGAGACTGTCATCAGTTGATGACGTGTCCCAGGATCCAAGCATCTGGACAAAAGATGAATTTGTTATTTAACATTTGACCACCAAAAGGTTAACATAGTTTCTACACGGTCCTTTTCTTTTTCTTTTCAAAAGCTTTAATTAAACGAACCATTATACTGAACACGGAATCTGTGCAAAGATGCAAAAAGAATTTGCAAGTTTTACGAGGGAAAAAGTCTAATTCAACAGTAAAAGGTGTCTTTACTCATGTTCATCTTTCTATTGTTGAATCAGGTTTCTTTGTTGAATTAGACGCTAAATGTGAACAAAACAAAGAAGATGGAAAAATGAGAGGGTGATTGGAAAGTAAAATAGAATAGGTTTGAAAGTAGGGAAAAAGGCAGAAGAAAGAGAGAGACGGGTAAAAGAGAAGACAAGTAAGAGTTGTAGAAAAAGAGAGATGATGGGAAAGCTATGCTAAGCTTGAAAAAAGTTAGTAAGATGAGAGATGAAGAGAAAAAGAAGGAAAATAAAGTGTAATAAAACGCAAAGGAAAATAAGAATTCTAGAATGATAAAGTAAAAGAAAGATAAGTGGGGGAATAGAATTAGGAAGAGCAACAAAGAGAGAGAGAGAGAGAGAGAGAGAGAGAGATGAGTGAGGTAAAAGAAAATGAGGTATAATGAATAATTGAGTGATAAGAGGAAATGGGAAAAAAGGTTGTGAATAAAAAGAAAGATCAATAGAGAAAGCATGAAAAGGAAACAAGTTGGTGTCATGGCAAAGAACAGAATGGAAAGTGTAACCTAGTGAGAGATAGATAGATAGATAGATAGATTGATAGATAGATAGATAGATAGATAGATATGAATAGACTAAGATAAATAGATAGATATGAATAGACATAGATAGATAGATAGATAGATAGATAGATAGATAGATAGATAGATAGATAAATAGATAGATATAGAATAGATATAGATAGATAGATAGATAGATAGATAGATAGATAGATAGATAGATGATAGAATTGACATAGATAGATAGATAGATAGATAGATAGATAGATAGATAGATAGATAGATAGATAGATAGATAGATAGATAGATAGATAGATAGATAGATATGAATAGACATAGATAGATAGATATGAATAGACATAGATAGATAGATAGATAGATATGAATAGACTAAGATAAATAGATAGATATGAATAGACATAGATAGATAGATAGATAGATAGATAGATAGATAGATATGAATAGACTAAGATAAATAGATAGATATGAATAGACATAGATAGATAGATAGATAGATAGATAGATAGATAGATATGAATAGACTAAGATAA
The DNA here is from genome assembly GCA_037127315.1 of Ascarosepion bandense. NCBI lineage: Eukaryota > Metazoa > Mollusca > Cephalopoda > Sepiida > Sepiidae > Ascarosepion > Ascarosepion bandense. Next base: position 3,784,128 of record JBBBDQ010001373.1, read on the forward strand.
ATAGATAGATATGAATAGACATAGATAGATAGATAGATAGATAGATAGATAGATAGATAGATATGAATAGACATAGATAGATAGATAGATAGATAGATAGATAGATAGATAGATATATGAATAGACATAGATAGATAGATAGATAGATAGATAGATATGAATAGACATAGATAGACAGATAGATAGATAGATAGATAGATAGATAGATATGAATAGACATAGATAGATAGATAGATAGATAGATATGAATAGACATAGATAGATAGATAGATATGAATAGATAGATAGATAGATAGATAGATAGATAGATAGATAGATAGATATGAATAGACATAGATAGATAGATAGATATGAATAGACATAGATAGATAGATAGATAGATAGATAGATAGATAGATAGATAGATAGATAGAAAGGCGTTGGTGAGTGCGAAGAAATAACTTTCAGTGCAGCCCGAGGTATGTATGTGTAATGAGGTATACATCGTTAAAAAAGAAAGAAAAGAAAAGAAAAGAAAAGAAAATGCTTGCTTGATTAGACAGATGGGGCCCACCTTGGATTTGCTTCAGCATTCTGATGGCATTTGTAGGGACAGTAATCCATTATTGGTATTTGTCCTCATCCCATATTCTCTTTCTTGGGATTTCCACCCCTCCCATTTTTCTTCCTTTTCAATTTTACTTTTCTTAACCCCAGCGTCTGTCAAGAACTGTGGGATGCAATATTGAGAGAGAAACGGCGCGTTAGTGAAAATTGGTGTGTATTATTAATACTTGCGATGTCAGATCATAGATAGCAGACGACTTCTTTACAAACGGTGTTTTTTTCGTTATAAGTTTCTTTTTCTTCTATTTTATTATAACGGCTTCTTTTTCTAAAATTAGCACCAACTATATAAGCTTTTCGTCATATCAATATAGCTGGGAGAGAAACCAATATAGATATGGACACTACGCGTCAGGTTGTCCTTCCGTGTTTTGCCGAACAAGTGAATGGTCCTGATACTTTAATGAGAAAGATTTTCTGTCGTTGTCTGCGCCGGGAGACAAACCATTTTATTCTTATCTTTTCCTTTTGCTCTTTTTTCTTTCTTCTCTTTCTGTACATTCTTTAGTATAAATAAAAAAATAAATAAGTAAATAAAAAATAAAAACATACCTCGAACCCCTAAAAGTTATTTAATTTAATATATAGACGTAAAAAAAAGCAGCAATAAAAACGAAAACTTGTTATCAAGAAGGACGTCACAAAATAAAATATCTAAATCAGATGTTCAAAAGTGGGACTAAATCTAATGATAAAAGTATGTGTGGGGGGATTAAATCCGATGCCTTGATTATGTGTCTCTGAAGGGGAGGGGATAACAGATGCTAAATTTTTAAGATTCCTGATTCTATATTGTTTTATCTGATTCTCACATGAAATGATTTTTTTTAGATTTATTGTCCAACCAACCATCAATCAGTTAAATGCCATACGTGATAGACACTTGGACAATCATGTCTCGAAAGAGACACGACTGACTGGGCAGTAGGTTGCCATTACTTTCTGCGGTAGACTGGTTGCCAGCCAGGGCTATAGAACCCAATCTGTCCTGTTATTTAACCAATAACTGGAGAGAAAAGATGGATTAATACCTTTCCCAAGAGTATTTGCGAATAAGTGAATACAGGGAATTCAACTGGAATTCGAACTCAGCTCACCGATTTCTTGTTCCGAGCCAATATCCATTGCACCACAACGCACATCCATGCCGAAAACGCTGATGATATCATGGACCGAACATATGATCGACAACGAAATTTTGGAGAAAATGGAAACGAAAAGAAAACTGATATTTAACATCGATAAGAGGTAGTTGTAAGTTCTGGGGAACATGATGAGGATGGAGAGCTTGGAAAATATGATACTCACAGGACAGATTGAGGGAAAGAGAGACAGGGGAAATCAGCGAGTAATGTACTTAATAAGGTTGAGGAAATGAAAAGGTAGAACAGGGTTTGGGGGAAAATAAAAAGACAAAGTTTACGTTCTGAAGGTCAGTCAGTCAACTAAGTGCCATACGTGATACACGCTTGGGCAATCATGTCTCGAAAGAGACATGGCTGACTGGGCAGAATATTTTCCCGCACTAGGTTGCCATTGCTTTCTGCGGTAGACTGGTTGCCGACCAAGACGAAAGAACCCAATCTGTCCTGTTATTTAACCCATAACTGGAAGGAAGAGTCGGATTAATACCTTTCCCAAGGGTATTTGCGCGTAAGTGAATGCATTGAATTCGGCTGGAATTCGAACTCGGCTCCCCGGTTTCTCGTTCCGAGCCGATATCCAATGCACCAGAATGTACATGCTTCATTTTGATTTTATATCAGTCAGTCAGTTAAGTGCCGTGCGTGATACACGCTTTGAGCAATTATGTCTCGAAAGAGACATGACTGACTGGGCAGATGATTATCCCGCAGTAGGTTGCCATTGCTTTCTGCGGTAGACTGGTTGCCAGCCAAGGCTATAGAACCCAATCTGTCCTGTTATTTAACCCATAACTGAAGGGAAGTGACAGATTAAATACATTTCCCAAAGGGTATTTGTGTGTAAGTGAATGTCATGAATTCAACTGGAATTCGAACTCAGCTCCCCGATTTGTCGTTCCGAGTCGATATCCACTGCACATACGCATTTTATTTTTCTTCTATTTTCGATTTTATTGGAATGAGACATTTTTCAGCATACAAGACACGCATAAAAAAGTTTTAGATACTAATACTTAAAAAAAAGAAAAAAGAAACTGAAATTGAAGTTTTATGATTTATTTTGAAAATTAATCGCTGTGTGTAAATGATATTTTTTTTTAGACAAATGATTCCGCTCAGATCAATAGAATTGTCATAGATTGAGGCCAAGTAAGATAAATTTAGTCTTCTGTTCATTTCTCAGTTCCTAGAAACAGTGGAAGGGGCTGAAGCATTATCCCCAGCCTTGCCTTGCCCTGGATGAAACTGATATGAGTAATGACACTTTAACTCATGCAATATACATTTGGGTTACAGTGATTTTACAGCACCCCCACCCAATAGCACCGAAAAATGATCATAAACGCCGATAAAAAGAAAAAAAAGGTAACATAGTGCGCATGCCTGAATTACGGAGTATTATAAAAATTAAAAAATAAATGACAAAACAGTAAAATAAAAAAAAAACAATATTCAACTGAATACATTTTGTCATATATATATATATATATATATATATATATATATATATATATGACAGAGTGTAAAATGTTTTATCCTGACGCGTTTCGCCCTTTAGGACTTTATCGGATTAAAGTTGTTAGCAAATTTAGCCCGATGAAATCCTAAAGGACGAAACAAGA
>JBBBDQ010001373.1:3792500-3822500 GCA_037127315.1 Ascarosepion bandense
GGTGCTGTTACTTGAACAATAGCTAAAACCCTAGAACCATGGTTCCCAACCCCAGAATAAATTACCCCAGTGAGGTAATGAGCCCATATTTTGTGGGTAATGGATGTTTGGTTTGGGAAGAGGCACTCAGCTTATAATTTCACACTGTGTCCTTGGAATGAAGATCAAGAAACTTAGCAGACTCAATGTGGCAAACAACGCCCGAATAGACCTTTCAGTCACAAAGCCAAGAATAAATAAACTGGCACAGGCAATACAAACTCAACACTCAGATTAAGAATCACGGCTAGATTACGGCTACTATACCTCTGATTATTATAGATTGGTACTATTGTATTGAATAATTTCCATTAACTTTGTCTGCTTTTGATGTATAAAAATATAATTACTTCTTTTCCTATATTAAGGGTATTTGTTCATTGGGGTAATGGATAATAGTGAAATTGTATTTTGGGGTAATCACAGCAAAAAGGTTGGGAAGCTATGCTCTAGTATGTAAGATTCATAGAACCTATACTCAGATACTGAAAGCTATACTTAACATCTGCTGGAGACAACATCCAACTAAATTGCGGTGAATTTATAATAATAAAGTGAATGAATAAATCCACATGAATTTAAATGTGCTCCTAGATTAGCATCTAGGTCCCATCTTTTTACCATTGAAATAGTGAAATGTAACCACCTCTTCTACTTTAAAAGTTTCTTTCCTCACACTTCCTGCCTGTGGAATTCCTTTCTATTTACTTGTTTCCCTGATAGCTATAATCTTCAAAAATTTAAATGCAATGTCAGTTGCCATCTTCTATCTTCTTGAGACTCATTCATATTTTATCCTTTCTTCAACATCCACTGGGTCTAAATTTTTTAAATTTGAGTTTGAATTTTGTTTAATGGCATATCAACCTCTGTGAGCTATTTAATGCAAAAAAAGTTATGTTTTAAGGTATTTTTTTCATATGTTAAATTATAGTGAGAAAGTTGGTTTACTCAGATTTTGATGAAATTTTTTTTTAAGATGTCTTTTAGTTTTTTATTCAAAAATGTATTGCTAGTAATAATTTTTTTCTTCAAAAATGTGTCATGTGTCATAGTAATAATTTTTTCCTTCAGAAAAGTATTGTTGGTAATATTTTTCTTTCAAAAATGTATACTTTTCTATAAAAGTTTATTTTTATGTATATATTTCTATAAAAATTTTTCTTAGTGTTTTGACCCCAGTTTGGTGTAGTTAACTATTTGTCCATAGCTGGGGCCCTAACAGTTGCTACCACTCCAGGTCAGGGTGGACCTGGGAACAACAGCAATTAAGAGGTGGTTCCATACTCCTCACAACCTCCCAGTCAGAGGCCTTGCTGTCAGATGCAGTTTACCATTATACCCAGGACCATAATCTTTTCTCTCATTCCCTTTAACCCCCTGCAAACTAGTGGCACTCTCACCTTGCTTAGGGTGAAATAATTAAAAAAAAAAATCCATGAACTCATCCCTAATATTTCTACAATTTAATGCGAACACAGATTGTCCTTTGAAGGACATTGCTGGCAAATAAAACAAAAACTCATAAGTGATCTCTCATTTATTTTGGACACCTAGCCATGGAGCAGGACAGGTTGGCCGCTCAGCAACCACCTACCTTGACCAGTTCTTATAACACAGAATACCATCCTAAAGATCTTCTGATCTTGATACAGGACTGTGATGATTGGTGTGATAAACTCATGAATGTCTGAGCAAGCTCAACTGAATAATAGTATTTTTATATATAAAGTTCAAATATTACAAGTTCAAATGTCCCTTACAGAATTGTGTTCCTGATCAAACCGAACTCATAAATAATTATATTGGACAAACCACTACATACATATCTAAACCACTCACATTACACCAATGTGACCATAGCTCAATTAAGATTCATTTAAACACACATACAAAATTATCAAAATCCATCCACAACATACTAGTAGAAAATACAAGTACAGTAGCCTCATCTATGAGTAAAAACAAAAGGCTAAAAATAATAGAAGCACTAATAATAAAAAAGAAAACCAAAACTCAATAACATTAACTGTGAACATGGCCACAACATGCTGACTGTTGATTTTCTGAGCACTGCTTAGATGTGGCACAAGGCCAAAAGTATGGGGCACCCAGTGAGGATCAAACTCACTACTCAGTTGTAGTAGGTTCTAGCAAGACAAGCTTGCTAACCATTACACCACCTCCAACATGCTGACGGTGTTTGGGGAAAAAAAAACATTACTATAACTTCAGACATATACAGAAAAAATTACACTACTGGCCATAATTATTAGGCAATCTCGGTTTTTTTTTTAAAAAGATGCTGCATTTCATATTATTTTTAGCATTTATTGCCAAATGAAAATAGAATGATTCTTTTGTTATTATTACTTTGCAAAATTTTACAAGGCAAGAAAGCAAAGATGAACTCATCCGTATCACCCTAAATTTTCTTCATTCTTTCATTGATGAAACTGCAATATAGGTAATTATTATATATTTCTAAATTCATTTGATGCACATGTTATTGTGCAATATTAACAAAAGAACCATTTTATTTTCATTCACTTGGCAATAAATACTAAAAATAGTCTGAAATACATGATTATTTTTAAAACACTGGGGTTTCCTAAGAATTATGGCTGGTAGTGTAAGTTAAAAATAAAAAAATAAAATTCATCCTTGATGATGCCTAAAAGAATAGCCAAAAGCAGTTGTATATGCAAAATTTTTGGACAGTTTTTACACACTTTATGTTCAGAAAGTAAAACACTTCTACAAACACAAGAAAAATTAAATAGAAAGCTTAATCGCAGTGCTTTGTCAGTTGCTCTTAAGAAGACATACATAAAAGAGGAACTACTGCCTAAATACACAATATATAAAAATATTGTTTTTCCACTTACAATCTTACAACAAAGTACATTACTCATTCCTGTAACTGAATGGCTATTTTCAAGGCATAGTCTTCCGTGTGAAAGTATTGTACACATCTTAAAAATCAAGTGTCTTGAAAAGTGGCACTTTAAACTCACACATCCTGATGCCTCTGTTGAAAGACAGTGAATGCCAGCTTGTTCACCATATAACTGACCAGTTTGTTATTTTTTTAATATTAGTAGAAAATTGATATCTAGCCATTTTGATCCTTAGAGGTTAACATTTTATCTTATAAATGCTGAATATTAATGAGAAAGAGGATAAAAAAAACAAGTATAACAAGGAAAAGGTATTTATTATTTGAGTCATTTTTAATATAGTGCAACTCTAAATGTTTTCCTTGGTCTTTACCAAAGATTTGAATGTAATAACTGCAATATAAGATAAATATATTTCTGGAGTGTTCTGTGTAATTATTTAAAGTTTAAACATAAATTAAAATTTTTTTTTATTTAGATTTATTTGTTTAAACATTATCTTTAGTAAATAATTTTATTTCAGTGGACAGTCTGGTTTGCTATAATCAAACAGCACATGATTTGAAATATGAAAATAATGTATTTGAATGTATTGTGTATTTGGATCTCGTACTAATAAAATAGTGCTGAATGTGCAATAACAGAGCTATAATTTATATTAATAATAATATCCAATTTTTTTTATCCCCAAAAGAACATCTCTGAGTTTCATGCAAAATTCAATCATCAGGTGCTGAATAAGTTTTCAAACTTGTATTGTGCATGAAATTCAGGGTTGTACTACCAGTGCATAAAATATTTTGTTATTAATATATATATATATATATATATATATAATAGCATTTATATATATCTACCAAGTGCCTATAGCTCAGAGACTGACACCAATTTGGTCGGATTTCAATCCTGGGTAAAAGCAATCGGATGTCTAACCATACTGATGAGCTGTGATACAGTAAAACATATCTGTCTGCAGATGACTATACACACACACACACACACACACACACACACACACACACACACATATATATATATATATATATATATATATAAATGCAAATTTTCTTAAATCGGACAGCCATTTTGATGGGCAAATTTAACACACACCTCATCAATGAGATCAAAGCAGGATTTACCACCAAATCATTTTTGTGAGGATTTATGAGCAAATATATATATGTGTGTGTGTGTGTGTATGTGTGTGTGTGCATATATATATATATATATATATATATATATAAAGAGAGAGATCTACATTGCTTAGAGATTTACAGATATAAAGTAAGTAATAAATAGAAGCTTGTTGAAAATATATTGACATGAACAAGAAGAGATTTTTAAAAGTTCTGGCACTCATTCATTTGGTCAGATTTTGGGAGGTGAGCCAAAATCTTTTGCAACTCTCTATTCTACAACTCCACTTCCATGTAAATTAAAATATTTCTTCTTTTTTTTTAAAAAAAATTGGATTCTCAAAAAAATAATTCTAAACAAAAGTTGGCAATGCTCTCTGCAAAGATTCTTAGAGAAACCCCAAGTTGCTATTGTTGTTTGGTACTGTAGATTAAAAATGGACTGACTGAATGTTATCAACACAGGGATATGAAAGATGACTCATCTGTTCACTGGTGACCTGCTTAAACAGAACAATACCTTTATCAAATGAAGTAAAGCCTTCTTATAACCAGATCAATAAAAAGGATTAACAACACAATTTTGGAACAATTCAGTAATATATTTTTAGAAAAAATTTTAGATATTCTACAATTTCATGAAATTGTAGAATATCTAAAATTTTTTCTAAATTGTATTACTCTGTTAAATTAAATAAATAAATTTAACATTGAGTTCTTTTGAGTTTGTCTCTCGCAGTGAATATCGACTCGGAATGAGAAATCGGGGAGCCGAGTTCGGATTCCAGTTGAATTCCTTGCATTCACTTATGCGCAAATACCCTTGGGAAAGATATTAATCCATCTCTTCCCTCCAGTTATGGGTTAAATAATAGGACAGATTGGATTCTATAGCCTTGGTTGGCAAGCAGTCTACTGCAGAAAGCAATGGCAACCTACTGCGGGATAATCTTCTGCCCAGTCAGTCATGTCTCTTTTGAGACATGATCGCCCAAGCATGTATCACGTATGGCACTTAAGTGACTGACTGAATATAATAGATGAAAATATGATTAAGGCTTCTACTGGGCATAAAGTGGGGGACCGGTTTTCTATTGTTATGAAGTAATAAACTGATCCCCCACTAATTACTACTTAACAATATAATAATCTCTTCCTCCTCCAGTTATGAGTTAAATAAGAAGATCGGGTTTCTATAGTCTTCGCTGGCAACCAGTCTACTGCAGAAAGTAAATGGCAACCTACTGCGGGATAATCTTCTGCCCAGTCAGTCATGTCTCTTTTGAGACATGATCGCCCAAGCGTGTATCACGTATGACACTTAACTGACTGACTGACTGATTAAGCAATAAAATTAATGTGGAGAAGCTTTGTCATTTAATTGAGCAAAGTTATGCTAACTTTGAAGTTTAGTGAAGGCACCATTGTGCTGTCCTCACTCGTCAGGGCTTTCTTCTTTATCTGCTAAATCATAGAAAGCAGATGAAGTAAAAAGCCCTGAAGAGTGAGGATATCACAATGGTGCCTTCACAAAACTTAATTATCCACATTTATCCTACTGACACTCTATCTCTCTCTGGATATTGAGCATTTTACGAAAAAAAGACCTGCAGGTCAAAATATCTTTTTCATCAGTAAACCACTTGAAAAACAACAATCTTAGCACTAAGCATCATCTCAAGAGAACACTAAATAAACTATATATAAATAGACACTACCGGCAGTAATTATTAAGCCACTCCAGTTTTCTTAAAAGAACTGATGTATTTCATACTATTTTTAGTATTTATTGCCAAATGAAAATAGAATGATTGTTTTGTTAATATTACTTTGCAAAATTTTACAAAGCAAGGAAGCAAAGATGAACTCATCCGAATCACCCTAAATTTTCTTCATTCTTTCATTGATGAAACTGCAATATAGGTAATTATTAAATATTTATAAATTCATTTGATGCACATGTTATTGTGCAATATTAACAAATGAACCATTCTATTTTCATTTACAATTATTCACTTGGCAATAAATACTAAAAAATAGTATGAAATACATGATTTGTTGAAACACTGGTGTGGCCTAATAATTATGACCAGTAGTGTATATATATATATATATATATATATATATATATATATGAAATCATTTGTTTGAACATTATTTTTAATCAATACTCATATTTAAGTAGATATTCTGTTTATAATCAAACAGTATTATATTTCATCGGTTTCATCCATGTAATGCATTGAAACCATTTGGATACAAGGGGTTATAGGGTGTGAAAGAATTAGGAACAGAAACATTAATAAAGTGAGGAAAGAGAAAAGAGTAATCAGAACGACACTAGATAGATAAAAATTGACACTGCATATAAATTTTTGATGGTTAAAGTTAGCTGGAAAGCATGGAGCTGGAAGAGAATTCCACAAGTGAGACGTGTGAGAAAAGAAACTGTTAGGATATAATTCACAGCTGTATGTAGCTGGCTCAATTGTAAATTGATGAGATCTATTGAAATTATTAAAACTAATTGCCCATTTAACTTTCTTCAATATAATTTTTTTTTAACAATATTTTAATTCCCTGTTGAATCATTAATACACTTGTATGATGAGAGACTATCGGTAAATCATAGTTATGCCATAGAATTCTTTTTTTTTCTGTACAAGGCGCAGGAGCCACTCAATTTAGAGGGTTATAGAGGTACAGGTGATGCAGATATATGAGGAAGATATCTCTAGACTTGAACAAGTTAAGATTGTAGCGATTGGGAAATGATTCTCTTGGGAGACAGTTCCCTAAAGGCGCAGTTCATGAGAAGAAGTTGCTCAAGTGGAACTTACTTATTACTAAATAGGGGAATAAGCGTATTTCACTACATTGTGTGGGTCTTAGCTGTGAAGGTAATAACTGATAGAACTAAGGAATGTAGTTCATCTGAGCGCTCTGTATGAAAATAGCAATAAAGAAGTGAGTGGCTTGTGGCATGTCATCTATGAGAAATGAGTTGCAGGATGGAAGACAATTTGTCATTCACAAGGACAAGGAGACTGGAAAGTGAAGACTGGGTAGCTCCAGCCCATATATGGCAGCAGTACTCAATTTTAGGCCTGATCTGGTTCTTGTAATGGTAGAGGGTAGTCTATGATTGGTGTTTGTTTTGTGGTGTACAAATATGATATCTGGTAATAATTCAATAGATTTATCAAATAGACTGGAAAGTGAAGACTGGGTAGCTCCAGCCCATATATGACAGTGTTACTCTATTTTCATCTTGTTCTGGTTCTTGTAAAGGTAGAGGGTAACACAAGGAATCAGGTATTTGAGAACTACATTATAAAGGTCATAGGGGACACAGTTAATCTTATTTTTATACTCCTTAATAATACTACTAATAAAATAATAGTAATACAATAAAATACTAATAAAACAGACCTTTAAAAAATGAAATAAAAGTCACAGTAACTTTTGTTTTTAAGCTTTTTTTTTTTTCAGTTTTGACTCTGATTATTTTCTTCAGTGTCAAATATTTTAGATTCACATTACAAATATTTTTCCTTTCCCTCTTTTTACATTTTTAAAATTTCTTTTACTTTCTCCCTACAGTTGCTGCTACAACTACAACAGCAGCCACTGCGAACACCTTACCATGACTTTGTTCCCCTGCCCCTGCATCTTTTTAAAGTTTTCTCCCACTATTAAGCTGTAAACACATCAACATCCAAACATCCATCTTGGGGAAAATAACGATTAATTAATTCATATCACAAATGTAATGAGAATTTTAAAACATGTCTTATTTTTATTTTTAATTTACATTATTAAAGAAAATAAAATTGATTTTTAACTTCTTTGTTTATTTTAAAGTATTTAAAAAATAGTTTAATGATTTTTTTTTTCTAACGATTTTAACATTTTTTTGTCGGGGAGAAGTGTGATTGAAGGAAGTTTTGGCAGACCCCAGTCGACAGCTTAAAAGGCAAAAGCCAAGTTTTATTGATGCATTGGAATACAGAAGGATGCTCTCTCCACAAAAGAAAAAGCAACACAAAAAAATAAAAAATCAAATGCACCTACAAAAAATTAAAGTGCACAAAATTCAGTTATAAACAGAAACATAAAATTTAAATTCAATATAAAACATAAAAATATCTGGGAATAAATTACATGTACATTTAAACCAACATCTATTTACACATCATCATTGCCATCATGTTTTGGCAATTTCACCTGATATAATGCTTAATAACTTTGTCTCGCTAAAACAATTATGACTGAGTAGCGAGTTTGATCTTCACTGGGTGTCTCATAGTTTTAGCTTTGTACCAAATGTAAGCTAAACTAATTCCTCTTTGGATTTCTGTGTCACACTTTCGCTCTTCTGCTAATTAATTTCCCAGATATTGAAATTATTACACCTGCTTGATTTTGTATTTGTCTATACTTCTGAGATGAGGTAGTATTTACATTATTTGCATTGTTTAGACTATTGTCCTCGTCTTTATTGCTGATGTACATGCTGGCTTTTTTTCAGGTGCTAGGAATTTTTAACCAAACCCTTTATTTCGATCACTGAGTTACATCATTCTAATTCCATGTGCGATGCCACTTCCAGTAGCCATGTAGTTATCTCCCTCTAACTGTTTGATTTTAGTCTCTCTAATCTATAATTGGCATGTTGGATTGTTTCTTTTGCTAACAACAATGCATTTAGTTTTTTTGCAATTGATGTTTAGTCCTTTCTTCTTTTTTTCTTTCACTACTTTCTGTAGGAGTTCTTGTAGTTTCTTTTCTGTGTCTGTTATCAATATTGTATTATCAATATATCTTATGTTGCTAAGATTATGGCTGCCAATAATGAATCTTGTTGCAGTGGTGAGAATAAAAATTGATAAGATCATTCTTGTTTGTAGGTTTTCTGTAAATATCCAACTGTAGTTCATTATCATTTCTATGCAGTACAATGTCTAAGGAGGGTAATGTGTTGTTAGACTCATATTCAAGAGTAAAATCTGTTGTGGGTTTGACGTCATTAAGTTTGTTGACAAGATTGGATAAAATTAATTTTAGTGTATGTATTAACAGAGAACAAGATTAAATATGAAATAATTATAGAAGTCAATTTATGAGCACTAAGAATATACAGCCCTTAATATTTACCTAAAGAAGAAAAATATATAAAAAACAATGTCAAAAATCTACAATATCCTCATTATTTCATCCACAATGCTAGAAGAAAGATATACAAAATATCAGTCATATATGATACACACTTGGGTAATCATGTCTCTTCTGAGACATGAGTCTCTAAGCAGAAAATTTTCCCACAGTAGTTTGCCATTTTTATCTACAGTAGACTGGTTGCTAAGAACTCAGTCTGTCAACCCATAGCTGGAGGGAAAAGAGATAGATACCTTTATTTCCTAAGGGTATTTGCATGTAAGTGAATGTAACGGACTCAACTGGAATTTGGACTCATCTCTCTGATTAATCATTCAAGCTGATATTCCTTGCATCACAACACGCATCCTCAGTTAAAGGCCATATCTGATACACATTTAGGTGATCATGTCTCTTTCCATACAAAACTGACTGGGCATAATATTTTCCCACAGTAGGTTGCAATTATTTTCTGAGGAAGACTGGTTGCCAATCAAGGCTATAAAACCCAATCTGTTCTGCTATTTGACCTATAGTTGAAGGAAGAAGAGATGAATTAATACCTTTTCCAAGGTTATTTGCACATAAGTGAATGCGACAAATTCAACTGGAATTTGAACTTGGCTCTCGGATTTCTCATTCTGAGCCAATATCCATTGCACGTCGATGCACATATACAGAATATATGCCTGTAAAAAAGATAACAATGTCATTAACAATAATAAATTAAATAAAAGCAGATACATCATACTGCCTACTAACTTCATAATATCCACTATAGAAAACAATCTATCCAATCTAAACAATATTAAAACTATTATGGATATGATCAGAATCAAAAATATATATTACTAATAACATAGCAGAGGTTTGTAGATCAAATATGATTCAAAAGGGTTTTATTATTCCAGAAAATTTCACTAAAAGAAGAAGAAACATTTAGGGAGTAGTTTTGTTTTTTTTATTTTTTTATTTAATCATTTCATCCTAAGTAAGGTGGGACTGCTTACTGACAGTAAGAGAAAAAACTGGGTATAGAGAGTATGAGGAAAGGACAAAAGATGAATGAAATGCAAAAAGATATAAGATGGCAATTGACATTACATTAAAATTTTAGGAGATTCTAGTTACAAGGAAACAAGTACATGGAAGAGAGTTCCACAAATGGGAAGTGTGAGAAAAAAAACTATTAGAGAAGACATTGTTGCATTTAGCTATTTCAAGTTAGGACTTTATTGAGAAGTCATAGCATTATGCTGACTGTTGTGATAATGATGTATAAAAATATGATGTTTTTGTGAATGGAATATTATTGAATGCTTTTGTCACTGCTTGTGGCTTGCTAAGTTAAAAGATAGACGACCAATCCTTCATTTCCCTCTATTTTTGGTCTTGAGGCATATTTAATATCTAAACTTATTTATAAATGGAACTATGTCTGTGTGTGTGTGTGTGTGTGTCTGTGTGTGTGTGTGTGTCCATTACCTATAGACTCTGAAATGGCTGAACAGATTTTCTTGAAGATTTACACAGTTGCACTATAAGTGTGTTGTACTATTGCGAGTGTTCTTAGCTAGGTTTTGTGTCAAGGATACCCCCGATAAATATCAAAAATCGATAATCAAAAAAATTGGGTTATAGAAAGAGTGGTCCGATTTTAATCAAATTTGATACACTCATAGACAAAGATATAAGAAACAATATTCAGAAGTTTCAAGGTTGCAGTTCTTACAATAGTGCAGAAAATCGATAATATATATATATATATTATATATATATATATATATATATATATATATATATATATAAGAAGCAAGATGTTTGTGTGTCTGTATGTCTGTATGTCTGTATTTTTTCAGCCCTTTTATTTTAGTTTTTGCTTCAGGTTTGGCTCTAAGTAGGTATAATTGTAGTTCTTAGTTTCAGCCATGATACCATTTATTCAGAGGACTTATTTAGCATTCAAAATTCAGTTTACAACGAAAAAAACTTATTTGATATCGATACCAGGAAATCAAAATTTGACTTACATCCATTCATTTTTCTTTCAGTCTACAGTTTCGCTTTAACTGGAAAAAACTATTGCTTTTTAGTCTTTCGTGCCAACATCCAAAGAGTCTGAGCTCCAGGACCATGGATTAGTCTTAAAGCTTTCATTACACCCGAGCAACGCCGGGCTATACTGCTAGTACTTCATATAATTAATTGATAATATTATGTGTTGTTTTGTTCATCTGATACAAGGTGTAACGTAATGGTTAGAGATTAGCTAGATGAAGATACCATTGTTATTAATGTCTTACTGGTATTTCAGTGAGATATATGTAAGAGGTATTTCTGCTGCACCATGTACATGGCATTATGCAGATTTATAAAATATTACAATTCATTTTCCAGTGGTGGATGCAACATTTTCTAAGCTTGTGTCAGTGCAGCAGGTACTGGGGAATCCACTAGAAACGAGAGGGAAAAAAATGGATTCTTTGAAATAGCTGCCCATTCTTTTGGAATGATTGGTAGGCGATTCATCATCCGACAAAACAATGAGCCACGACACACTCTGAAAATCACCATTTAAACTTTGAGAAGAATAAGCTTAGCGTAATGGAATGGCATTCCCAATTTTTCTGACCTCAATCCAATCAAACATTTGTGGCATGAATTGATATTGAGACATTCAGAAATTGAGGTCAATGAAAATGAACAATTTGGAATGAATATTGGCGGCCACAATCTTAACAATGTAAGATATGCAGATGATACAGTGTTGATAGCAGACATAGAAAAAAAAACTATGAAAACTCTCACAGTAGGTAATAAAGGAAAGCAAGGAAAAAAGGATTACACATCAACTGCAAGAAGACAAAATGCATGATTCTTACCAAAAGGATGAGCCCAACATGCAAATCTGAAATTTGAGATACTAAAATCAATTAAATGCAAAAATTTAAATATATTGGAAGTGTTTTAACAGAGAATAAAAAAGTGTGACACTGAAATCTGAAGGTGCATCAGGATAGTAAAAGATGACTTCGAAAAGCTAAGCAGAGTATTAAGAAACAGAAAAACTTTGTTAGTTACAAAGAAAAGTGTACTTAAACTGTTATGTCGATTGGTCTTCCCACATGCCAATGAATGCTAGAAAATCTCCTCAAAAATGAATAAGCCAACAGAAATGTCATTCTACAGAAGGATACTGAGAATAACATGAACTAAATATGTGAGCAATGACAAAATTTGAAAAACCTGAAAATGAAAAGGACACATATACTTAATATCAGAAAAAGAGAACTGAAATTTCTAGGATATATATATATATAGGAAAGAGGTCTTTGAAAATTTGACATTCACAGGAAATATTGAAAGCAAGGAAAGAGCAGCAGATAATCTACCTAACAAATTTGCTTAAATGTTTGGCAGAATAGGATTTAAGAGAGATAGTGGAAAGACAAAATTTATTAAGAGCTAGAAAGGACAGGAAATTGTGGAAGGCCAAGATCAGCCACATCCTGAAGGAACATAGCACAGAAAAATAAAGAGAATACTGGAAAAAAAATAAAATAGAAAATTCATTTACACGTATGCACCAGAAACCCTTCTATTTGCTCAAATGCCTTATTTTCTAATAAGTTGATATCACTTAAGAGAGGAATTACCTATCAAATTTTATAACTATGTCTCTTCTGGGTTGGTAGTTTGTGGGAAGGGGTGTCAAATGGAAAAAGAAATGAAAAAATATTTGCTTATTGAGTTACAGATAGATGAAGAAAAAAAGTTATACAATCTCACCACAGATGGAAAAGAAACTGGAGGCAACAGAAATATAGTACTACATAAGGATACTGAGAATTCTATGGACAGAGCAATAAGAAAGTCATAAAGAAACAAAGTAACAAAAAGAACACTTATATACAGAGAGTGTCAGATGAACTTCATTGGACACATAATAAGGAAGGAAGGCTTGGATAATTTGATATTCATAGGGCATATCAAGAGGAAGATAGCTGAGGATTTAACTGATGAGCCAGTGTAAGTGAACTGTGAAACAGTGGTTGGGAGACTTGACAAAGGCAGAAACGTTGCTAGGGGATAGGAACTTGTGGAGAGTCATGATCACCCTAATCCTGATGGGACACAGCACATAGAAGAAGAACACTGACTTGGGATGTGCAGATTGCATATAATTTTTTTTTTTTGTTTTTAATCAATTCAACCCAAGCAAGGCAATAATGCCACTAAGACATAAGGAGCTGCTGGGAGTGAATGAGAATTAGTTTTTAGAAGGGACCGAAAACTCAGTCTTAAACAAGGGATAAACAATTGCTCTTGTTCAAAATGTCAGGGAAGAGTGTAATTTGGGTGACAGGTGAACCTAGGTATTCAAGAAGAAAGTGGAATTGATATGCCTTCAAATTTGTTTCAGATCTCTTATGTTCATTTTCACACTCATGCAATCCTTCTGTTCTTCTCTTAGCTATAGGTTAAACAGCAGTGTAGACTAGTACCTCTAGCTTTGGTGGCAGCCAGGCTAGATGAAGGACAGTTCTGAACTCCAAACTGTGGAGAAGACAATATCTTTGTCAAGAAGTCATAGGAAACTGTCAGTCAGTTAAGTGCCATACGCGATACACGCTTGGGCGATCATGTCTCGAAAGAGACATGACTGACTGGGCAGAAGATTATCCCGCAGTAGGTTGCCATTGCTTTCTGCGGTAGACTGGTTGCCGACCAAGGCTATAGAACCCAATCTGTCCTGCTATTTAACCCATAACTGGAAGGAAGAGATGGATTAATACCTTTCCCAAGGGTATTTGCGCGTAAGTGAATACAATGGATTCAACTGGAATTCGAACTCAGCTCCCCGGCTTCTCGTTCCGAGCCGATATCCACTGGACCACAAAATCACCTTGAAGGGACATAGCAGGTAAAAATACTTGGTAAAATCCCCCACAGTTTTGGTTTTTCCTTCAGCTCAAAATGTTCTTAAGACATCAATTAACATAATTTATATCTTCTTCTTCTTCTTCTTCTTCTTCTTCTTCTATGTGCCTTGTCCTTTCAGGATGTAGGCCATCATGGCCTTCCACATCTCCCTATCCCTGGTGACTCTTAGTATGTTTTCTCCTGTAACACCACACAACCCCAGTTCTGTCATCCACCTGCTCAGTTCCTTCAAATATGTCATCTGCTGCTTTCCTCTATCTCTTTTTCCCTCTATCTGGCCTGTTAGTATCAGGTTCTCCAGGTCCTCCTTCATTGCATGTCCCAGGAACTTAAGTTGCCTCTTTCTGATGCTCAGTATTAATTTCCTTTTCATTTCCATTCTTTCCAACACTTCATCATTGCTCACATGCTCAGTCCACGATATCCACAGCATCCTTCTGTAGAACCACATTTCAGCTGCTTCAAGTTTTTCCTTCATCTATGATGATATTGTCCAACATTCACTGCTATATTAAAGAACTGACATCACATAGCAATCTAGTACTCTCTTCTTTGTTTCTAGTGAAAGTTTCACGTGTCTTAATACTTTACTCAGCTTCTGGAACACATTCTTCATCATGCCAATTTGCCTTTGGATCTCTGTGTCGCACTTTCCATCTTCTGTTAGAACACCTCCCAGGTATTTAAATTTTTGTACCTGCTTGATTTTGATATCCCTGACCTGTATTTGACATTTTGGGTTGTTTTTTTTTTGTTTTTTTTTGCTGATGACCATGTATTCAGTTTTCTTGCAGTTTATTTGCAATCCTTTTTTGTCACTCTCTTCAGCTACCTTCTGTAGGAGGTCTTGTAATTTCCCTTTCATGTCTGCATTCAGCACTGTATCATCTGCATAACATATATTGTTCAAACTGTGGCCTCTGATGACAAATCCTGTCATAACATCTAGGACTTGTTAATTGAATTGCTATTTGTAAGTTTTGTGCTGAAAGATCTATCCAGTGAACATGTATTTTTTATAGTGATTCTGAAATAAGTAATGGATTTTGTATTTATTAATCAAACAGATTTTATCACTTTAACCTTATTTTTAGTGGATACCCTTATTTGAATGAACGTTCTATTTATTGATTAAACAGTATTTTTATGTATTTTCATGTAGAATCCTGGATATTTGAGAAATCTTATTGAAGCAAAATATGTGCTCTCTAACAGGATTTGAACCTGCATATGTAAAGGAAGCAGTTTCTAAAGAAGTAATGGATTTTTATTTATTAATCCAACAGATTTTATCACTTTAAACATTATTTTTAGTGGATAATCATATTTAAGTAGATGTTCGGTTTATTTCAAATGTGATAGGTACCCACTTGGAAGCTCAACTCCAGCCACTTTCTCACCACTTGGATGTGGCTTCCCTCTGTCTATGCTACAAATATTTTCATGGCTTCTGCTCCGACAAACTTAAGTCACTGGTGCCTCTACCACAAGAATTTACTTGTGCAACCAGACTGGCAACAAGGTCTCACCCATTTATAGTTAGATCAACTGAATACAGCCAACAATTCTACTCCAGCAGCTTCTTTTAACATGATCGATACTGACTTGGCAGACCGGCTGCAACCACTCTCTCACCAGCGTGACGTGGCTTCCCTGTGCCTCTTCTATAAATACTTTCACGGCTTCTGCTCCGATGAACTTAGACCATTGGTGCTGCCTAGGTATGAATTTACACAAGATACTAGATTAGCAACTAGGTCCCACCCTTTTACAGTGAAACAGATAAGATGTAACCGTAATTTCTACTCCAACAGCTTCTTTTCTTGCGCTTCCCGCCTGTGGAATTCCCTTCCACATGTCTGCTTTCCCGACAGCTACAATCTCCAGGAGTTTAAATGTAAAGTCAATAGACACCTCCTATCACACTAACTTGCATCTATTCTCCCAACACTCTCACCATCTACCCAACCCTCATTCTCGGTATCCTTACCCGTCTATCACCCTCCTTCTGACATTTCCAATATCTAACCATCCTTTCTCACCACTTTTCCCGCTATGTAACACCATGTGCAATAGTGGCAGTGAAATGCCTTGCTCAGGGTGAAATGATTATAAAAAAAAAAAAAACTTCCCGCCTGTGTAACTCCCTTTCATATAGTTGTTTTCCTGACAGCTGCAACCTCCAAGAATTTAAATGCAATACCCATCTCTTATCCACTTGACTCCAGTCCTTTCTACATCACCCATTATATCTTTTCCTTTCTCTCTACCTTCGCAACTATCTTCACTCCTGTGTTCTCATCTTTCTCTTGCCCTTTCTCTTTCACCCCCTGTAGCTGGTTCATCTTTCTCCTCACTCTCCTCCTGTCTAAACTTTTACTCTTATGTAATCCCCTGCAAATCAGTAGCAGTACTGCCTTGCTTGGGATGAAACGATTAAAAAAAAAGTATGTTTATGTTCATCTATTGGCCTGAATAATAAAGAAATTTTAAATTGAAAAAGAAAAATATGTGCCCTTCAGCAGAATTCAAACATATATCACCCTAAGTAGAGGTAACTTTCAGATCCAACATGCTTTAGACCAACTCAGCCACAAAGAACTTTTGCCAATCAAGCCAGGCTAAATAATGCCTTTAAGCAAAATCCTTCTCATCATAGACTCTTGAAATTTCATATCTGGACAGTTTCATATCAAAATGTAAACAAAACAATTTTTTTAAAGAAGTAATGGATTTTTATTTATTAATCCAAGAAATCTTATCACTATTATCAATGTAAACAAAGCAATTCCCTAAAGAAGTAATTTGATTTTTATTTATTAATTCAACAAATCTGATTACTAATATCAATGCTCATATTCATATCTAAATGTAAACAAAGCAATTTTCTAAAGAAGTAATGAAATTTTTATTTATTAATCTGACAGATTTTACTACTAATATCAGTTCACATGCACATCTATCAATACGTGCATACTGAGACATAGATATTTGCAAAAACTTAGAATCACATGGCATAGGGTCAGATTTTGGGAAACAGTTTGCCTAAAAAATCAACATGTAAAATCCTGGTTTTTACTTGGGTTTGAACATCTAGTGGGAATGTAAATTCTGTGATATATACACTAAGAAATATTTATACCCATATACTGCATATACGTATAAAGTAATCTAAAATTCTGTGATGGTCACAAAGTCTGCAGTTAAGCATGAAAAACAATGCAAACACAAGGATTTTATGCAAAGTAAACAATGAAACCTTTTTACTTCCTTTAAAGAATACAACTGAATCAACATATTTTATATTTGATGTTCCAAGTGAAGCATAACTCTCTTCAAACTTTCTGGATGACCGTGTTTGTTTCCATTGACAGTGACAACAGCATCAGTTTGTTTCTCTTTGTCTTTTTCTCTGTCCTTTAATTTCTCATCCAAGTTTCAGCTTTCATCTTTTCACTCTATTCACTTTCACTTTATTTATCTCACTCCTACCCTCTCAATGTTTAGTACCTTTTTTACTTCCATTTCTCTTTGTGTCTTCCTTATCATTTCTTTCTCACCCAACCACTTCATACCATTTTCTTTCTTTCTTTCTTTCTTTCTTTCTTTCTTGTTTTCTTTCTTTCTTTCTTTCTTTTCAGATTTCTTTATTATTCTTTCTGTTTGTTTCTCCATTTTTCTTTTTATGCTGCTTGCTGTCTTTCTTTCTTTCTTTCTTTCTTTCTTGTTTTCTTTCTTTCTTTCCTTCTTTCTTTCTTTCTTTTTTTCTTTCCTTCTTTCTTTTCAGATTTCTTTATTATTCTTTCTGTTTGTTTCTCCATTTTTTTTATGTTGCTTTCTTTCTTTCTTTCTTTCTTTCTTTCTTTCTTTCTTTCAGGGAGTGGGCTGACTCATTTCTTAAAATATTAATTAACTCAATTTTCTAAGAATATTATGATA
Source organism: Ascarosepion bandense (assembly GCA_037127315.1). Taxonomy (NCBI): domain Eukaryota; kingdom Metazoa; phylum Mollusca; class Cephalopoda; order Sepiida; family Sepiidae; genus Ascarosepion; species Ascarosepion bandense. Next base: position 3,810,616 of record JBBBDQ010001373.1, read on the forward strand.
ATCTTATATATATATATATATATATATATATATATATATATATGAGTTGTGATACCAGTTAGGAAAAAAATGTATATTTATTATTTATATCCCCGCCCCAAACACACATATATATATTTATGTATGGTATATATGTTCAAATTACGTTGGAGTGGAGGGTGGATCATTTTCTTTAAGAACATTTCTCAAATATTCAGGCTTGTAGATGAAAAGAATTAAATATACTATTTAATAAATAAATAAATAAATGGAGCATCTACTCAAATATGAGTATCCACTAAAAATAACATTTAAAGAGATAATATATATATATATATATATATATATATATATATATATATATATATGTATATAGAAAACAAGTTTTTGAAAATGCAAATGAGAAAGTCACTCTATTTAATTTTCCATCGTATTTTTGAACTTTTCAAATAAGATATTGCATATTGGAATGAAAACTGTATATAAAGTGCATAAAATTCATGTTTTCTTCTGTTTTTTATTAATTTTTTATTAATTACATTTTTTTTTATAATCATTTCACCCCAAGCAAGACAGAAATGCCACTGGTACGCAGGAGGTTGCAGTGAGAGAAAAAATAAATGTACAGAGGATGTCGAAGAAAAAATTGATGGGAATCAAGTAGATGACAAATATGACGTTGCATGTAAACGTTTGGAGATTGTAGCTATCAGGGAAGCAAGTGAATGGAGGTGAGTTCCAACTCAGTCATTATCAAGAACTGGTTGTTGTCAGCAAAGTCAGTATGTATTACCCACAAACACTCCATTTGTTGGGCCTATCTTATTAACATTTTTTTCTACTTACATTTATATGTTTCAAATTAAACTAAGCACAACTGATTATTAAAAAATAAAAGTTTTTTATTGATTTCGACGCCATTCTTTATCCAAATCTGTGAATTTGTTTTGCTTATACTAAGTCTCAAAAAGCAGTATAAAAATGCACTATCGTTTTTATCCATAATATTAAATGTGGTAAAATTATTTAACTTTTAAGCAAGAAAAAATTTCAAGCTAACAAAAATTACCTAAAAACATTGTTGATTAATTCAAGATGGAATGATTTATGATGACATGTCTCTAATTTGTACTTAGATACATTGTATTTATTTTCAGTTTTTCTTAATGAATTGTTAACCTGTATTGCATATGATCCATTATTGTACATAATTAGGTTAAAATGAAATTTGTATTTTATATGAATTCTACCATATGAAAATTGCAATGTAGAGAGGGTGGTTTGTATCAAAAATTGTTAAGTACCATAGACTGGCAGTCACAAGACCCTTGTACTAGCTCTGGGTGTTAGTAAAGTAAATAAGATTTTGTTGGCTACATCCTGGAATTTTTGGAAACACTGGGATTCAAATTAATCCAAAATAATATCAAGTGTAAAATGAAATGGGGATGATAGAAAACACTGGTTATGATAAATTTTGGAATAATTGCTATGAGGTTTGTTTGTTTGTTTCTGCTTAATGGCCTATCAACATCTAAATGGTCATTTAAGGCTGGAGACGTATTTCTGTTTTAAATCAATATTTTTCATTCAAAAATGTCTTGTTGGTAACATTTTTCATTCAATAAAAAGTTTTGTTGGTAACATTTTTCATTCAATAAAAAGTTTTGTTGGTAACATTTTTCATTCAAAAAAAGTTTTGTTGGTAATATTTTTCATTCAAAAAAAGTTTTATTGGTAAATACTTTCATAGCATTTTGACCCCGGTTTGGAGGACAACTATTTACCCATAGGTGGGACCCTAACAGGTGCTACCACTCCGGGTCGGAGTGGACCTGGGAACAACAGCAGTTAAGAGGTGGTTCCATGCTTCTCATAAACTCCCAATCAGAGGCTTTGCTGCCGGATGCAGTTTACCGTCATACCCAGGACCATAATTGCTATGAAAGGTGCAAAATAATCTTGGTCAAACTAAGAAGGGCTTTTTAGTTTTGGCCAACAAAATGGCAGTTTCCTAACAAATTTCTGAATTGGTCATAAGTTCTTATCTAATAGCAGGTATTAGCCATTTACCAGCAAGGAAACATTTTACATTCTTAAACTGAGCCACCATGACTCATTTCAGTTGAAATTTATAATTTCTCTTGAAACAATTTTTCAAGAAAACAGGTTTCTGAAACCCAGGAGTTGCTATCACGCTTTCTAGTATTGATGAGGGTTTCTTTTCTAACCTTTTATTTGAAGTGTTGTCGAATGATAACATGTTGATTTTATAACCTAAAAAGGTTACTAAATGAGAAATAATCAAATGAAGGTTGGAAAATGAAAGAGTACACTTTATAACATCAACAAAATACAATACTCATCAGCACCATGAAGTAGATAACCACTGCTAATGGTGAACTATTAGACAGTAATATTGATATTTGGCTGTCTCCCCACTTGAAACAAAATGTAGCACAAGGCCTTTTTAATGTGAGTAATCCAAGCCATATTGCTTGGGCAAAAATAAAAAGTCTACTTTTCCCCAGATGATACTTCACCCTTTGGCAGAGGCCTGTCTGAGTTACTCTCCGCTTGAAGGCAGTAAGTCCAACAATGTCAACATTGTGTCTGGACAATGTTAATCACTAGACACACTATTCCACACTCACAATAGTGTCCAACGTATTCATGAGGATTGGGACATACACATTAATGTTCATAGGTACGTATATAACAGTTGATGATATCATTTATTCTCTTAGAGTTACATTTGCTATCCATTTTAGTTGTTGCTGCTGTTGATAATCCTCAAGTGATGTGATTTCTGTTTTGGTACAGTTCAATATTCAAAGAAGAATGATCTTTGTTGAGACCTTCATGTTTTACTTGCTGAAAAGCTTTTTTCACTATTGATCTTAATGATTGTATACAGCTGATAGTTTTGATATTTCTGACTAAGTTTGTCACCATGCATGACATCTATATGAATGAATCGATCTCACAAGGCTTTTTAAGAACTTGACTTGTGTTTTCAGATTAATGATTCCATATTATTTTGTTTTGTTGGGCAAAATTATCTCTGGCATAGACAATTCTATATTCAATTTCTTTTTCTTTTATACGCAATTTGTTATAACTAATCCATATACCAAGTTACCTGAAGTGTTTAGTATTTCTTCTTCTTCTATGTGCCCTATCCTTTCAGGACGTAAGCGATCATAGCTTTCCACGTCTCCCTATCTCTGGTGGCTCTTAGCAAGCTTTCTCCTGTTACACCACCCAAACCCCACTCTGCCATCCACAAGCCCCTAAATCTAGAATATAAATGTATAGAAACTAGCATGGCTACAAAATGAGGGATCAGTTTACGTATTGATTATAATATAGAACTGATCCCCCATTTTATAACCACATTATAATTTATTATAAACAGTTGGCATATATCTTCTATGTGCCCTATCCTTTCAGGACATAGGCGATCATGGCTTTCCACGTCTCCCTATCCCTGGTGGCTCTTAGTATGCTTTCTCCTGTTACACCATGCAACCCCAGTTCTGTCATCCACCTGCTCAGGCCCTTTAAATATGTTATCCACTGCTTTCGTCTGTCTCCCTTTCCCTCTATCTGGCCTGTCAGTGTCAGGTTCTCCAAGCCCTGCTTCCTTATTGCAAGTCCCAGGAACTAATTCCACATCCTGTATTTTTATGATGGATTCAGGGTAGATATTACTGCTTGTTTCATTTCAATTCCCGATCATAGTGAAATATAATGCCTAATTCTTCAGTGATGATGATAGTCTTGGCCAACATAAGATGAACACAAAACACATATAAATAAAAATATAAACTTATATTTTTATTCTTCGCCTGTGGTAGGTTGTTGGAGTAGAAGGTAGCCAGAGAGAATCACACACATGTTACCTGTACTCTCTCAGTGTTCTCATATATAACTTGAAATTTCCAAGCATTTTTGCCTTCTTGGGTTTTCGCTTAACTGTGTCATCTATGGATGTGCATTGTGGTGCAGTGGATATTGGCTCAGAATGAGAAATCGAGGAGCCGAGTTCGAATTCCAGTTGAATTCATTGCATTCACTTACGTGCAAATACCCTTGGAAAACGTATTAGTCCATCTCTTCCTTCCAGTTATGGGTTAAATAACAGGACAGATTGGGTTCTATAGCCTTGGTCGGCAACCAGTCTACCGCAGAAAGCAATGGCAACCTACTGCGGGATAATCTTCTGCCCAGTCAGTCATGTCTCTTTCGAGACATGATTGCCCAAGCATGTTTCACGTATAGCACTTAACTGACTGATGGCCAGGCACATCTGTCAATCATCTTTGCTGGCTAAAGTCTTTCAAGTTTGCTGTCTTTGATGTCAATCACATTTTTGTTGGTCACTGTTTGTGTTGTCTGCCTTTGGTGTTGATTATACGTTTGTTGGCCACTGCTTTTGATGCAAATCATATTTCTGTCGGGTCACAGACATATATTACAATAGTTTATGTTTTGGAAAGGTTTATCTTGAGTCACATTTCTTAGAACACTTGACAGAAGATGGTGATTTTCTGTTCATGGTATCTAGACTTTAGGAATTTAAGTGCAGTACTAGATTGGTGTGTGCTGTGGTGCAGTGGATATCAGTTCAGAATGAGAAATTGGAAAGCCAAGTTCAAATTCCAGTTAAATATGTTGCATTTACAAATGAACAAATACTTTTGGGAAAGGTATGAATCTGTCACTTCTCCCTCTAGCTATGGGTTAAAAAGCACAACAGATTCAGTTCTATAGCCTTGGTTGGCAATCAGTCTACCCCAGAAAGTAATGGCAATCTACTGTGGGAAAATCTTCTGTCATGTATTGCAAAAGACATGATTACCTAAGTGTGTATCATGTATGGCACTTAACTGACAAGATTGATGGCAGGGTCTCATCATTTTATAATTGAAATGCTAGAGGTCATGGCCGTATCTAACTACTGGGTACACTAGGCACGTGTCCGGGCCGATCCATGCAATCATAGTGAAAATCTGGGCAAGGAAAAATGTCTTCGTCAGAAATCAAACTAAACAATTCACAAAGAAAGAAAGAAAGAAAGAAAGAAAGAAAGAAAAACGAAGGAAACATCCGAATGGATGCAGTAAAAATCTGTTTGTTTATTTATTAATTTTGGGAGAAAAGACTGGTTATATTCAGAAAGTCCAAACCTGATTTCCTGCTTTCATTCATGTTCTGTGCCTAATTTCCATTGAAATAGCTGAAAAAATCCGCAAAAATCATAGTTTCTGGAAACGGATGACACTGATGACGTCATCACATTGTCAACTAATAAATCTGAGCAATTTTCTCTGTGCCAGTGTTTTTTTAGCATCAGCTACATCCCTGCTAGAGGTAATTGTAAGCATTATGTGAAGAGTTTTTTCTATTGCACTTTTCACTTTTGTAATTCTCTTCCGGCTTCTTGCTTCTCGCTTCTCAGTCAACTCTTATCTTCAAAAATTTAAATGTAAAATCATTTGTTATCTACTTCACAATTCTTGTTCCCTTTATGTTCTTTCTCTTTGATATTTTTTATCATATTCTCTAACACTAAGTAACCCTGTAGATCTTAGCAGCTTTATTGCCTTGCTTGGGGTTAAATGATTAAAAAATAAAAATAAAAATTCTTACTAAACTATGTCATCCATCATCAATACATTAGCATTCAGAGGGAAAATGCAATCTTTGTCTTTTGTTGGTAGACATTTGGGATGCAGTAGGGAATACTTAACAATAATAATAACAAAACAAATTCATGAAGTCCTTTATATATATATATATATATATAATTTTATTTTTTCATATTATTTTAAGGAATTATTTTATTCTTTATTTCTGTTTTGTTTTCATGATATTGACTTGACACCAGTTTCAGAGAAATATGACATCAAGACTCTTTTATCACAAAAACAAAAAAAAGTCTTCATTTTTTCTTTAAGATGATATTTTCTTACACACCTACCGACCAAACACCTCATCTCTTCACTCTTTACAATTTCATTTTAAGTGCTAAAATGTGAGAAACTTATCTTGAAAAATATTCCTTCTTCCAATTTCATTTCCTCAATGAAATTCTCTAAAAGCATAAAATTTTGCCGAATATCTATCAATTCCACGATACATTATGGTTGCTTAAAAATTCTCCCCTGTGCTTATCAATCGACCAGCCTAGCTGTGTTATCACAGAGCAGAAAGGGAGCACATTTCCTGCAAGTATAAAAATTCTTCATCAGCTTCAGCTCTTTAGGGAGAGATAGAAAAGAAAGAGAATAAGATTGAATGATTGACAAAATTGTGGTGAAAGCTAGAATTGGAAGGAGAGATAAAAAAAGGGTGAAAATAACAAACAGTGACAGAGAAGGATCAAGAGTGAGTTGTGGCAAATGAGTTAAAGGTAAAAAAAAGGATGATTAATGTACATGAAAAGTAAAAAAAACATCAAGATAAAAATGGGAAAACTGATGAAAAAACTAAGAGAATATAGAAAAGCAAAAGAAACTAAAGAGGAAGATTAAGACAATATAGAAAAGCAAATGAAACAGAACAGAAAGACTAAGAGAATATGGAAAAGCAAACGAAACTAAAGAGGAAGAGTAAGAGAATAAAGAAAAGCAAATGAAACTAAAGAGGAAGAGTAAGAGAATATGGAAAAGCAAATGAAAATAAAGAGGAAGACTAAGAGAATATGGAAAAGCAAATGAAAATAAAGAGGAAGACTAAGAGAATATGGAAAAGCAAATGAAAATAAAGAGGAAGACTAAGAGAATATGGAAAAGCAAATGAAAATAAAGAGGAAGACTAAGAGAATATGGAAAAGCAAACGAAACTAAAGAGGAAGAGTAAGAGAATAAAGAAAAGCAAATGAAACTAAAGAGGAAGAGTAAGAGAATATGGAAAAGCAAATGAAAATAAAGAGGAAGAGTAAGAGAATATGGAAAAGCAAATGAAAATAAAGAGGAAGACTAAGAGAATATGGAAAAGCAAACGAAACTAAAGAGGAAGAGTAAGAGAATAAAGAAAAGCAAATGAAACTAAAGAGGAAGAGTAAGAGAATATGGAAAAGCAAATGAAAATAAAGAGGAAGACTAAGAGAATATGGAAAAGCAAATGAAAATAAAGAGGAAGATTAAGACAATATAGAAAAGCAAATGAAACAGAACAGAAAGACTAAGAAAATATGGAAAAGCAAACGAAACTAAAGAGGAAGAGTAAGAGAATAAAGAAAAGCAAATGAAACTAAAGAGGAAGACTAAGAGAATATGGAAAAGCAAATGAAAATAAAGAGGAAGACTAAGAGAATATGGAAAAGCAAATGAAACTAAAGAGCAAGACTAAGAGAATTATAGCAAAAAAAAAAAAAATGATGGGAAGTTAAAAAACATAAATGGGTGAGGCTAAAAAAATAACAGAGATAAAAAGGGCTAATGAATAATGTTGGTTTTGTTAGGGGTAGGGAAACTAGTAGTTGCAAGTAAGGGTTAATGCTGGGGAAACAGTTTGTGATGTCTTGAAACAAAGACTAAATACAGAAAAAACCCGAGAACATTTGTACACATGAAAAAAAGAGAGAATTAAAAAGGTTTACAGGAAGAAGAAATAAAAACAAAACAATTTGAATGTGTAACAATTGTTTCTCAAATAGAAATGAAGAAAGTGAGTGTTATAAGAGGAAGAAAGTAAGAGAAATGGAATAAAAAGAAGTGAAGCAGTGTAGAAAGAGTGATGCAAAGGGAGAGAGAGAGAGAGAGAGAGAGTAATGGGGGATTAAGAGAGAATGTGATGGTGGGATGTAAAAAAATGAGTGAAGGTGGGAGGTAAAAGCAGAAAGGGAAACACAAAGTCAACGCTATCGAGTATTAAGAAAAGATATCTAAGTATATACATGTACACACGAAATATATACATGTACACACACACACACACACACACACACAAAATGCCAAATATCTTGTGAGTTTTTATGAGAACAATTAAATAGAAAACTTATATGATATTACTAGTCTCATATTTAATGAAACATGTATACAAAAGGATTGCTACCCAAATACTTATATATATATATATATATATATATATATATATATATACAAACGCTTCTAGTTTAAATTCTAGTATAAATTTTAAAATCATTTGTTTCTGATGAAAGGTCGAGGCCGGTCTGAAATATCAAATATATATATAATAATAGAAATAAATAAATACTGTCAAAAAATATATTTTTAAACTTACAACTTTTTAGTAGTTTTTTCTATACATATCAAGACAGTATGGGTGGATGGTAGATTTGTAAATGTGCATGATAGATTCATAAGAGAAGAGCTTCCTGGCCCGACACAGGGACCCGACCTTCTTAGCAATAGATTTAATTATTAATTCAATACAGTCATTCCACTTAAGCATATTAAGACAGTATACGTGGATCATCATTATGCTATAAATATATATATAAATATATATTTAAATTTATTTGTTTGAACATTATTATCATATATATATATATATATATATATATATTATTATCATCTCACCCCAAGCATGCAGAATTGCCACTAGTGTGCAGGTGATTACATAATAGGAGAGTTAAGAGAAGGAGGAAAACAGGTCACAGAAAGTGTCGGAGAATGGGTAAGAGAAGGATCGGTACAAAGGTGTAAAGAGCAGTGTGGGAGCAAAGTGTAAAGTGAGAAGGATGGGAATCAAGGAGATGAGAGATGACAGTTGCTATTGCCTTTAAACGCTAGGAAATTGTAGCTTTCAGGGAAACAAGAGTATTGAAGGGAGTCCCACAGGTGGGAAGTGTGAGAAAAGAAGCTGATAAAGTAGAAGTTGTGGTTACACTTGATTGTTTTCACAGTAAAAGGGTGGGACCTTGTTGCCACTCTAGTAGCTTGAGTAAATTTGTGTAAGTGTAGCACCAAGGATCTATGCTTGTCAGAGCAGAAGCCATTAAGGTATTTGTAGAAGAGACAGAGTCAAGCCACATCTCGTTGGTGAAAGAGAGGTTGGAGTCAGGCTGCCATGTTGGGATGGACTAGATTGCAGATTCTTCTTTGCACCCTGCTGAGTACCTCAAGGTGAACAGCAGGGGTACCTGACCAGATAGGACAGCAGTATTCAATGCATGGGCGGATGGTAGATTTGTAAATGTGCATGATGGATTCATAAAAGAACTTTCTGGCCCGACACAGGGACTCGACCTTCTTAGCAATAGATTTAGCTATTAATTCAATATAGTCATTCCACTTAAGGTCAACTGAGAGAGTGAGGTTGAGGAAGCGCAGTGTATTGCTCTCAGGAAGACTAGCGTCATCCATGCAGGTAGGAAAGATTGTCTATGATGGCTAAAGGATAGCAACTTCATTTTGGAAGCATTAAAGTTTATGAACCATTTCTTACCCCAGTCCACCACTGACTGGAGGTCCTTTTTGAGAGCAGCAGCAAGGTCTTTTTTGTCTGCATTTCATCACGAGAGTAAATGGTAGTGTCATTGGTGTAGATGCCTACTTGAGATCTGATTACATCAGGGAGATTGTTGATGAAAATCAGAAAAAGCATAGGACCTAGGATAGAGCCTTGAGGGACACCCGTGTTCATATCATTCATTGAAGCAAATGTAATTGCAATTTCTACTCCAATAGCTTCTTTTCTCGCACTTCCCGCCTGTGAAATTCCCTTCCACATACTTGCTTCCCCAACAGCTACAATCTCCAGAAGTTTAAATGTAAGGTCAATAGACACTTCCAACACACTAACTTGCATCCATTCTCTCAAACACCCCCCCCCATCTACATCCTTACCTGTCTATCACCCTCCTTCTGACATTTTCTATATCTAACCACTCTTTCTCACCACCTTCCCCTATGTAACCCCCTGTGCAATAGTGGCAGTGGAATGCTTTGCTTGGGATGGAATGATTAAAAAAAAAATGCCCATTCAATGTGATCTTCATTACATGATTCGCTAGAAACAATTTGATTAAATCAAACAAGCATCTAGATATAACATAGTCCTGTATCTTGCACAGAATGGCAGTTTACCAGACCCTGTCAAATGCTTTGGAGATATCCAGGGCAACAGCTTGAGGTTTTGCCGTTCTTATCAAGAGCCTGGTATATGTACTCAGTGATGGTTGTTAGCTTTTCAGCGGTAGACTTGGCAAAGTCAAAGCCATACTGTCTGTCAGAGAGCAGGCAGTGGGCTATGATAGCAGCTTTGTTTTGGAAGCATTAAAGTTTATGAACCATTTCTTGCCCCAGCCTACCACTGACTGAAGGTCTCTTTGAAGAGCAGCAGCAAGGTTAGTTTTGTTGACATCAGCAGATTTCTTAGCAAGATGGTAGTAAATGGTAGTATCATCAGTGTAGATACCTTGGGATCTGATTACATCAGAGAGATCACTGATGAAAATCAGAAAAGGCGTAGGACCTAGAATAGAGCCTTGAAGGACACCCACATTCATATGATAGAATCTGGAAGCATGCCCATTCAATACGATCTTCATTATGTGATTTGTTAGAAATGATTTGATTAAGTTAAACAAGTGTCCAAATATAAGATTGGCCTGTAGCTTGTGCAGAAGGCCAGCATGCTTAACCCTGTCGAATGCTTTGTAGATATCCAGGGCAACAGCTCTAGCTTTGATATTCTTATCAAGAGCATGGTCATTAGCATGTCAGCGATAGACCTGGCAAAGTGAAAGCTATACTGTCTGTAGAAGAACAGGCAGTGGGATATGAGATGTTGAACCAGTTCAGCATTGTTGATGGCCTTGAACACTTTGCCAAAAATTGGTAATAGGCAGATAGGACAATAATTGGAGGGCTCTGAGAGTTTTTCCATGTTCTTAAAAACAGGAACCACAGATGAGAACTTCCAGCAGGTAGGAAAGCATGAAGCAGAGAGACATTAGTTGTACAGTTTGGAAAAGACAGAGTAGAATTCGAGGGCACATTTCTTTAAGATGACGACTGAGATACTGTCACCTCCGCTCGCCTTATGGGGATCAAATTTTGAAATTATTTTAGAGACCAGTGAGTATGTAACATAAATTTTGCTCAGTTGAGCCTCAGTTCTACGTGGGAAGTTGAGATATTCCAGATGAATTAAGGGAGAAGTTGGAGGAGAATCTGCAAGCAAATCACTCAGCCTTGTAGCTGTGAGAACCTCATATTTATTTATTAAAGGAAGAATGGAAAGTTTGCAACTATTTAGCATGTTTTTGCAGATCTGCCAGGGAATCTTTGGAGTTAAACTTGTATGCTGCTATATGCTGCCTCATTCTGTCAACAAACAATAGCTTATCTTCATTGAGGATCTGCTCATATTCATTCTGAGCAGAGGCAAATAGTTGCCTATTATGGTCAGACGTGTGGCTCCGATAAAGGCAGAAGTAGTGATTTCTGTGGGCTAAGGTGGCCAAGCAGGCAGGGAAAAACCAGGGGATAAATGAAGTTTAAGGTGTAGCTTCCTGGCTTGGATGAAAGCACTGATGCCAGCTTTCACCCAGGACGAGATCTCAGAAGCTTCAGTCTTCAATGGGGAGATTAAACACTTTCTTCCAAGGGACGTTGCACAAAAATCTCATAGTGCCGCCCAGTCTGCCCTTTGATAGCAGTAAGAGATTCTGCTGGTTAGAGGCTCCTGAAGGGAAGGGGAGTGGACAGAAGTACTAAGAGAAACCATTGCGTGTTTTTATATATATATAGATACCAATAAATAGATAAATAAATAGATATCAATATATAAATCAACCACAGAAACCTAAAGGGAATTTCAAATAATAACTGAGCAGTACTAGATGAGATATCCTTCAAGATGGGCAGTCAAACAAGAACAGTCTACCCTGCATAGATTAAATAAAGATTTCAGTACAAAATTTCCTA
>JBBBDQ010001373.1:3827500-3852500 GCA_037127315.1 Ascarosepion bandense
CCTTTCCTTTCTCTCCACCTTTGAAACTGTCATCACACCTGTATTCCATCCTTCTATTGCTCCTTTCTAACTCGTTCATCTTCCTTTTCACTCTCTTCTAATTAATTTTTTTATATTTATGTAGCCTCCTGCACATCAGTGGCATTACCGCCTTGCTCGGGGTGATACGATTAAAAAAAAAAAATTCTTAAGATTCAATTTATTCAATAAAATGGTCATTGGCTTCATCCACAGCTTTTAGCCAACTGGAATCTCCTGTAACTTTTCTGGATGGTCTCCTTGTCTATGTTGATGAATGCAGTCATAATGCTTGCCTTCAGTTCATCTTTGGTGTTACAAGGCATTTTGTTGGTCTCTCACTCCATTACAACCCACACGAAATAATCAAGGGAATTGCAGTCTGGGGAGTTAGAGTTAGGCGGCTAGATGTAAGGGGTGATGCTTACACAGAAATTTTCTGGCAGCCATGACTGGGTTCTCCTGCTTGTGTGACATGGTGCAGAGTCCTGTTGCCAGACATAGGGTTTTCTAACAGCCACCCTCTTAAACCAAAGCAGCACTACTTCCTCGAGAAACTTGATGTCCTTGCTAATTCTGAGGCGCAATGGGAAGATGAATGGAGGCATAATATCAGCATAATCACCATTAGACTCATCCAACTCTTTCCAAATTCTCTGCACTCTCCTCAAATTGATACCCAAACATTCTGAGATGTTTGTACTGGAGCTTCCAGCATGAATGCTGAGCAGTTCAGCATGCCAATTCCAAATATATGACAGAGTTAATTGTGTTATGGTGGCCTTTTTCTTACACATGGTGCTCAACTGACCCTACTATAGTGTGTACTGTGCACATGTGCAAAAAATATCTAAAATGGTGATAATTCCTCCATCACACCCTCTGTGTGTGTGTGTGTGTGTGTGTGTGTGTGTGTGTGTGTGTGTGTGTGTGTGTGTGATAGAATAAGTAAAGAACAGGCAGGAAAAGTATCTTTAATTTAACATGTTTCATGAAACATGTTTGATTAAAGACACTTCTACTTATTCTTTAGTTATTCTAACACCTATCATCTTGTTGGATTTCAATCCATATATTTAACTTATATATATATATATATATATATATATATATATATATATATAAGACAAAAGGAAGACTTATCTTAGCTGGCATGTTTTGTCCCGTGAGGGACTTATCTTAGCTGGCATGTTTTGTCCTGTGAGGGACAATGTGTTGGCCAGGATAAGTCTTTTTTTATCTTTATTTATATTGTCCTTTTAAAGATAAACTCTATCTGAAATATATATATATATATATATATATATATATATATATTTGTTTGAACATTATTTTAAATCGATACATGTATTTGAGTAGATATTCTGTTTTTGATCAAATAGTATATTTATATATTTATTTCTACCAGCCTAATTATTCACAATAAATTTTGTTACGAAAATGTGTGCCATTCGGCAGGATTCAAACCTGTGACCCCTAACAACATAGAGAAAGCCACCGATTGATCTGGTGAGTCTTAGACCGCTTGACCATGAAGTATTCCATAGTTCAATCAAAGTCAAATCAAGCCTTATATAATACAATTTTTGGTTCTGCGTAAATAACCATCTCTGCTCTGAAATGTATCACGCCAGATCAATTGGTGGCTTCCTCTATGTTGATAGGAGTTGCAGGTTTGAATCCTGCCGAATGATACACATTCTCATAACAAAATAATAATCAGGCCAGTAGAAATTAACATATAAATATACTGTTTGATTAAACACAGAATACCTACTCAAATACGAGCATCTATTAAAAATAATGTTCAAACAAATACATTAAATATATTGGTTTTTAAAATCATTTTGTTAATCTTCTGGATTTTCTGTTACACACACACACACACACACATATGGATGGATGGAGGGATATATGAATGCATAGATGTGTATATTTTCAAGATATATTAAATTCTAATATCCGTTTTTACTGAACATAAAGTGGGGGGTCAGTTTTATATTGTTATTAAGATTAAAAGGGATCCACCTAGAAATATTACATTATGTCAGATTTTATTATGCAAGTCAATGTTTCTAGATAATATAAAATTGGTATGAACTAATTAAGTTTAAAAAAAATTTTAGGATATATATTCATATGATGTGCATTGTGGTGCAGTGGATACCGGCTTGCAACGAGAAATTGGAGAGCCAAGTTCAAATTCCAGTTGAATTCATAGCATTTAGATATGCACAAATAACCTTGAGAAAGGTATGAATCCATTGCTTGTCCCTCCAGTTATGAGTAAAATAATAGGACAGATCTGATTCTATAACCTTGGTTGGCAACTAGTCTACCGTAGAAAGTAATGACAAGATACTGCGAGGAAATCTTCTGTTCAGTTACTCATGTCTCTTTTGAGACATGATCACCCAAGTATGTATCATGTATGGCACTTAACTGACTGACTGAGTCATATGATAAATATGCCATGTCAATTTTAGCTAATAAAACTTTTTTTAGAAATATTTACAATAATCTATTTAATCTAGCTTTTTTTTTTAATCATATCACACCGAGCAAGGCGGTAATGCCACTGATGTGCAGGGGGCTACATAAGAGTGAAAAGATTGGAAAAGAGAAAGCCGGAAACCACATCCGGGAACAAGGGATGAGCCTCTACACCTGTACAATAGACATGGGTGGAGTGTGAACCGGGCGATAGTTTAGTCTATCTACTCCAATTGAGAAAAAAAAAAAGGAAAAGATAAGTGAAAATATTTGAAAAGAGAAAGCCGGAAACCATATCCTAAACAGGGAACACTTGCATAACATTTTTTATATAACTGAGAGTTTTCCATCATATATTCTGTTTTGATCATTTCATTGCAAGCAAGGCAATAAAGCCACTAAAATGCAAGGTGGTTACCAAGTGCGAAAAAATCTGTGAGAAATTAATAAGCAGCTAGAACAATAACAGAATAGGAATTAAATTCTGATTATCAAATAAATATTTTCATGGTAATTGTTCTAAAGAGCTTTTCACTTTTGTAACTTGATTTTATGAATTTAAGTGCAGTACTAGATTGGCAGTTAGGTCTCATCATATTACTGTTTAAATTACTAACATTTCTTTTCTCACAGAGCAAATTGTTATTATGTCAATTTAATATTTGCCAACATATTCTCCTGAAGAAGTGTTGGTTGAAAAGGATCCTCAAAAAGAAAGCTTTTCTGTGTTTTCAAATATATATATATATATATATAGCAAAAAAAAATTGCCTGATGAAAACCGAAAAAGTCGAAACCATGGTATCATAACCGGCTGATCTCCCTTAACTAAATATCTAAATGCTCAACATGTTAAATCTTCATTTTCCTTCAAATATGTATTGAGCACTTTCGAATACAAATGTTTACTGATCTAATTTAAACTTGACCTACAGCTGCATGTTCTACATACATACATACATACATATATATATATATATTTTTTTTTTTAAAGTTTACTTTTAAACGAGTTCGTTCTTCTCCCAGTATTGTGAGTAATCCTTTTGGTTTTGTCCTTTTTCTTGACCCTTTATAATTAAGCCAACGAAGCCCTTGATTGGCCGAAAGGTTCCTCGGGTTTGGGATAATTATGACGTCTATTCTTTTTAAGGCTATTAGTGTTTTCTGTGGGTACAAATCATATATATATATATATATATATATATATATATACACACACACACACACACACACACGCACACACACACATATTCATATATATCAGCTTGAACAAAAAACTTTTCAAAAAACATGTTTTGATCAGATTTTTGGAATTAGGTCAAGTCAAGCTTGACTTTATGAATTTAAATGCAGTAATATATTGGTTCAGAACAAGAAATTGGGGAGCTGAGTTTGAATTCCAGTTGAATTCCTTGCATTCACTTATGCACAAATACCCTTGGGAATGGTGTTAATCCATCTCTTCCCTCCAGTTATGGGTTAAATAATAGGACAGATTGGGTTCTATAGCCTTGCCTGGCAACCAGTCTACCAGAGAAAGCAATGACAACCTACTGCGAGATAACCTTCTGCCCAGTCAGTCATGTCTCTTTTTAGACATGATCGCCCAAAGTGTGTATCACGTATGGCACTTAACAGAGTGACTGACTAGACTGGCAGCTATCTCTCATCATTTTACAGTTGAAGTAGCTTATATTTTTTTTTATCTCAGAGCAAATTGATATTCTGTCAAGTTAATATTTGCCAATGTATTTTTTTTTTGAAAAACTGCTGGTTGAAAAGAATCCCCTAAGAAGAATGCTTTCCTGAGTTTTCAAATATATATACACACAGGGTGTAATCAACTGATTTCCAAATGAAAATACACACACACACATACACATTTATGTCTAAACCTATAGAAATGGAACTTTGTCTGTGTGTGTATGTGTGTGTGTGTATGTGTGTGTGTGTGTGTGTGTCCGTTACCTATAGACTCCGAAATGGCTGAACCGATTTTCTTGAAAATTTACACAGTTGTACTATAAGCGTCTGCGAGTGTTCTTAGCTAGGTTTTGTTTCGAGGTACCCCTGGATAAATATTGAAACTCGATAATCGAAAAAATCGGGTTATAGAAGGAGTGGTCTGATTTTAATCAAATTTACTACACTCATAGACAAAGAC
This sequence comes from Ascarosepion bandense, assembly GCA_037127315.1. Taxonomy (NCBI): domain Eukaryota; kingdom Metazoa; phylum Mollusca; class Cephalopoda; order Sepiida; family Sepiidae; genus Ascarosepion; species Ascarosepion bandense. The sequence goes on from JBBBDQ010001373.1 coordinate 3,832,176, forward strand.
ATAAGAAACGATATTCAGAAGTTTCAAGGTTACAGTTATTACAATAGTGCAGAAAATTGATAATATATATGTAAAAGCTTTCATTACACCAGAGCAACGCCAGGCTATACTGCTAGTATATATATATATATATATATATATATATATATATATATCAGAGTTCTGAAAAAGTTCTATGCCTGAACAAGAAGCCTTTCCAAAAACCTGTTTTGATCAGATTTTGAGAATTAGATCAAGTCAAGCTCTTTTCATAACTGCCTCATTTCTATATTGGTATAAGAGACAAATTTATCTTGGTAAATATTTCTATTATAGATAATGTACAATTTGTATGCTTATATTTTTTATTTTTTTATTTTTACTGTATAATGACTGTCCTAGATTTTACAAGTGTATGAAGGTATTACTCACAAGTATAAGAAAATTTCTCTAGGTTTAGATTGTTGCATACTTGTTCAAATTAAAGCTTCTAATTTTTTTTTTAATCACTTTTTTAATCAAGTAAGGTGATAAAGCCAGGGGGTTACTATAAGTGAAAGGATCTTACAAAATCATTATTAAGGAGAGAGAACAATGAAAACAGTGTTCAAGGAGAAAATCCATAACAACTGAGTTTGTGTTTTAATTTTGGAAGCTCAAAGTTGATTGTAAAGTAAAAAGCTGGAAGAGAAGAATCTGTTAGTATAGAACTTACATTTAGACCTAATTATTTCACTACAAGCAAGGTATTAAATCCACTAAGATGCAAGGGGTAACATTAAGTGAGAGAAATATCATTATTAAAAAGAGAGGACAATAAAATAAAATATTATAAATAAATATATAATATGGCAATATGTTTATTTATACTTATTTTTAAATTTCATTTACATAAAAATTGCCATGACAGATAAGAAAGATATGAACTCAAGCGAGAAACAAGATATTACAAAAAATATCAAAAGATGGGATTACAATGTGAAAAAGTTGAACAAAGGATAATCAAAAAAGAAATTGAAAACATTTGGCAAGATAAAAACAAGCAAAGCAGACTTTAAAAAATATTACAGAAAGCGATTTAAGAAAAATTAAAAGCACAATAAGCAAAAATAGGTACAAAATCATTATTAAGGAGAGAGAACAATGAAAACAGTGTTCAAGGAGAAAATCCATAACAACTGAGTTTGTGTTTTAATTTTGGAAGCTCAAAGTTGATTGTAAAGTAAAAAGCTGGAAGAGAAGAATTTGTTATAATATTATTATTATATTATATATATATTATTATTATCGGGAGGACCTTTAAAAAAAACGACTCAAAAATTAAAGTAAATTATTTATTGAAACGGTTAAAACAATAAAATAACATTACATTTGTAATTCCGGAGGCCAAAACGTCGCAATTGCTTCCAAAAGTGACTCAAAGACATCAGTACAGACAACATGCTTCCGCCACATGAATTCGGCCAAATACGACTCCAAATGGTGACGTGCAGTGCCACAGTGCTTCTTGTTTCGCCACTTTGTCGATCCCCATAGGCGTTCCACTGTCTGCGTATGAGCCCCGGTGTTCGAATCCACAAAGTTGTACTTGTGGTTGACATTGAGGTGATGAAAGCCTGATTTTTCCAGTTCCTTGGTGTTATAAGCGGGCTTATAACACCTTGTTATCAAAGGTCCTCCTGATAATACGTAAGGACCCAAAAATATTCTTCATGGGATTGACCAACGAGAAAATAACTAAAAACACTGGTTTCGCAAATCTAATCCAGAGAAAAGATGCAGAATATTAAAACCATTTTCTAAAATTACACTTTTGAGTAAACATTACAAACAAAGAAGTATATGAAAACTATTTTTTTTTACTTTTGTTCACCTAATATAAGCCACAAGAGCCTCTTAATGTGAAGGGTTACTAAATAAGCTTGTCAATGTGTACAGAGGGTGGACAGCAACAAGTGACTATTATGAGGATATACTACCAGCCATAATTATTAGGCGACCCCAGTTTAAGAAAAAAAAATTATGTATTTCACACTATTTTTAGTATTTATTGTCAAGTGGATAATTCTAAATGAAAATAGAATGGTTCTTTTGTTATTATTGCTTTGCAAAATTTTACAAGGCAGCCAGGAAGCCTTTGCTTTGATCAGCCAATAAGAAGAAGAGACTAGCATGGAGAAGAGAACACAAAAACTGTTCATTTGATGCACATGTTATTGTGCGATATTAACAAAAGAACCATTCTATAGCTGTGGTTGGCAACCAGTCTATCGCAGAAAGCAATGGCAACCTACTGCTGGATAATCTTCTGCCCAGTCAGTCATGTCTCTTTTGAGACATGATCACCCAAAGTGTTTATCACATATGGCACTTAACTGACTGATGCTACAGATACAGTTTGGTAGGTGACCACGTGTATTTAAATGAGACCTAACAGAGCTATGGTCAGAGAGATATAACGTGGAAGCATTATTAATAAAGAAGAAAAAGCCAATATTCAATAATATCAGTATAAACATAGCCACAATGTGCTGACAAGAATTGCAGTGGAAAATGAAACATTCTTATAACTCTAGAAACATACATAAATTAAAATATATAGATATATACTACTGGACATGATTATTAGGCCACCTCAGTTTTTTTAAAAGAAATGTTGTATTTCATACTATTTTTAGTATTGATTGCCAAATGAAAATAGAATGGTTCTTTTGTTATTATCACTTTGCAAAATTTTACAAGGCAAGGAAGCAAAGAGGAACTCGACCGAATCACCCTAAATTTTCTTCATTCTTTCATTAATGAAACTGCAATATAGGTAATTATTAAATATTTATAAATTCATTTGATGTACATATTATTGTGCAGTATTAACAAAAGAACCATTCTATTTTCATTTACAATTATTCGCTTGGCATTAAATACTAAAAAAATAGGATGAAATACATCATTTTTTTAAAACACTGGGGTGGCCTAATAATTATGGCCTGTAGTGTATATATATATATATATTTATATATATATATATATATATATATATATATATATATGCAGTTAAAAGTGAATTAAAATTCATCATTGATAATGGCTAAAAGTATAGTCAAAAGCACGAGTACAAATAAAATATTTGGACAGTTTTTATATAATTTACATATAATTTAGGTACCGAAAAGAAAAAAATATAATATCACATGAAAAATTATATAAAAAAACTTAACCACAGCACCTTGTTTGTCATTTATAATGAAACTTGCATAAAAGTGGGATTGCTGCCTAAATTCACAACATATCTACTGCTACTTAGTTTCCACCCCAATATAGAGATCATCAGGTGAGGTTAATACATATTTTTTTAAAATCTATAAAATATGGTTTCAGCTAATTATCCAATAAGAAATAGATATATATATACACACACACACACACACACATATATATATATTGTATCTATAAATACTTCTTGCAATATAAAATCTTTACATTTGCTGTGATAAAGTCTATTGAAGGACTAGTCATATCTGAATTCTTATATATATACGATATGCTTGTATGTATGTGTGTGTATATATATATATATATATATATATATATGTTTATTTGTGTGCAAGAACATATATATAACAAGCACTATGTACAGCTGTGTGTGTGTGTGTGTGTGTGTGTGTGTGTATATATGTTTATTTGTGTGCAAGAACATATATATAACAAGCACTATGTACAGCTGTGTGTGTGTGTGTGTGTGTTATATATATATATATATATATATATATGTTTATTTGTGTGCAAGAACATATATATAACAAGCACTATATACAGCTGTGTGTGTGTGTGTGTGTGTGTGTGTGTGTGTGTGTATATATGTTTATTTGTGTGCAAGAACATATATATAACAAGCACTATGTAGAGCTGTGTGTGTGTGTGTGTGTATATATATATATATATATATGTTTATTTGTGTGCAAGAACATATATATAACAAGCACTATGTACAGCTGTGTGTGTGTGTGTGTGTGTGTGTGTGTGTGTGTGTGTGTGTATATATGTTTATTTGTGTGCAAGAACATATATATAACAAGCACTATGTAGAGCTGTGTGTGTGTGTGTGTGTATATATATATATATATATATATGTTTATTTGTGTGCAAGAACATATATATAACAAGCACTATGTACAGCTCTGTGTGTGTGTGTGTGTGTGTGTGTGTGTGTTTGTACACATGTATGCATTTAGAAAAGATGCCATGTTAAATATTTATTCATTCTTACAACTCTGAGGCGATAACTGTTCCCATTAAGAAATGCTTTTCTTTGTGCAATGAAAAACCAAGAGATATTTTTACTTATGCCGTGAGGAGGCACATATATTATGCAGTAAAAGATACACTGAAGAATTAATGGCAAATATTTCACTGAGGATGTGTGCTGTGGTAGTGGCTCGGAACGAGAAATCGGGGAGCTGAGTTCGAATTCCAGCTGAATTCATTGCATTCACTTATGCGCAAATACCCTTGGGAAAGGTATTAATCTGTCTCTTCCCTCCAATTATGAGTTATGTAACAGGACAGATTGGCAGAAAGTAATGGCAACCTACTGCGGGATAATCTTCTGCCCAGTCAGTCATGTCTCGAAAGAGACATGATTGCCCAAGCATGTATCACGTATGGCACTTAACTGACTGATTTCACTACAAACTTCTATATCAGCATAAGGAAAATGCAAGACTTTTTGTATTCATATATTTACTCCAATATAATTAGATACTTATACAGAATATTGGACAATCTCCTCACAGATGAAGAAAACACATGGGGCAGCAGAAGCAGGTTCTACAGAAACATGCTGAGAATACTATGGGTGCAACGACAAAGTTTTAGAGAAAATGGAAATGAAAAGGACACTTATGTCTAACATCAGAAAGAAAGTATTTGTCTATATTTCTGAGATGAGGTAGTATTTACAGTATTTACATTATTCGGACTATTATCCTCATCTTTGTTGCCATTTTATGTGGTTTCAGCCATTGTATGCTCCAGCCTTCTTCAGGTGCTAGGAATTTCAAACCAAACCCTTTATTACAATCCCTGGGGTATATGAACTCCATTCCTTGTGTAGTAGTGCCTCTTTTGAACATCATGAGTTATCTCCCTCTGACCCTGTAAGTTACTTGTTCACCACTATTGTAGCCTGGTATTAGTCCCTGTGACTTGACCCAAAGAGATGTGAGTTCAATACCAGGCTACAGCAGTGGTGAAAAGTAACTTAAGGGGTTAGAGGGAGATAACTCATGACTTCCAAAAGAGGTACTGCTATGCAAGGAATAGAGTTCATATACCCGAGGGATTGTAATAAAGGGTTCTGTTTGAAATTCCTAGCACCTGAAGAAGGCTGGAGTGTACAACGGCCAAAATGTCGTAAAAATGGCAACAAAGATGAAGACAATATTCCAAATAATGTAAATACTGTCAGAAAGAGAGAGTTGAAATTTCTAGGGCACATATGAGAAAAGAGGGCTTAGAAAATATGACACTCATAGAGTACATTGAAAGTAAGAAGGACAAAAGAAAATGGAACATAATTTTCCTACATATATATTTTATTACTTAATGAGCCATTTTTTTAAACAATGTTTCTTTAAACATCTGTCTCTATTTCTGAGATGAGGAAAAAAAATGAAAGTCCAAATGGCAATCCCGGCATGCCCCACCTCAGCACCATTCGGCTTCAGAAATTTAACTGTACCCACTTCTTATACGAAAATAATTGTCAGCAAGTCATTCTTGATTTAATATTTGTTCAAGAACCCACATGAAGACTTTGTCAGTCTTAATGTATTGTTGAAATAAATACTTTTGATTTTTTTTTTATTAAATTATATAAAACCTTAACCATAACACAGTGTCTGTCATTTTTAATAAAACTTGCAAAAAGAAGAGATTGTTGTCTAAATACACAATATATAGATATATATACATTATGTGCATTTGTATATAAATATATGCATCATATATATATATATGCCTGTATCTATATCCATATTTCTGTATCTAAAATAATACATTGATATCTGTGCATATCTGTATATGCTTTGTGTATTTAAATAGAAATATATATATAATATATTTATATGAGCATATATACGCATATATATACATTATGTGTATTTATATAGAAACATATTCTGTATATTGACATGCATTTATATATATATATATATATATATATATATATATATATATTTATATAGATATATGTTTGGTCTGTTTAGATAGAAACATATATAGTAAATACATATATATTTAGTCATCATACTTTGACTGTAATATAATTTTTGTGTTTTTGAAAATGAAAACTCTTTAAAGAATGAGTTGTATTGCAGGCCAGATTGGGTTCTATAGCCTTGGTTGGCAACCAGTCTACTGCAGAAACTCTGACAACCTACTGTGGGGAAATATTCAAAATGCTCTTTTCCAACATGCATTGAGACAGCATAAAAGGGTAGACTCATAAAATTTACATGAGAATAAATATATGTTGATGTGCAGTCTCCAAGTAAGTGAATGTTTATATATATATATATATATATATATATATATATATATATATATATTCTTAATTTTGTGTGATGCTAGTTAAAATTTAAAACCATAAAAAACAATGAATAAACATGCGTACACACACACCATCCATTGCAGATGATTCGAGTCTATCCGTGTCACTTTCATTTTTTATTTCTTTTGTTATTTTTTTTATCTCCAAACCTTTGAGAATTTATTTTCTACCTGACTGACACCTGCTATGTGTCAAACTCTCGTTTTCACCTTATTTTTTTACAATATTTTCTCAATACCCTTTCTCATTTTTGCTAAACAATCATTCATCTATTTACCAGAGTCACTGGAAAATATCTGTCATTACCTGTCATTATATTTTTTTTCATTTGTCATTTAATTTTCTAAAAACCTTTTCTTACTGGTTTATGGCCATATCATGTTGAATACACCAGTTCTCGCTCGATCACCGAAGTTAAGCAATGTTGAGCCTGGTCAGTACTTAGATGGGTGACTGCTCGAGAATACCAGGTGCTGTAAGCATTTAGTGATGGATGTGCGCTGTGGTGCACTGGATATCGGCTCGGAAAGAGAAATCGGTGAGCCGAGTTCAAATTCCAGTTGAATACCCTGCATTCACTGAAGCACTGGTACCCTTGTGAAAGGTATTAATCCGTCCCTTCCCTCCAGTTATGGGTTAAATAGCAGGGTAGGACTTGGGGACCCTGCCCTTAAAAAAAACAAATCCCAATGAATCTTGATACTTGAAAAGAAAAAAGGATTACTAGACACAAAACTTACATAAAAAAAAAACAGCAATAAAATAGTTGAAATAAAATGGTATTACTAGCAGTAAAATAAATAAAAAAATTAGTTGGCAATAAATGACTCGTCAAGGTTGATATGCCATAAAACAAAACAACCAACAAAAACTTTTCTTAATCTCTGCAAACATTGCTAAGAGTATGAAGGCTAAGAAGCTGTGGAGAGATATGATCGCCCACATTCAGAAGGGAGAAGGGAAACAGTGAGTAACCTACCTAATGATGTTATATAAATGAATAGCAGAAAAGGGAATAGCAAGAGTTGGTAAAAATACAAACTTTGCTAAAAGCTGCAAAGGATAAGAAGTTGTGAAGAGTCACGACTCGCTACATACTGGCGGAACTAGGGAAACAATGAGTAATCTACCTAATGAACTTATGTAAAAGAACAGCAGAAAAGAGAATGGAATGGTTAGTAAAAGACAAACGTTGCTAAAAGACAGTAAGTTGTGGAGAGCCGTAATCGCCCATGTCCTGAAGAATCAAGTAAGACTGAGTAACCTACCTAACGAGCTTATATAAATGAATGACAGAAAAGATAAGGAGAGGGTCAGTAAAAAGACAAACATTGCTAAATATATATATATATATATAAACTAATTTATAAATGGAACTGTGCCTCTGTGTGTGTGTGTGTGTGTGTGTGTGTGTGTGTGTGTGTGTCAGTTACCTATAGACTCCGAAACGGCTTAACCAATTTTCTTGAAAATTTACACAGTTGTACGATAAGTGTTTGCGAATGTTCTTAGCTAGGTTTTGTGTTGAGGTACCCCCGATAAATATCAAAAATTGATAATTGAAAAAATCGGGTTATAGAAGGAGTGGTCCGATTTTAATCATATTTGATAAACTCATAGACAAAGATATAAGAAATGATATTCAGAAGTTTCAAGGTCGCAGTTCTTACAATAGTGCAGAAAATTGATAATATATATCTATATAAAAGGCAAGATGTTTGTGTGTGTGTCTATTTATCTGCTTGAATGCCTGTATTTTCTTCAGTCCTTTTATTTTAGTTTTTGCTTTGGGTTTGGTTCTAAGTAGATATAATTGTAGTTCTTAGTCTCAGCCATGATACCATTTGCTCAGAGAACTTATTTAGCCTTCAAAATTCAGTTTACAACGAAAAAAACTTGTTTGATATCGATACCAGGAAATCAAAATTTGACTTACATCCATTCATTTTTCTTTCAGTCTACGGTTTTGCTTTAACTGGAAAAAACTATTGCTTTTTAGTCTTTCATGCCAACATCCAAAGAGTCTGAGTTCCAGGACCATGGATTAGTTTTAAAGCTTTCATTACACCCGAGCAATGCTGGGCTATACTGCTAGTACATAGATATATATGTAAAAATTTCAGAGTATTTCTGTAAAACTTATCTTAGCTGACGTGTTTTGTCCTCTGAGACATTGATAAAATCCCTCAGATGTGTTAGCTAAGATAAGTTTTTAAGTGTCATTTTTCATATATATATTTAAAATATGTACACACACAGTTTTTGTCTGTCAAACTGATACAAATATTATATAATAGCGAACAGTATTGATCTTTTTTTGCATATGTTCTTTTGTTTTTCTGGTTCATAACATTTTTTTTGTGAAAGATAAATGAAATTAACAAATGAATTCTTCCCAAACTTGAACCTCTAACCTAAAATAAGTAACTCCACTGCACCAGCATTCTGAACAGCTATTAATATACTAAAATTAACTTAGAAGTTTTTGTTTTGTTTTGTTTTGTTTTGTTTTTTATGGCATATCAACCTCGGCGGTTCATTTATTGCCAACTAAATTTTCTTTATTTATTGCTGGTAATACCTTTTCCTTTTCAACAATTTATTGTTGTTTTTATATAAGATTTTTGTGTCTAGTAATACTTTTTTCTTTTTTCGAATATCAAGATTCATTGGGATTTGTTTTTTAAGAGCAGGGTCCCCAAGTCCTACCCTGTTATTTAACCCATAACTGGAGGGAAGGGATGGATTAATACCTTTCCCAAGGGTACCAGTGCTTAAGTGAATGCAGGGTATTCAACTGGAATTCGAACTTGGCTCACCGATTTCTCTTTCCGAGCCAATATCCACTGCACCACAACGCACATCCGTCACTAAACGCTTACAGCATCTGGTATTCCAAAGCTGTCACCTATCTAAGTACTGACCAGCTCAATGTTGCTTAACTTCGGTGATCGAGCGAGAACCTGTGTATTCAATGTGATATGGCTGTAAGCCAACTTATAAGTACTAAGTTAAACAAAAAACACAGATATTGAATCTTTGAAGAGAGTCAGGAGTAACAACAGTGCAAAGTGCATTAATAATCTGATCCTAGGCAATGGTTCCAACTTTATATGTAAGTAAACGTCACTGCTACTCTTGAAAAGGCTCTCCACTCGATGGTGGACTGAGGTAAGAAATGGCTTGTAAATCTGAATGCTTCCTAAATGAAGCTGCTCTCCTTTAACCACCATAGACAAACTCTCCTACCTCCCATCAGTATGGTTCTCGCTAGTCTCCCAGAAAGCAATATGCTGCACCTCCTCAGCCTCTCTCCTTCAGCTGACCCCAAGTGGAATGACTACATTGAATCAATAGCTATATCTACTGCTTGGAAGGTCGGGTCACTGTGTCATGCCAAAAAGATTTTTCCATCAGAATCTATCTTGCACATTTATAAATCTACCCTTCATCTGTGCATTGAATAATGCTGCCATATCTGGTCAGTTACTGCTGCTATTCATCTCAGGGTTTTCAACAAAATCAAAAAGAGGATCTGCAATGTCATCAAACCTGATTTAGCAGCTCGGCTTCAGTCACTTTTTCACTGATGGGATGTGGCTTCCCTCTGTCTTTTCTGCAAATATTTTCATGGCTTTTGCTCTGATGAGCTTATCTCCCTAGTGCTGCCTCTTTCCGAATTTACTCGGGCTACTAGACTGGCAACTAGGTCCTGCTCTTTTACAGTGAAAAGAGTCAAATGTAACTGCCACTTTTACTCTATCAGCTTCTTTTCTCATGGAACTTCCTTCTGTATCATTCTATATACTTCCTTTCTTGATAGCTACAATCTCTAAGAGTTTGAATGCAATGTCAATTGCCATCTTTTATCTCCCTGATTCCCATATTTCTCTTATCTTTTCACTGACACATCTTGTGTCTTGTTCTTTCTTTTTGCTTTCTTCTCATGTAACCCCCTGTGCAACAGTGGCAGTACTGCCTTGCTTGGGGTGAAATGATTAAAAAAATGCCATTCCTTTTCTTCACAAAAGTCCAATAAGGCTAAAAGTAGAATATTACTTACAATATCTGTGCTAGAGCTGCCCAGTCCTAACTTACTAGCCTTGTGTTTGAAATCATTTCCACAGTCTACTCACTCACTATTTCCATGGTAAATGTTCAGATGTACAACTTTCCCGAGTTCCACTAATTCAGACCTACAGAGCTAAAACCCACCATGCAGTGTAGATAGTTTTTGTATTCCATTGGTTAGGAGGAAGTTCCATTAATAAAGTTTCTACCCAAGAATACTTTAAGGATCAAACTCCCGAGAGGATGCTTTACCATTTAGTACACTCTTAATCTGTTGAAGTCTAAGGTCAAATATTAACTATCCTACATATCTTTATAATTCTCACTTACATTTAGACAACTTTATTCAGTAACTCTCTACCTTGAGCAGCACTTGTGTGTTGGGCTGGGTGAACTTTATATATATTGCATATTTAGGTAGCAATCTCTCTTTAATACAAATTTAATTAAAAATGAAAGACAGGGTGCTATGGTTAAGTTTATAATTCTGGATAATGGCTAAAAGTATAACTGAAAACACTTGGATAAATGAGACATTTGGACAATTTTTTATAAATTATGTCCTGAAAAGAAAAAAAAATATAAGATCACATGAAAAATTATATAAAAAATTAACCACATCTTTCATTTTTATTGAAACTTGCATATATATATATATGTGTGTGTGTGTGTGTGTGTGTGTGTGTGTGAGATTAAATAAATTGCAAACATTGTGTCTGTTTATTTTTAATAAATTCCGGAGAATCTTTTGCATGTGAATGGATTTTATTAAAAATAAGCAGACACAATGTTTGCAATTGATTTAATCTGACATGTCTAAAATAAAATTTGCTGCCTAAATACACAAATTTTAATATATATATATATATATATATATATATATATATATATATATATATATATATATTGACTTGAATTAATAAATATACATATGAGGGTGCATATTTGTATAGTATTATTATTCAGGTGTTATAAAACATTACTCATTTTATGAACAGAGCTGTATTATATATATATATATATATATATATATATATATATATATATTAATAGATACACATATTGTCCTACATCTATGGCATGACTTGGAATTTCATGCATTATGCAATCATCAGGTGCATATTTCAAAATTTGAAATATGTATGAAACTCCATGTTATGCCATAGATATAGGACAATACGTATATTTATTAATATATATATATATTACGCTCTCACACCCTGACTGAGCACTCTGGAAGAATGGTAGACTTTGAAAAAACAGTAGCTATTCTAGCATCTATGCATTGTTCATTGAGTAATGAATTAGAACACTCTAACTACTGGCATATGTTTACATGGTATATCACACGCTAAAAGTCTGCCTCCTTCTACCGAGCGCCCATAGCTCAGAGGTAGAATTGCTGACTGACACCAATTCGGTCATGTTTCAATCCTGAGTAAAAGCAATCGGATGTCTAGCTGTACTGATGAGCTGTGATACAGTGAAAAGAGATCTGTCTGCAGATGACTATATATATATATAGATATATATATTTCTTAAGAATTAGAGGATTTATTTTTAATCCAATATTTTTATTACTTCAAACTTTATTTTTTTGATTTATTGATTGATTTGTGTTTTACAGCTGATCAACTCTTTGCAGGTTATTTAAAGTCAGAAAAAATTTTTTGATTATATTTATTTTGGTCACTGTGAAAGAATAAGAAAAAAGAGAAATATTAATTGTTAAGGAGCAAGAACAGTAAAAGAAGAGAAATCACGAAGACCATAGATAAGGATTGACATTGCATGTAAATTTTTGAAGATCAAAGTTGGCTGGAAGGCATGAAGCCTTGAAGAGAGTTCCACAATTGAGAAGTGTGAGAAACTAAACTGTCATCATGGAACTTACAGTTGGATCTAGCCAATTCTACTTTATGATGAGACCTTGCTGCTAATCTAGTCAGTCAGTTAAGCACAATATGTGATACACGCTTTGGGCGATCATGTCTCAAAAGAAACATGACTGACTGGGCAGAACATTATCCCACAGTAGGTTGCCATTACTTTCTGCAATAGACTGGTTGCCAGCAAAGACTATAGAACTCAATCTGTCCTTATTTAATCTATAACTGGAGGGAAAAGATGGATTACTACCTTTCCCAAGGGTAGTTGTGCATAAGTGAATGCAAGGAATTCAACTGGAATTTGAACTCGGCTCCCCAAATTGTTGTTCCTAGCCAATATCTACTGCACCAGAACACACAAACAATTACAATGAAAGTACTTACAGAAAGGACACAGGGAATCTAAGCTATGGCAGTAAGAAAGTGATGGAAAAGGAGATTTTAGAGTTGAAGTGACAGCTATATTGTATTTAAAATAATGTTAGATATTGCATTGTTCGTAAATTCTCACCTCTGCAACAGGTTTTCAAATCACTGACTAAAAGTCATTACAAGGCCTCTAACTTCAAGCTGTATACTGTTGTCTTCTTTTTTTTTTAATCATTTCACCCCATGCAAGGCGGTACCGACACTGATGTGCAGGGAGCTACATAAGAGAGTTAAAGTTTTAGGCAGGAGGAAAGTGAAGAGAAAGACGAACCAGCTACAGCGGGTGAAAGAAAAAGGGCAAGAGAAGGATGGGAACACAGGTGTGATAATAGTTACAAAGGTAGAGAGAAAGGCAAAAAACAAGATACACGGGTTTATGTGGAAAGGGCTGGAGTTAAGTGGATAAGAGATGGAAAATAACTTTGCATTTAATTATCACAAGCTTTGTAAATAACAATAATAGAATAACCTTCGTGATGTGCGTAAACAATATTTAAAATACAGTTATTAGTTAGCTCACATTTTACGATAAATATATAAAAAAGTGCTGCTCCCCAAAATTGCTACCCTGAATGGACCGCTCCCTGCCCCAGCTATGCCACTGCTCATAATACACTTATTTTGTCAGTGATGCTTACATTCATAACTCACCAATACCCAACAACCATTACATTCTTACAGACTCAGTGTGGTGAAAAAAAAAATCATCTACTCTTTGAAAATATATATTTATATTTTAAATCATATCACCCCAAGATACAAATGCACAAGAGGTTACTGTGTGTGAACAAATAAGAAAAAAAAAAGAGACATTATCAAGGAGTGAGAACAATAAAAGAAGAGGAATCAAAAAGACAGTAGATAACAATTGACGTTCAAATTTAAATTTTTGAAGATCAAAGTTGGCTGAAAAACAAAAAAAACTAGAAGAGTCTTCCACAGGTGAGAAGTGTGAGAAAAGAAACTGTTAGCAAAGAAATTATGGTTACATCTTGCCAATTTCAGTGTAAAATAATGAGACCTTGTTGCCAATCTTAAATTTATGAAGTCTGGGTACCATAGAGTAAAGATCAGAACAATTATCATGAAAGTATTTGTAGAAAAGGCACAGGGAAGTGGCATTATGGTGTTGGGAAAGTGACTGAAGCCAAGATGCCATTTCAGGGTAAATAATATTGCAGATTCTTCTATAAAATCAATTGCTTCTAAAGAAACTTATTAGTTCAACATAAAAATTGTTAAAAAATAATTACTCCATAATGAATTTATGAATATTTTTTTTTTAATCATATCACCCCGAGCAAGGCGGTAACGCCACTGATATGCAGGGGACTACACAAGAGTGAAAAGATTTGGAAAAGAGAAAGCCGGAAACCACATCCTAAACAGGGAACAAGGGATGAGCCTCTACACCTGTACAATAGACGTGGGTGGAGTGTGAACTGGGCGATAGTTTAGTCTATCTACTCCAATTGAAAAAAATAAACAAATAAATAAATAAGAAAAAGAAAAGTGAAAAGATTGGAAAAGAGAAAGCCGGAAACCACATCCTAAACAGGAAACAAGGGATGAGCCTCTACACCTGTACAATAGACGTTGGTGGAGTGTACATTTGAACTGATGTGCTAATCTTTGTTGTAATCTCATTGTGGCCATTGAGTCCTATGACCTTCTACAGGTGTCTGCCAACTCATATAACTATCAGGAAATTTCATGCTGAACTCTTTAGTTAATTTAACTGCAGGAATATTTTTGCATTGTTCTTTTTAGTAGTGGGCAGTTATTTCTTGCCTTGTTACCACTGAGTTTAAATATGTACTACTTGGCCCAGGGATTGAACTCAAAACTGCTCTGCTACCAAACTGACAAACCAAGCCTTTAATAAAAGTAGATATGCTTACCTTTTGTCATGATCACATTCCTTCCCATTGTTATGAGCAGGAGTAGTGGTTTATCTTTTTGTTCCCCTCATTTAAAACTGGGTTTTTGGTTTCTTCTAAAATATTTTCCTTCTCTTTCACTCCCAGTAGACCGTTGCATAGAGTTGGGATAATGGTTCCTTCTAAAGTCTTTTCATTCTATTTCAATCCCAGTAGACCTTTGCATCTCAGTGGCATTATCACCTTGCATAGGGTTGGGTTTATGGTTCCTTCTAAAGTCTTTTCATTCTCTTTCACTCCCAGTAGCCCCTTGCATCATTGTGGCATTATCACCTTGCATAGGGTTGGGTTTATGGTTGCTTCTAAAGTCTTTTCATTCCCTTTCACTCCCAGTAGACCCTGGCATCTCAGTGGCATTATCACCTTGCATAGAGTTGGGTTTATGGTTCCTTCTAAAGTCTTTTCATTCTCTTTCACTCCCAGTAGACCCTTGCATCTCAGTGGCATTATCACCTTGCATAGAGTTGGGTTTATGGTTCCTTCTAAAGTCTTTTCATTCCCTTTCACTCCCAGTAGACCCTGGCATCTCAGTGGCATTATCACCTTGCATAGAGTTGGGTTTATGGTTCCTTCTAAAGTCTTTTCATTCCCTTTCACTCCCAGTAGACCCTGGCATCTCAGTGGCATTATCACCTTGCATAGAGTTGGGTTTATGGTTCCTTCTAAAGTCTTTTCATTCTCTTTCACTCCCAGTAGACCCTTGCATCTCAGTGGCATTATCACCTTGCATAGAGTTGGGTTTATGGTTCCTTCTAAAGTCTTTTCATTCTCTTTCACTCCCAGTAGACCCTGGCATCTCAGTGGCATTATCACCTTGCATAGAGTTGGGTTTATGGTTCCTTCTAAAGTCTTTTCACTCCCTTTCACTCCCAGTAGACCCTGGCATCTCAGTAGCATTATCACCTTGCATAGGGTTGGGTTTATGGTTCCTTCTAAAGTCTTTTCATTCTCTTTCACTCCCAGCAGACCCTTGCATCTTAGTGGCATTATCACCTTGCATAGGGTTGGGTTTATGGTTCCTTTCAAAGTCTTTTCATTCCCTTTCACTCCCAGTAGACCTTTGCATCTTCAGTGGCATTATCACCTTGCATAAGGTTGGGTTTGGTTCCCTTCTAAAGTCTTTTACCCCTTTCACTTCCAGCAGCCCCTTGCATATCAGTGGCATTATCACCTTGCATAGGGTTGGGTTTATGGTTCCTTCTAAAGTCTTTTCATTCTCTTTCACTCCCAGTAGACCGTTGCATATCAGTGGCATTATCACCTTGCATAGTTGGGTTTATGGTTCCTTCTAAAGTCTTTTCATTCTCTTCACTCCCAGTAGCCCCTTGGTATATGAATAAAAGCATTATCACCTTGCATAGGGTTGGGTTTATGGTTCCTTCTAAAGTCTCTTCATTCTATTTCACTCCCAGTAGACCGTTGCATATCAGTGGCATTATCACCTTGCATAGGGTTGGGTTTATGGTTCCTTCTAAAGTCTTTTCATTCTCTTTTCACTTCCCAGCAGCCCCTTGCATATCAGTGGCATTATCACCTGCATAGGTTGGGTTTATGGTTCCTTCTAAAGTCTTTTCATTCCCTTTCACTCCCAGTAGACCTTTGCATCTCAGTGGCATTATCACCTTGCATAAGGTTGGGTTTATGGTTCCTTCTAAAGTCTTTTCATTCTCTTCACCCCCAGTAGCCCCTAGTGCATTATCACCTTGCATAGGGTTGGGTTTATGGTTCCTTCTAAAGTCTTTTATTCTCTTTCACCCCAGTGAGACCGTTGCATATCAGTGGCATTATCACCTTGCATAGGGTTGGGTTTATGGTTCCTTCTAAAGTCTTTCATTCCCCTTTCACTCCCAGTAGACCCTTGCATCTTAGTGGCATTATCACCTTGCATAGGGGTTGGGTTTATGGTTCCTTCTCCTAAAGTCTTTCATTCCCTTCACTCCCAGTAGACCTTGCATCTCAGTGGCATTATCACCTTGCATAAGGTTGGGTTTATGGTTCCTTCTAAAGTCTTTTCATTCTCTTTCACTCCCCAGTAGCCCCTTTGCATATCAGTGGCATTATCACCTTGCATAGGTTGGGTTTATGGTTCCTTCTAAAGACTTTTCATTCTCTTTCCTCCCCGTAGACCGTTGCATATCAATGGCATTATCTACCTTGCATAGGGTTGGGTTTTTATGGTTCCTTCTAAAATCTTTTCATTCCCTTTCCTCCCCAGTAGACCCTTGCATCTTAGTGGCATTATCACCTTGCATAGGGTTGGGTTTATGGTTCCTTCTAAGTCTTTCATTCCCTTTCCACTCCCAGTAGACCTTTGCATCTCAGTGTTATCACCTTGCATAAGGTTGGGTTTATAGTTCCTTCTAAAGTCTTTTCATTCTCTTTCACTCCCAGTAGCCTTGCATTATCAGTGGCATTATCACCTTGCATGGGGTTGGGTTTATGGTTCCTTCTAAGTCTTTTCATTCTCTTTCCTCCCAGTAGACCGTTGCATATCAGTGGCATTATCACCTTGCATAGGGTTGGGTTTATAGTTCCTTCTAAAGTCTTTTCATTCCCTTTCTATCCCAGTAGACCCTTGCATCTTAGTGGCATTATCACCTTGCATAGGGTTGGGTTTATGGTTCCTTCTAAAGTCTTTTCATTCCCTTTCCACTCCCAGTAGACCTTTGCATCTCAGTGGCATTATCACCTTGCATAAGGTTGGGTTTATGGTTCCTTCTAAAGTCTTTTCATTCTCTTTCACTCCCAGTAGCCCCTTGCATATCAGTGGCATTATCACCTTGCATAGGGTTGGGTTTATGGTTCCTTCTAAAGTCTTTTCATTCTCTTTCACTCCCAGTAGACCGTTGCATATCAGTGGCATTATCACCTTGCATAGGGTTGGGTTTATGGTTCCTTCTAAAGTCTTTTCATTCTCTTTCCTCCCAGTAGCCCCTTGCATATCAGTGGCATTATCACCTTGCATAGGGTTGGGTTTATAGTTCCTTCTAAAGTCTTTTCATTCTATTTCACTCCCAGTAGACCGTTGCATATCAGTGGCATTATCACCTTGCATAGAGGTTGGGTTTATGGTTCCTTCTAAAGTCTTTTCATTCTATTTCACTCCCAGTAGACCTTTGCATCTCAGTGGCATTATCACCTTGCATAGGGTTGGGTTTATGGTTCCTTCTAAAGTCTTTTCATTCTATTTCACTCCCAGTAGACCTTTGCATCTCAGTGGCATTATCACCTTGCATAGGGTTGGGTTTATGGTTCCTTCTAAAGTCTTTTCATTCTCTTTCACTCTCAGTAGAACCTTGCATCTTAGTGGCATTATCACCTTGCATAGAGTTGGGTTTAGGTTTCATTCTAAAGTCTTTTCATTCTCTTTCACTTCCAGTAGAACCTTGCATCTTAGTGGCATTATTGCCTTGCATAGCATTGGGTTTAGGTTTCATTCTAAAGTCTTTTCATTCTCTTTCACTCCCAGTAGAACCTTGCATCTTAGTGGCATTATCACCTTGCATAGAGTTGGGTTTAGGTTTCATTCTAAAGTCTTTTCATTCTCTTTCACTCCCAGTAGAACCTTGCATCTTAGTGGCATTATCACCTTGCATAGAGTTGGGTTTAGGTTTCATTCTAAAGTCTTTTCATTCTCTTTCACTCCCAGTAGAACCTTGCATCTTAGTGGCATTATCACCTTGCATAGAGTTGGGTTTAGGTTTCATTCTAAAGTCTTTTCATTCTCTTTCACTTCCAGTAGAACCTTGCATCTTAGTGGCATTATCACCTTGCATAGAGTTGGGTTTAGGTTTCATTCTAAAGTCTTTTCATTCTCTTTCACTCCCAGTAGAACCTTGCATCTTAGTGGCATTATTGCCTTGCATAGGGTTGTGTTTATGGTTCCTTTTAAAGTCTTTTCATTCTCTTTCACTCCCAGTAGACCCTTACATCTTAGTGGCATCATTGCCTTGCTTAAGATGAATTGAATAAAAAAAATTTCATGGAAATAATGTTGAAGGCCACAACAATTGAATCATTCTGATATTAACAACAAAGAATAACGTCAATAAGAAAAAAATTTTTATCGTAGAAATTCAGATAGAAATTTAAGATTGTTGAAAATTTGTATCTGTTAATAACAGGTTGACACATAAAACAGAAAATTAGATTGGTTTTGGTTGGTATTTTAAAAATCGTGGAATTTGTTAAAATTCTATATGCATTTTTTCTTTTTTTGCTTCAAATGAAAGCAAATAAATTCTAATTTTAAAAAATATTTAAAATGTAAGAATGTCTATTTAGAAACTAATTATATAAACAAAATAATATAGAAAAATCCTGAAATATAACAAATTCTATATAAAAGAACTAATGAATTCATAATCACTTGCTTTTAAAACAAGCAAGTTCACTGCTAAGCAATAGCTACAATTCGTGTGAGTTTATATATATTTTTCTTTTATTTAGGGCATATGATATGCATCAACATGTGGAAATATAAAAATTTACAAACTTTTGAAAAGCTGAAACAAAACTGGTTTAAGTAAAACAATTTTTCTAAAAACCCACCTGTAAGTTAAACAATTTTAATGTTAATAATTCTGTGTAAACACATATGTATTATAAATGGTACATATAAATTCATATAAATACAAATAAACATTATATCATATTTTCTCTATATATATAAAGCAAGTTTTTGCATAAATTTTTCTAACAATTCCAATTTCACTTATATAAATATATATATATATAAACCAGCCCTGACGAGTGAGAACATCATAATGGTATTCTCACAAAACCTTGAAGTCAGCATGAACCTGCTCAGTTAAAGTGACAAACTTTTTCTGCTTATCAACACTCTATCTTTACCCAATATTGACCACTTTACGATGAAAAAACTTGCTTACCAAAACACATTTTATCAGTAAAACCCCTGAAAATACAATAGCCTTGCTGCTGAACAACACTGCAATTCTACACTATATATATATATATATATATATATATATATATATACACATGTAGTGACGTAAATTAATAAATATACATATGAGGGTGCACATATGTATTATTATTATTCAGGTATTAATAAAACAGTGCTCAATGTATGAACAGAGCTGTATTATATATATTACTAAATATATATATTAATAAATATACACTGGCATAATGTGGCTTCTCTATGTCTCTTCTACAAATATTTTCACAGCTTCTGCTCCAATGAACTTAGTTCACTGGTGCCTTCTATGTATGAATTTACTTGAGCTACTAGACTAGCAACTATGTCCCACCCTTTTACAGGGAAACCAATAAAATGTAACAGAACTTCTACTCTATCAGCTATTTTTCTCACACTTCCTGCCTGTGGAACTCTCTTCTGTATATTTGCTTCCCGGACAGCTACAATCTCCAAGAATTTTAA